>ML675603.1:107573720-107651867 GCA_007922155.1 Mesoclemmys tuberculata | reverse complement strand
TAGATGATCATATTGGTCCCTTCTGACCTATGAGTCTATGAGTCTATGAGTCTAATATTAGAGGTGAAAGGGACCTCAGGAGGTCATCTAGTCCAATAACCAGAACAAAGCAGGACTAACCTCAGCTAAATCATCCCAGAAAGGGCTTTGTCAAGCCACAGATTAAAAACCTCTAAAGATGGAGATTCCACCACCTCCCTAAGTAACCCATTCCAGTGCTTCAATACAATCCTAGTAAAATTTTTTTTCCTAATATCTAACCGAGACCACCCCCACTGCAACTTGAGACCCTTGCTCCTTGTTCTGTCATTCACTACCATTGAGAACAGCCTAACTCCATCTTCCCTGGAACCACCTTTCAGATAGTTATAGGCTGCTATCAAATCCCCCGTTTTTCTCTTCTGCAGAATAAACAAGCCTAGTTCCCTCTGTCTCTCCTCATAAGTCTTATGCTTCAGCCCCCTAATAATTTTGTTGCCCTTCGCTGGACTCTCTCCAACTTGTCCACATCCTTTTTGTAGTAGGGGGTCCAAAACTGGACACAGTACTCCAAATGTGGCCTCACCAATGCCAAACAGAGGGGAATAATCACTTCCCTTGATCTGCTGACAACGCTCCTACTAATGCAGTCCAGTATGCTATTAGTTTTCTTGGCAACCAGGGCACACTGCTGACTCATATCCAGCTTCTTATCCACTGTAACTCCCAGGTCCTTTTCTGCTGAACTGCTGCCTAGCCCATTGGTCCCCAGTCTGTAACTGTGCATAGAATTCTTCCATCCTAAGTGCAGGACTCTGCACTTGTCCTTGTTGAGCCTCATCAGATTTCGTTTAGCCCAATCATCCAATTTGTCTAGGTCCCTCTGTATCCTGTACCTTCCAGAATATCTACCACTCCCCCTAGCTTAGTTTCATTTGCAAACTTGATGAGTGTTCAAACTACTCCATCCTCCAGATCATTAATGAAGATGTTGAACAAAACCGGCCCCAGGACCAACCCCTGGGGAACGCTGCTTATTACTGGCTGCCAACTAGACATCCAGCCATTGAAGGGAAGGGGAAGATGAATTTGGAGTGTGTACATCAGTTACTCCCTCAGACAAGGAGAGATAGCGAGGAAATTACCCACACTCTCTGAGGCAGAGCTGTCATCCTCTCATCCCCCCTCTGATTGGTTTAATCAGACTCCCACCCCCCAGCATTTGCACAATCACAATGCTCAATACATCTGCCCCCTTTATTGATGATGGGAGTATACTGCAGTTTTCCTCATCTCTCATTCAACTGGCAGCAAGTCTCCCTCCTTCATCATATCCATTAACCCAGGTCACACTTGCAGTGCCAGATTACTATCTGTCAGTGGGAAATCATTCTAGAGCTGGAAAATCCAGTTTCTAAGTGTGCAGAGCCATTAATCATCTCCTGCTATGCAGGACTGTGACTCTGGGTAATGTTCATGACATTCTTGATGGTTCTGCAGCAAAAACTGTGGTGGAGGAGTAGATGGCAAGCATATCTCTTTTTTGGCACCAGTCCACTTTGCCCCAGAGTATATCTACAGAAAGGACTACTTTTCCATGGTTATGCAAGCTTTGTTGGATCACTGGGGATGATTTACTGACATCGCTATTGGCTGTTCAGGGAAGACGCATGATGCTCACAAGCAGGGAGTTTCTTTCCTGACTGTCAGATTATCACTGGTGATGTTGAAATGCCAACAGTGATTCTGGAGAACCAGCCTATGCCTTGTTCACCTGGTTCATGAAGCTGTACACCAGCCACTTTGACAGCACCAAGGAAAGGTCTAACTAATGGATAGCAGGGGAAGAATGACAACTGAATTTGCTTTTGGTAGTTTAAAGGAAAGATACTGTTTGCTCACAAGATTGGATTTCTATGCAAAAATATCTTAATGGTTATAGCTGCCTACTGTGTCCTGCGTAATATCCGTGAAGCAAAGGAGGAAAAGTTTCCACTGCATGGAGGTGGAGTAGCTGTCTGGTTAGTTTGGTGAGCCAGACGTAAGGGCTATTAGAAAGGCACAACATGGAATTGTACATCTCAGGAATGCCTTTAAAGAGCACTTTAACAGCGAGTCACAGTAACACATTATGGTGTACTGTGCTCTAGCTAGCCCTATAGTTTTGGGGCTTGCTGGAAATTGTGTGGTGCTTGGTGTAGATATATCAATATTGTACTATTAAAGCAGCTCTTAATTTTTTGTGCTTGCTGTACATTTATGATTATTACACTGTGTAGAATAAAATCAAGACAGTAGGCCTTGAACGGGACACACCATTCTATCCAGCCTGGTGGGAAATGTTGTAAAACATAACCTATCTCTCTTGGCTGCAGCTGCCCCAGCCCGACTGTCTGTAACCTTATTGTGCAGCTGCAGCCTCCCCCCCTGCCTCAGGGTCAGGAATTCCGTCAGGCCATCATAAAATGAAGATGCCTCCAGACTGGCCAGCCCAGGATAGCCCCCCCTAATTTATGACCTGACATGTCGTAAACAATTTGGTACGCCCTGAACAAAGCACTATACGATCCTGCCTGCAATATGTAACTCTAACTAACCTATATAAACCTCTTTGCAACTTGAAACCGGCGGAGATCAGTGACCAGCACAAAACCGTGCTGCCTGGACTCCCCTAAGGCTATAGACTGTCTGTATGTGTGTCTGTCAAATTAAAGTTCTACTCGATCTTCACCTGAATTGGAGTGGCTGCGTGATTCCTTCCACGACAACTGTGTCACTGATTCTGAGTTGTGTCAAATTGTACAATAACAAGTCAGTGAGCACTTTCAGTACCGCTAGGCACTCTGCAGCATATTTTGTGAGCTAATAAAGATTAATTATTTTCGAAAAAATAGAATTTTACTGAGTAACAAAACCAGTGCAAAAAAAACAACTATGCGATTTAAAAGCAAATACTTTAAAAAACTTTATAAATTAATGAAACAGAACACAACCAGGGGAAAAACATTCAAGTTCATTTTGACTACACATACAGCAGTGATGGCTTTCACAGGTCAGCGTACGTGAATCTGTGATTGCCCTTTCTGTCCCCTGGTGCTAAGTAGCAGGGGTAGAGATGTGGTCCCTGATACCACACAGAACGTTGAAGAGGGGTGTAGGGAGGTGCTAAAATGGAGTTCTCCATGGATTGCAAAGGGAGGTGAGCTGGTGATTACTGAATCTATTACACCCTGGAGCATCTCTGTCTCCTGTTCCTGTTGAGACTTTTTTCTGTCCTTCTCCATACAGTCTGCAATATTCACCCTCCAGAGCCTCTGCCCATGGTTCGATGCAGCAATGGCTTGGGACCTCACTGAATATGTCACCCTGAGTTCTATTCTTTCTCCTCATCCTCTGGATCAGGTGTGGGGCTAGAGGAGGAACCCCTTCATTCTGCAATGGCAGCAACTACAGATAAAACACACAAAGGTACCATTGGCAGTATAAACACAACAGAAAGCAAAACCGAAGATTCTGAACTCCTTTCTCTTTCTTCCCTGAAGTTTGAAACAACAAATGCTTATTGACACTTCTGCTTTGGAGTCGTTGTGCACGGCACCAGTCACAGCACCAGCTATGGTGAGTATGACCCAGTAGGGGACAGGGAAATGGGAATGGGAATTGCTTAGCTGCATGAACCATGCATATGTGTCAATGGTACTAAATACAGCCACCACTTTTCACAGGCAGTTTTGCTAATACCTCACTTCTGAGGGTAACAAAGGCACAGAGAGCAAAACATTCCCAAAGCGTCCCGGGCCCATACAACACTATCTTGTTTACTCCAGTGGTACCTGCTGATGTTATCACTGACTGGTGTGAGAAAATGTCTACCCAGAAAGAAGAAATAAAGTTGCCCTCCCTAGAAATCTTTGGGAGAGGATTCTGGAGTCCCCCATGAAGATTTCATTGAGATGCCTCAGGAAGACACAAGGACATAAACAAACTGCTCCACATGCCTCCTCTGCATCCTAACTCCAAGGGGGAATGAAAAGCAGATAACAACTCTACTTCTCTTTGTTGTACCGCTACCACGTCTAGTATGAGAACATTACTGTAAAGTTGATAACAGCACCCTCCTAAGTTGGGGGTGCCATTAGCACCTCATCGTAATGGGAAATGCATTTACACAGTTATCCAAGGGTTCTTCTCCTTATGCTGGCGGCTGAGACTGATGCACGTGGAGTCTAAAGCAGGTCCTGACTCACCACACAGCTGGATCCCCCTGTCATATGTCCCCCATCCTCCTTGCTTGAACAGGGGTCTGTGTCTTGAGCTCCTCAGAAGTATTCACTGTAGTTTGTGGTGGGGTCTCTGACAAGTATGCCATGCAACTCTTTGTAAAAAAGGCAGGTCTGCAACAGATTGACTGTTGGTTCCCCTGGCCTTCTGGTGTCCCTGCCACAGTTCCTTTGCTTTCATGCAGCACTGCTGCTGATCCCTTTTCCTGCATCTCCCATAAATCTACTTGTAGATGTTCACATTTCTATGGCTGGTCCCCACAGGCTTAGGAGATCTCATATCACCTGTCTACTCCAAGCCAGAGCACACCTGGACCATGTAGCCATCATGGTCAGCTGGGTAGTTGCACATAACAGTGTAGGGCTGCTAGGTGTGCTACCGAGCTGATAAGCAAGGAAAAGCATTTTAAAAATGTATGTTTCGTGGGCTTGCAGTCTCCTGAGCAGTAGAGTTCACAATTATGACCAGAGTGGTCAGGGTCAAGCACTGTGGACAGCTTCTGGAGGACTGTTAGGGTCAACATAGGTAATGCAGTATCTACACTCACATTTAATCAATTTCACTATATTGACCCAGGCTCAGTGCCGCTCAGTGAGGCAGTGTTACCACATCATCATAATGGGATGGGTGCTTACACTGGTGTGAGACAAATTTAAATGTAGACACATGCACAACGAGTTCAATAGAAGACAGTAATATAGACCAAGCCTGGGTATTGTGGGCATATTCTGCAGCTGGAAGGGGAGTCAGGGCATGTGCAAGACTGCAGGAGAGGATAGTAGTGGAGGAAGTTTGGATTGGATGTGTGAGTAGGGGGTCACTGGAAATGTGAAAATTCATCATTCTCTCTTCACAGCCCAAGGGAGGAAGTGTAGGGTGAGGTTAGGCAAGGATGCACTGAGACCACAGCCTACCATGATGATCAATATTATCTCATTGTTTCCTTGTACTCTCCCATCAGTCTGTCTGTATCCATGTATTGTCTTTTGTCTTATACTTAGGGCTTGTGTATACTTAAAACACTACAGCGGGACAGCTGTAGCTGCACTGCTGTAGCATTTCAGTGTAGACACTATGGCTAAACTGAATGGAATAAAGCATGCCTGAATAACATTTGTAGAAAAATGTTGTAGGTAGATGATTAGCTAACTACATTATTATTCACATTATTTAGCAGGCTAATATTTTCCAATGTAAATGAGACCAAAAAGATGATAGTATTAGTGGGATAAACTTTGTAGTTTGGGTTCCTAATATTTGAGCTAGAAGAGCTAAAGCATTAGTGTTGAGGGTCACAAAAACAGACCTAAAGAATACTATAGTCACAAACACAACTCTGACTTTCCATACAGTAAAAGGCAGGGACACCTACACACTAGCTACCAAGAACATCCTCTAAAATGGGTAAATACACAAAAAGTAACAATTTCAGATTCCTGGGTGTAATATGATTCAGAGCCTGTGGCCTAAGAACTAAGTACAGGCTAATATGATATAGGAACTCATCCAAACCTCTCTCGTAAAGTTCAACTTACCTGACCCTTAAGTGGTTTTTGGGTTTAAAACTTTTTGATTTAGGTATTTTGCTTTTAGTTTTGTGCTTTTGATTTTTTTGTATGCTTTTGTTTCTGTCAGGCCTGGAAACAGAAAGAATGAAATAACAGAAAGCAAAGGTATTACACCACAGCATTTTGGACTTGAGTGAAAATGTGCAGCACTGGCATTTTCATAAGAAAATTTTCTCATGAGATTTCGGGCCAGCACATTGGAACATAGCAAGTTTTGGATAAGACTTTGAATTTCTGGATGCTTACTTAAACTGAAAAAATCCTTTGGAGATTTGCCCATTCTCCTCTGCTCTACCCCAGTTCTGAATTCAGTCAATCAGAACTGTAGATTTGAAAATGAGAACCGATATTAGATATCAACAGGACAATTTGATCTAGGAAAATAATGCAACGTCTTAGCAATCTTAGATATTTTCATGTTTGTAGGTCTTTTAATTGAATAAAGGGGGGGAAGTTGCAGTTTTGAAATTAAGCTTTGGTGGCTCACTGATCATGATTAGTCAGCACAGGCAGTTTTAATTGACTGCTTGTAGAGAAGAAATAGCACTGGGCCTCAGAAGTCAAATTAGAATGGTCCCAGACTGCACTGTATGCAATTTACTGGGTCACACCAAAAAAACTTCATTAGTGGTATAACATGTCAAAATTAGTCACTTAAGAATGTAAACAGCTCTAGAAACAGGAATGAGCAGGCCTCCAGCCATCTGCTTTGTGTGTTTGTCCCGCTTTTTCACTGTAGGCATGGATTTTTGTTCACTCAGCCAGATGATTGTCGTCTTAGATTCAGCTGAGTGTCCCGAAGTAGCAGAGAACTGGAGATGTCAACAGATTGCTATGCCTTCCAGTGGGGGCTCAGGGCTCTGCAGGGAGGAGCAACATCAACAGATGGTGCATCCCAGCATCTCTCTTCCATCTTCTCTTCTCATTTTTTGCTACAGATGTGAGAAGCAAACAGTCTTGTCATTATTAGCAAAAGCACCCTGGTGTGACCCCTACATTCCTTTTAACACAAGTCAGTGACTAATTTCACTCTCTCTACCCCCACACTCCCACCTTCTTCCCCTGATACATTGACCATGATTTTGGAAACTGAGTTATAGTTTCTATTCTTCCTAAGAAATTATGATAATTTACTTTTGGAATTTTTGTTGTCACATATTCTTCAGTGGCTGAACTTTAAGAGCTTGATTCTCCATTCTAATAACCCATATTTATGCTGGGCTAACACTATTAAAGTGAAAACCATGAGAGTTCTGTAAACTCAGTTAAACTGGGTTAAAGCCCACAAAAGCTTATGCCTGCAAAAAATAAACGTGTTAGTCTTTAAAGTGCTACAGAACTCTCATTGTTTTTGCTATATACAGACTAACATGGCTACCCCTCTGAATCTATTGAAGTAAATCAAGTTATATTGATGTAAAATTGATGTAAAGCAGTGGAGAAGAAGGACCTATTTTTATTTTTAGTTTTTTAATTTGAATGGTGAAAATGCACAATAACAAGATAAAATTGCAGTACAAATCTGGCAAGTATGCTGGTATGCCTGGCAGCCATCAACCAACCAACCAGAAGACAAACAAACAAACCTCAAAATGCTTAATCAAAAGAAAATGTTAACAAATCTCTGAACAGCAGCGCCAGTTTCAATTGCTAGTTTGTATAAAAGAGCCAGCAGGGGATAAGACAATTGCTGCATGAAGAATAAACCAATGTTTTTTTGATAATTTGGTGCTCAGCTGAAAGCAATTTAATTAAACTGGTTGCTTTTGCCTTTGTGAACCCTAATGGAATATAAGTGTTTGGGGATCAGTTAATGGGAGGAGCTGAAGGATAAAAATAAACAAAAATATATGAAGCTTTTTTCTTTGAGTTAAATGCATAGCATTTCAATATAAATGCATAGCATTATTCCAATTGAAATAAGTATAAACAAAAAGGTATTGGAGTTCTTAGAACAGTGGATGTTTAGGGAGAAATTTGTTGCATTTTAGCAGAAAAATACGGACTATCTAGTGTCAACTTTGCTTTGGAGGTGGTGAGAATCTTCACTACCCCCTAGAGAAGTCAAAGAGGGAGGGCTTGTGTGTCAGGGATGCACAATCCCTTTTTAAGCTCCCACATGCTCCCGGCCCTCTTCACAACCCAGTGTGGAGAACACAATGACAGATTAAATTTATTGTTGACATATGGAATGTTATGTATATTGATGGGAATAATGTGAACCATACACCTTACTGGCTTTCAAACGTGAGTAAACTGCTCCGGTGCAAATCAAGCCACACCAGTGTAAAGTGTATCTACAACAGGGTTTTGCATTGGTGGAGCTATACTGGTGGATAAAATCTAGTATGGACCCTTTCTCATACAACACATAAAAGTGGACATGCAGTCAAACTGGAAGGCAGCAAATTTATAAAGGGAATATTTTTTTACACAGTCCATAATTAATGCATTAGAACTGACTGCCACAAGATATCACTGAGTCCAAGAAATGATTGCAAGTCAAAGAAGGAAATGGATAATGGGAATATACACAATTACATTAGAAATATAATGGAGTTAAGCCCAGTGCTTCAGAACATTAATTGATGGTTGAAATGAGAAATTTTTCCTGTTGTGAAGTTATGCCATTAATGTCAATGGCACCTTCCTTTCAAGCATTTGGTGCTGCTCATGTTGGAGACAAGGTACTGGACTTGTAGTACTGATTAGATCCAGCAAGCAATTCCTAAAATTAAATGCCATGTGGGTCACCTGGAGAGAAAGAATTCAATGTACAAAATGGAAGAAGCCAGATTTCACCACTTGGAACATTTGAATACAGCTGGGGAAAAATTTTCATGCAAAACTTTTTCCTGCCAAAAGATCAGATTTGGGTCACGCAAAACAATTCACAAATTTGGGTCAATTTCACTGAAATGTTTTGGTTAGAAAGAAATGTCAAAACAGTTCATTTCAGCATTTTTGAAAAAAAATCAACTTTTTGTTTCAGAAAGACATTTATTTTTGGAATGTCCCTAACTTTATTTAAAAACTACTTAACATGTTTAAAAAACCTCAAAATCAAAACAAAACCTTTTGATTAACCAGAAACAAAACTATTTTTTGACATTTTGACATATAACATTTTCACTGTGGGTCAACCTGAAGTGATTTTTTTTCCAGTGTTTTAGACTTGCCTCTGAACTGAACATTCAGTTACTCCCAGAGCTCTATGTCTGAAATACTGTAACAAGTAAAATCTACCCTGTACAAAGGCATGCAGAAAGCCTACACATCATTTAAGTCTCAACTAAGGGCTAGATTCACAAAGGTACTCAGGTGTCTAAATGCCACTTTAGGTGTCTAAGTCCAACATTTAGGCCCCACCTACAGACCACACAGCTGTTGCCTAACACTGCAGATGCCTAAAATCCCTAACCCCCTATGTTTCCACTGGTAAAATCCCCTAGGTGCCTAAATATTTGCTGCTGGGTATGTACATAATCTCCCCTGTCCTGCCACTACCCCAGCAAGTCAATCAGTGCTTAACTCACACCTAAGCCCCAGTGGGATTCAAAGGTTAGGCATTCCCCCACCTAGTTCTTCTGTGGGACCAAGTCTAGTGCAAGCATATCTCTACACAAAAGACATATGGAGTAGGAGGAGACGGTGTCACCTTCCGCCTTTTACACCTTTTACAGCTTAGCAAGCTAATGGAAAGAGAAAAAGGAATACCAATGAAAATGTAGAGAATGTAAGTTGAGAGAAATGAATAACCCAAGTTGGAATAGAGTGAGCACAAAAGGGATAAGAGCCTATTCTTACAAAAAGTGTAATGAGAGCTTTAATTAGCCTTGCAGTCAGTTATGTGGATGCTACCAAGGGAAGGATTTGGTCTTAAATATACCACACTGCACTGAATCCTCTTTATCTCTTTCTCAAAATTATGTATATAATTTATTTATATTAACTTGATTGATCTTAAAACTGCTATCCACACCTATAAGCATTTACACGTCATACAGAAAACCACATACAAACTTTGCAAGGGATAAATATCTGACAACAGTCCCACTTCAGCCCCATACAAATAAAATTCTTCCTTCTCAACCCACTCAGGCTGCATTTTAACCCACCCCCACAAAGAAAGCCTGGGGAAAGAGCTGGACTTTGCAGCATGTCCTGAATGAATTACTTGATCTTTATCTATCACCAGGAGATCACTGATAATACAAAGAAGCTCAATCTTCTCCTTTTATGTTTTGCTAATGTTCCTCATTATATTATTATTAGTGTAGCACAGAGTCACGGAGTGTGAGGCCAGAAGAGACCACCAGATTATCTAGTCTGACATCCTGTGCACCACAGAACACCAACACCACCCAGCATCTACACACTAAACACAACAATTGAAATTAGGCCAAAGTATCACGGTCCACAGGAGACTAGGCTATTATGTGCTATGGGGAGAGAATAAGAGGAACTGAGTTACACCAGAGCCCCAGTCCCTCACAGTGGCAGGGAAATGATTAAGAGAGATATACCCAAAAAATTATGGCAAGTGACTTGCATTCACATGATGCAGAGGAAGGTGAATAACCTTGGGAAGGATTGGCAGTAACCTTGGGAAAAATTCCTTTCTGATCCCACATAAGGCAATCATATGAGAACATACGGAACATATGAGCAAGAACCAGCCAGCCAGCCAAGCATCGGAGATAGAGAATGCTTGGTGCCACCTCAGAACCTTGGCCCTCCCCATTGAATGTTCCATTTCCATCCCTGGCCATCCCTGATGCTTCAGAAGAAAGAGAGCAACTAGAGGTCTCAAGCAGGATAAGGTTCCATTGAGCTAGGCACTATAGAATCATCACAATCATTTCAGTAATCTTCATCAGACAGGTTCAGTTTGAGACAGGGTGCTACATCAGTAGGTAGTTTCTTGTGCACAGACCTATACGTCACTTCTTAAGAGCTGCTTCCCCTCCCAGAGAGGAGTAACTCAACAATGAAGTTTAGAAATGTCTTTGCAACTCCATTATTGTCCCAGCTCAAACATTTCAACAAATCTTTATACTGCAGTCAGACAGAATCAGAACCAGATTTCCAAGGTTAGCATTCTAGTCATCTTCTCTTCCATTTCATTTATCAAAGTCATCTATATCCATGCCATTGTGACATCTGAGGACCAAGCCAGATTAAAGTGAACATATGGACTACAGAGTGGTCTCTAAATTGATCGGTATTTTTCCTCAGAACAATCTAGAATTAAAATAAATCAAATAGCTTCTGTTGGCAGAAAAATAAAATTTGTTCTGCTTTTCAATTAACAAAGCATGCCCCAACCTCAAAATATAGCTTCTGTGACTACCCACCTTCAGTTACAGCTTAAAAAAACAAGATCCACAGTGAGGCTAACTATGCGTCTGGTCCAACTCCCATGAAAGTCAATTGAAAGACTCCCATGGACTTCAATGGGAGTTGGATTAAGCTCTATGTGTGTAGCTCTTAAGATAGCTCCATAGTTATCACAGAGGTCATGAGATCTTGAACAGTATCACAACAGCCATCATCCCTACAGGCAGAAATTAACCTTTTTCTTTTTGGCTGTGCTTTCCTTCCTACTAAAAAATTCCAGCTATGAAAATAAGCTCATTACTTTCTTTATCCTCTTGTTAGTAATTTTAAAGAACTATGGTACTACAACTTCATTCAGACCTTCAAAATCATACATACCTCAATGATGAAGGAAATAAGCTCTGAGAAAATAGCATACACTTTGGAAAACAGCATTTTTATTGTGCTTATGACGAGAGAAAAGGAAGTGTGTTGCCTCTTAGTTTACAGAACTTCAGCTAATGCAAAGCACTGTAACAGTAACAGCATTGTAAAACTGAACAAACAGTATTGTATATATTTTGTCTTCTTTCATCTTAAATTTTGTCCTTTTGAATGAAGCTTTTTCCCAGTGTTTATTTTCCCCATATATGCACAAAGAACTGATCAATCAGTCTGGGAATAAAGTTGCAGCAGCAGTAGGAGCAGACAGATTTGTGCAGTCTTTACTGGGGAAAATCTTGCAGCAAATTAACTATGTTGAATCAGATTAAATTGCTGAAATCAAATAGAAGTATGCTTCTGTCCAAAACATTCATGTCCTAGTGACAGCTCCATTATATTATAAAGCAAAAAGTGGGAGTCTCATGCAGGGTGATGCAAATCATAGAACTATTTAAGTAAGACTTCAGGGTAGTAAATTACAATCTTATTTAAACTGTGATCTTTCTAGTAAGACAGAAATGAGTTAGAGTGCTCCTGAGGCTTAGGTTTTCTTCCTTCTTGAAAGTTTGGAGCATTGTTCATTTTCCGTTTGAGTAGCACACTGCTCTTACCTTAACTGTACTGTGCCACTTGTCATAGTACAAAGTGTTCGGAGTTAGTTTTTTTTCACCTCTTGAAGAAAGAGGCTGAATGCTTTCCATCTGCATGGACTATCTGTAAAAGCCCAAAACTGTGCAATGGCCAGTGCAGCAAATGTATGACCAGATTCTTGATAATGATTCAGACACTTTGCACCACACAAACAGTAGTTCAGTTTAGGCTGTAATGGCAGGTAGTAGGCTGGGGTACAACTTGACTTGCCACTGTCTAAGTAGAAGGAATAGCCATAAGTCCAGAGCAGGAAAAAAGGCACAGTACAGTCCATGATTTCCTCTGTCCTTGCTCAGGCAGAGATTTCTGAGGAGGGCAGAATCAGACAATCTCTCTTCTCTTCTCTGGCCTGGAGTTTTCCTTCAATTCCTGGCAGGTAGAGTACAGAGTCTTGAGTCCCCTGTGTCAACAGCAGAACCTGTAGAGACTAGTCCATTGCCTTTGCAACTTCACTAAGTGCCAACTCTTCTCAGTCTTTTACTTCCTTTTCCCATGGGGCAAAGTCCTTGACTTTTGATTATTTCAAAAACTCTCAGAGGACATTTCCCAGCTTCCTCAGTGTTAAGACAATTGGAGTCAAAAGCCAGAGATCCATTCAGAAGAGTGGACAGTTTCTGTCTTGGCATTACTGTTGCAAGTAAGACTGTGTTACAAGAACACCTCCTTCTTCCCGCATAATCACACACACATCCTGCAATCACTGTAAAGGAAAAGCTTCCTAGAGGAACAAGGACAAGTTATATTAGAAAAGTATTTCATGTATTTTAATGTGATTTAAGAGCTGGAAACAAGAAGAAGCCATTTATAAGTCATTTCTACAAGAATTGCTAGCAAATGTTTTATGGAGTACTAGGAGACTTCTGTATCATATGACTCATGCTTTTCTTTTCTTACCTCAGTGTTTTTAATGATGATAAAATGTACTGAAATAATACCTCAGTTAAATGATAAAAAATATTTTTTTAATTGTAGCTTGGATTCTCACTTTTTAAAAGAGGGCAATGATGAGTTATAGATCAATGAAGATCTATTTTAAAAAACCTTTGCATTTTACTTTGTTTTGGACTCATTTCTACTCTTTTTCTCCCTTGTTAAAAAATGAAGACCCTCACCTTGCTGATAAAGTCAAAGGCAAGAAGAGGAAAGGAAAATTAGCTTCAGCTTGTTCTACACTACCGCACTGGGTCAATGTGAGATATGTTAGTTACATAACATAACAAGCATATCTTATGTCAACGTTCTTACATCTGTATACACGGTGTCTTCATGATGCTACATCAACATGCTACCTTCTGCCATGGCAGTGTACATATGCCCTTAGTCTCATTATCCTTACTCTCCCAAACATCTTACAAAAGTAAGGAACATAATGCCCATGCCTTCAAACAGGAAAGAAAAAGTGTCAGAAAGGGGAGAAAGGGCCTTTCAGGTTTCCCTCCCAAATGTAGCACAATGGATGTGCAGAAAGAGATACAGGAATAGGCACAGAATACAGCAGGCCTATCCTCCACATTCCTACCAACGCCCATATCCATCTTTGAATCTCTTGTGTAGGATAAATGCTTCTTCTTGTATTTTTTTGTAGGTTTATGTATCAGAACTCATAGATGTTAATCTCAGGCTAATACAAGGCCCTCTGGGTAGGCATGAGAAAAAGGTATGTAGAGATGTCAACTTCTGCTCACCTATATCTTCCTTTCAGACCCCTCCAGATTAGTTTAGGTGCTGCTTGCAGCAATTTCTACAAACAGAAAGAGAGTGAGAAAACAGACAGGGATCCAATGAGGTAACATTTAAATCAATTCTTTTATTTAAACATATGTCAATTGCACTCCAGCTCATACTGACATACTTGTTTTTATAAATTGGGGGTTAGGAAAAAGAAGACACTTAACAGACTTTTCAGTAATATGAAGGATCTAATATAGCCACCCCACAAAGAAGAACATTCATAATGAATATTATATGACTCATCTAACCCTTTGCTTCTTAAATAAGAATATTGTCCTTTTCTCCTTTTTAATCTTCACTAGGTTTTTTTTCTGACTTTAAAGTGCATTCTTCACAATTTGTACAATAAGCCTGTGTTTACATATTTGAAAGACATTAAACTTATATTATTTGCATCATACAGTATTTACTAGTCAAGAAACCAGGCAGGTTTCAAATTTGTATGAGCAGCATATGGGTGTACACTTTCCCCAAGATGTTTTTTTTTCTTCCCATTCGTATATCCATTCTGCACACAATCCTTAGTTAGAATTATGATATTGATGCTGACCAGCCTATGACCTCACTGAAAAATTAAATGACCACATTTATAAAACACTTTTAAATATGTTCAAAATGTATGAATTCTGTTTTTTTTAAAACAAAGCAATATCACTGTAGAAAAACTCAGCCCTGTAATCAATATACATAACCCTCCAGTATGTTATTACAGACCTTCATTTGTCTTCAGGTTTTACCTGAGAGCATTGTTAGTTGTGTGGCACAAAGGTCATTTTATGGAAAGTACACATATCAGATGTGACAAAGGTAACATGCTACCAGAGTATCTGTGTTCTAAGAGGGAAAAAAATAACATAAGCTACCACTTAGTCAAAATAAATCATGATAAAACCATTATCATTTACAAATGCTAGTTTTAGGAATATAATGAATGAAAAGAGATTATTTCCAGGTGCTTCTCCACATATTTTCGGTTTTGCCAAAGATGACATTCATCATTTCAAATATAAAAGGAGAATTTCATCTGCATTCTCATCTCCAGAGGAAGAACACGGGCTTCCCAGGAAGAGAGGTTTGTTCTCATACATTTTTTTTAACCAAAACAAAGGACTAAGTATTTAAACATTTAAACATTTGGAAGATAAGCAGCTTTTCTAGAAATCTGGGTATGGTACCTCACAGCCAAGTGTGGACAGTTGAGTATCAGTAACTGAAGAACTCCTTATTCAGGCCAGATGCTTGCAGCATCTCTAAAGGTTCTTTGATTAATTGAAGTGAACCACCCTGTATAACAGGGTCAGCACACACAAGCTTTCATTATTTTCTTCATTTACATCAATTAGAATTATGGAGAGCCTAAGGCTACTCCTGACTTCTAAAAACATGATCTACTCTGAGGTGATGTTTAAATAGAATGTTGAAAACACTACATCGTATTTCATTAAAAATAAAACTTTTATTCCTTCTAACAACAATAGCAAGATTTATATTTCTGTATTCCTAAAGTAAGGCATTAATATGTATCACCAAAGCTGGTCAGACTCTGAAAACTGGAGGTGACAGATAAATCCTAACTGTCTTGGTTTTCACTCTGTTGTCTGAGTTGCAGTTTGAGTTTTAGAGTGAGATGAACCTGGAAAAGCAATGTTAAAGTTTCTGCTAAATATTGTGTGCAGCCAAAATTGCCAAGTTTTACATTCCACCTGAAACAATACAAAGGTTACCATCAATTACTAGTCTAAGAAAATAACTTCTATAGTGATAATATTATTATTATAAATTGATGTTTTAATGGTTATCACTGAACATTTTCTCAGGTTCATTGAGAAATGTTCACAAACCTTGGTAACTAAACCCTAAACTTGATGCATTTCACCTGGCTTTGGGTTTTGTTTTGAAAGTATCATACAGCTTTAATGAAACCATACACAATCTTACAAATAAATGTAAATATACAATATCAGTACTGTTCTATATTTGAAATGTATGTATTTATCCACCTATTTGTTGCCTAAAGAAGCTAGAGGAAAATATAATTACTTATACATATTAGGTATTAGGGTTATGACTGTTTGCAGTTATGAGCGTTGGGAGGGAGGAATTGAAATTTCTGCCTACTGATCAACTGGTATATGAAATTATTATGGGATATTTGTTCCATCAGATAATCTGTGTTAACTCCCCTTTCATGAAGTTGGAAAGGATTTATTTTCAAACAGAACTTTGCCCTGAATTGGTAATATAATGACTCTTGTAATTTTGGTCTTTCCCTCTATCTGATCAGATATGTTAGATGTTGACAGTAACTTTGAACATATGTATCTTCTGTAGATTTTGACAGAGTGCTGTTATTTCCTGTATAATAACAGTTTCAATTTCCTGTTCACCATTTTAGTTTCTCTTACACTGATTACAGAATTAAATCTTCAGGGCAGACTGAGTATAGTTTGATCTGTAAAGATGGGCTGATTAATGAAGTGATTACATCCATTCTTTGCACCTCAAACATAATGTTGAAATGATTACCCATCCCTTCTCCTTTCATAAAGCTAGTTTAACCACTGTCTAAAACACAGAAATCCTATCGAAGTATTTCAGAGTTTTTAACATGTTACCAGAAAACATAAACTAGACTGGAACTGTTATTAAACACAAATACAAGAATTTTCCCACTGGTAGAAATTTTGTTACCTACATTATTTGTGTGTATGCTACTGGAAAGAAAGAAAGAAGTATTCATAACTGTATTACACCATAGAGAGAATGGGTCAGGTCTTCATCTGGTACAAACAAGTAGCTTCTTTGATATTATTGAAACTATGACGATTTATACCAACTGAAAACCTCAAGCTTCTAAGACTATATTGCCAATTGGATTAATTTTAAGATATTACTAGCTCTCCTAGTTACAGATCAAACAGCTTTTGTTATTAATTTTACCTTTCTTTGTCCCTAAACAAATTTGTTTGGATTCTTTCATCCCTCCTCTAAATAACCTCAAAAACAAGAACAGTTTGTATCATACTCACTGCTGTCCATTAATCTATGCCAGTAGTTTCTACCCACTGGTACTTCTATTAGCATTTCAGGCTCTTTGATCCTTACACTAAGCTCCATACCCATAACTCAGTGTAAACCTCTGGAAAGTGCTGTGGGCAACCATCACGCCCTGCCCTTCAGATCATTGTGTGCCCTGTACACTGCAATGGGAGATGGCTACTTCAGACCCCAGTTAATGAGGCTGTATTAAGCCCTTATGTTTTTTTTTCCTTTATAGTGTTATCATAAGCATCCAGATACTATGGTATTAGGATCATTACTGTTGTCATAGACACATAGGTAGCTGTTATACGATATTGTTATATAATGAAACATAACAGTTTCATTGCTGTGTAGACTTCTGGGTCAGACAGGACCCTGAGCTCTGGGATCCTCCTGCCCTGCATGACACACCCATAATGTAAATGAGAACCTGGGCCAGAACATCTAATAAATGTGTGTAGAGGCCCTTCTAAATGTGAAATGATCTATATGTGAGAGAAAACCATTCTTTAAATCATCTTATTTTTGTGTTTGCTGACTAGATTATGAATAGATAGAAAAATAGATTCGATTTTGAATCCTAACTATGTGCAATTTAAGAAAATATGAAGAATAGAAGAAAAAGAATTGGGATAACTCCCTTCAAAGACCCTGATACTGCACTCCTTGAAGTGAACCACAATTTTTTCAGTGAATGCAGTTGATGCTCCCAATCCAAGAAAACACTTAAGAATGTGCTTACATTTAAATGCATATGTGATCCCACTGAATTCAAGTAGGCCTACTTACATTTTTAAAGTTAATCATGTCCTTAAATGTTTTGCAGGACTGTGGCGGACATACAACATTATTGATTTTAATAAATAACTGCTAATGAATAATTTATTTAACAAATACAATCTCTTTTTTTCTGTTTGCAAAATGTCTCTAAACCGGTCATGATATCTTTGAGTTTATTCATTATTTGTACCAATTTGATGCATTTTGGTGTGAATTTTTTTAACTCAGTCACTAACAATTTTCTCTGTGAGTATTTAATAATTGATATTTAGTAACCAGATAAGTCCCATAATATTGATTCTGTTACCTGATTGAATGAGTGCATAAATACTTCTAGTGTGAATACACTAGTTAGAAATTTAAAAATATAGTTCTGTGAATGCTTGAACAAGGAATCATAAAAGGGCATGAACATAACCAATATGACTTCATATCAAAAAGTTATATATTTATTGAAAAATGTGCTATTCACATACCTATATTCTAGGTATTATCTGCTATTGATATTAAGTGTGTTCCACTTGTACATTTTTATGAGACTACTTATCAGAGCTGATATATAACAAATAACTTTATAGTTTACAAATTTTAATTTATCATGTACAGTGCATTAATCTGTAAAGCTTCATACACTAAGTGAAGTGCCTTCACTGTTCCTCATTTTTAGCACCATTTTTGTTTTTGCGTTTTGCTAAAGGTTACCTTACTGGTGTTACACTAGAAGAAACATAAGATGACAATGTTGTCATGCGGACTGGATTGAGGGGAGGGGCATTTGTGTTATTTGACATTAATATGTCAAAATCATAACAATTCATGTAAGACATGCCATGTCAGGTATTGTTAGAAGGGTTATAATATGCTGAGTAAGAGGATAATATTTGTGTTCATGTGTGATATGTGTGAAGGAAGTTATGGAGATCTTTGATATACCCGTATTTCAAACTGTGCTGTAGAAGACACACCCCAAACAGAGAGGCCCAAGGACAATAGCTCACTTAATGACCCATCAAGACGTTTACAGAAGCAAAAGGCCCAGAAAGGAACCACAGGCATACCTGAAGAGTTACCGGGATTGGCCCATGTGACTCTGGACTCCATTTTGGTTCCTGTAAAGTTCCACAAGCCGCATGGCCAGAGGCAGAGGGTATATAAGATCAAACCACAGAAACCATTTTGTCTTTGTTCCTGTCCAGCTGCAGACAAACCTCTGAATCAACACACTTTGCAACTGAACTGAAGGACTTAGACCCATCCAGGTACTGGATGTATACCAGAGGGATTATACAAGCCTGCAACTCTACCATTTTTCTAGAAACCTGATGTATATGGACTTTCAAATCATTTGTATGTATCTGATTGCTTTAAGCCTTTAACACTTCTCTTATTGTTTGTTTTTCTTTTATTAATAAACCTTTAGTTTTAATTACTAAAGGATTGGCTGGCAGCGTGGTATTTTGGATAAGATCCAAACTTATAGTGAACTGGTACTGTGGCTGGTCCTTTGGGATCAGAGGGAATCTTTTGAGTAAAGCGCATAGAGTTTAAATGACTGGTCTCTTTACTGGACCTAGTGTCAGTTTGGGAGCCAGAGACTGAAATGCAGTAAAGGGGGCTGTGTGTATTTGCACAGTGGCTTCTTGATAACCAGTGTGAGGGAATGAGAAGCACTGTCTGTGGCTGGTTGGGAAGTCTGACTGCAGTGTCACCCACCAGCGCTGGGAGAATCTGCTCTCGTTTTACAGCCTGCCCTGACCCTGGCATTATCAGTGGGTTACCCTGGGCATGGATGGGTCACAAATGTTATTATACAAAGGCTTTGAGATTACCAGATAAACTGCTGTACCTGGGGAAAGCAAACCTTCATGTGTGTGGATGCAGTATGTAATCTTCTGAGCACAAAGGCTAAGTTCATCACTGGTCAAACTCCACTGAAATCAAGGGTGCTATCATATAGAAAAATTTAGCCCTAAGTATATTGTGAACACAATGGTAATCACTAAAAGAAATGATCAGTTACCTACATTGCAGACTTGTCTGTCCTTCCTTTCTTCACTATCCTTTTTATAGCAGAAAGGGAAAAATGAGATAATATAAACTTGATCTCTCCCAACTTGAACTTTTGGATTCCTGAACAGTTTTGTGCCTTGTGACAATCATTTCTTAATATCTGTCTGTCACCTTCTGATGTAACTCCATTACTGAAACATTGCCTGGTATGATTAGCCTTAATCCCTTTTTCCACTTGCAGTTTCTCTTTCCATTTTCTTCACTACTCTACTGTTCTGCATTAAGACTCTTTTTATGGTGCATCCATTTTCAAGGATATGTAAGATTACAGTTTAATGATTATAATCTAGCCTATTTAACAGTATGGGATGTTGTCTTTTGTCTTTTGAAAAGGCATGTTATACCTACAACTGAAAGCAGAGGGACCTATTTCCCTCAGGTTGACAATTAAATTTCAATTGAAGGTTTTCAAAAATAATAAGAAAATGACAGCTTTTAGGAGGCTTCAAGTTCTTTCTGACGTGCTGAACTCCTGAAAAAGAAAAAGTTATCTACCTTAATCTTTAGTGTTAATACTATATTTTTGTGGCATCAGTGATAGTCTCATTCAGTGCTTCTGTATTTCTCAGTGAGTCTTTAGATAACACGGTTTATACTCCAGAAAAGGAGACACACACACACTGCACACTGTGGGCCACATGCCCGAGAGCAGCATTTGGCCAGCCATTTCCCTCTAGAGCTAGTGTGAATGAGTATCAAATTATTACCCCATGGGTAAAGCAATGTATGAATGCACTGTGTCTCTCCAGCACATCGGTGCATCCTCCCGTAGCATGGTGAAAGTGGAAAAGCACAATGTAGCTCTTTGCATGCAGTTTGATATACTTCAGATTATAAAGACTCGTGTTACAAAGTTACCTACAGATGTTAATAGCTGTTTTTTGTATTTAATCCTTGGGGGCAATCTTGAATGACTCAATAAATAGCCATTGAGGATGACCAGTCCTGTTATGTTTGCAGTGTTGTTGTAGCCATGCATCAATTGCCTCACCAACATATATGTGGGTGAAACCAGACAATCAGTGGATAAATTCACAAAGAAAAATGATATAAGATTAAAAAAAAGAAAAGACCACATCACCCATAGGCGAACGCTTTTCACAAAGTGATCACTCCATATCTGAATTCTCAGCTCTTCTCCTCAAAGGAAACCTGTATAATGCCTTCTAAAGAAGAGCCTGGGAACTTAAATTTATAATTCTGTTAGACATGAAAAAACATGGACTTAACAGAGACACTGGTTTTGTGTCTCATTACAATATGTAACCCAACGCATTGTCTGCTAACCAATAATTGCCCATGTCATTTTAAGTGATCTCCTACACTATCTATTAACCCGTTATGCTTAACAATCTGTCCTGACTGTATTTAGCTGAGACAATTTCTATTTCTTTCTCTGCACCTGAAGAAGGGTGCTGTGAAACTCCAAAGGTTGTACCATACACCAGCAGAAGTTGGTCAAATAAAATATATTACTTCCCCAATCCTTGGATGTCTTGTTTCTAAGGTGTTAAAATGTACACATAGAATTCATTCTGAAATATAGTGGGAATGCTGGATGGGATGGGAACTGAGTTACTGCAGAGAAATCTTTTTTGGGTGCTGGCTGGTGAGTCTTGCCCACATGCTCAGGGTTTAGCTGATCGCCATATTTGGGGTCGGGAAGGAATTTTCCTCCGGGGCGGATTGGCAGGGGCCACGGAGGTTTTTCGCCTTCCTCTGCAGCATGGGGCATGGGTCGCTTGCTGGTGGATTCCCTGCAGCTTGAGGTCTTCAAATCTCATTTTTGAGGATTTCAATAACTCAGTCATGGGTTCGGGGTTGTTATAAATGTGTATGGGTAGGGTTTTGTGGCCTGCCTTGTGCGGGAGGTCAGACTAGATGATCATATTGGTCCCTTCTGACCTATGAGTCTATGAGTCTATGAGTCTATAATGGTTAGGAACCACTGTGAAAACTGGCTGAACAGGATAAATTTTTGTTGACTTGGGTATGTCAGAATATAATAGTGTTAATCGTGCAAAAGATTCTATGATACAGCAAATAACACTAGATTTGGGTAACTCAGCACATCTCTCGTTATGTAATTTCTATTTTGGCTCTAAACATTTAAAATGATGCTCCTTATTTCATAATTTCAAGAGTACTCATGCCCTTCTAGGAATCTAAAATATTTGTGAGGCTTCGGTTGGGCTCCCCTCTCTCAGACTTGAAAAAGTTTGGGAAATTTTGATTTTTTTTAAATTAAATTGTTCACCTGCACATAGTTTAAACCCTTTACTGGATTTCCATAAGCTAGCAAGCTGGTAGTACATCATTGTGACTGATTATTGGACTGATCACTTCAACTAACTGTGGGCTATCACTGACAAGAGGGGAACTCAATAAACCATGAATTAGTTTAGAGCTCTATTCAGCTCAATTTGTTGCTATAAGTTACCTTTTGTGAGTTACAATATCCACTTCCCAAGTGAAAAGCTCTTACTAAATCACAGCAGCAGCCAATTTCAGTCATGACCCACGTAGGGCTGCCCTTTTCTTTGTGGTATTCAGCTGTCACTCAAGTCAATTCTTTTCATTAAATACACTGTACCCCATTCTATGAAGGCTAGTTCAAGACAAAGCATTCAAGCTACATATTGCTGTTTTAAAAAAAAAAAGCACTTTAATCCTCATGCACATGTATTCTTATTGATAAACATAAGGGTGCTTATCCTCAGAGTCATCTTCCCTTCGTAAGATAAAACACATTAAATGTACAGTGTCTGTGTGTATTAGGAAATAGTAATACCCAGAATACTCATTCAGACATAGATATGTGTGGAGTCTTGGCTTCAAAATTCTGAGAGCTCTCTAGTATTTTTCTTTAAAAGGCTTAAAATATGTTAAAAAATGATTGTCTCCTTTTTTGTGTGAGAAAGAGGATCTGTTACTAGATTTATATTTTTATATTTGAAGAATTATACTTTTTAAAAAACAAATAACTGAAATAAAACAACTGAAGGATATATTTCATTTCTGCTAGCAATTCTGCATAACTTATGAAATTTTCTTCTATCCGCTACTGATGGTATGGTGTGCGTTTTAGCATATCAAGCAAATTCGTGCTCAGATACTGTTTAATTTTCCTATTCTTGAAAAGCTATGTGAAAATTTATCATGACCTCTTGTTAGAACCAGTGAGTCACAGTTCTCCTCTCCAATTTTTTTAATTTATTTGGTGGAAAAGGTTCATAAGAACAAATTCCTAATACCATACAAGCTGCAAGCACATGACCTATTCTGCTAAGATTGACTTGGGTGGTTAACTTTTCACACTGCAAATGGTTCCTCCTAAGTACATCACAAGTTTGGGGGCTTTATGAAGAAGTTACTGGGTGGCGTTCTATGGTCTATGTTATACAGGAGGTAAGACGAGATGTTCATGATAGTCTCATCTGGTCTTAAAATCTGTGACTCTATGAAAGCCTTTTCAAGATAGGGCCATAATGAATTATCTAAAATAGTCAGAAGAGTCACATTACTTTTCAGAGTGTTTCAATCAAGCAAAGTAATGTTTTTGTTTAGTTTTTCCTTAATAGATTTTATTTTTTTCTTTTCAGAAATAATAAAACAGGAAACATGATAGGTACAATACAGATCAACTATGAAAATACTAGAGTTCTATATGAATGTAGCAAAGATGATGAGAATAGAGGAATTTAGACACAGCTAGACAGTTTACTAATTTGTCAGGAGTAGATTACACCTATGACATTAAAAAAAGAAAATAATTACATCTATCTAGTTTCTTATTGTTCACATTCTAAGAAGAAAAGTCATATTTTAACAATATCAGTAGGAGCCAATTTTTATATTTCTGTGAGCTTTTCCATTATGAATGGATTCTAGAGCCCTTTAAAACCACTTTGAATCCAGGGTTTCTTTCTTTTTCTAATGCAAAGTGAATTAATCTCCTTGATCATGAACTTTAGCTAACATTGCAGCACACAGTATTTAACAGACACGTTATGTTATTGTGTTAAGTGTTCACTTTTTATTTCAACCTCTAGTTACAAAGGTAAAAAATCATCAATTCCATCATCAAATAGCAGGATTAAGTGCTTCAATGCATATGTCTGTTTTCTATTCAATGCTTTGTGTATCATTATGTTTTTCTTGTTTGATTTTTAATAGTACACAAATATTCACTATATGGCAGATTTTAAGAAGCGTGCAACCTTAAATTCTGATACATGTGCACAGATATTAATTTGTTCACGTATAAAATGAATCTATATGTGTAAGTTAGATTTTTCACACACACAAGGGTTTGTATCCACATAAATCAGTTTCACACAAAAGTGCACACAGACAAACAGACTTCTGAAAATCTGGATCTCTGAGGGTAGTATATTGATATATTTGGATAGTAAAAGTCATTCTTTTTTTCTCAGAAGCCTACACAGACCCTCCTGCCCCAGCAAAGCTGAATAGTATATGCTACAAAAGGTATAAACATGCACACATGTCCACTAAAACAGAGAGGTTATATCCTTCTAGACCTCACTGTCATGATTTTGAATGACATTGCAGCTAGGAAGATGAAATATTTGTAGACCTCCTGGGAAGTGCTAGAGGTAAATAAATGGGTACAGGATTTTGTGACATTTTTGTTATGTGTCTGTTATTAACAAATCTATGAATTGATCATCCAGGATTGTCTGCACTATCTCCCCATTCCTTGCCTGATTTCCCACTTTTGGTAATTAGTTCAGTCTCACCAGTGATAACAATAATATGACCACATATGCACCTGCAGTCACTGGTATTCTAGCCAACCTGGCACCAGGCCTGCTTTGAAGACAGCCCGACACTTGATTAAAGTAGATGCAATGCACATTCGGGAAGAGACTGCATTGCAATTGTTTGAATTTCAAAAAAACAAACCACCAAAAAAAACAGCCATTCTAAACAGCCTGAACTTTGGAAAATCTACAAATCCATGCTTAAGATTCCATTAAAAAAGATTAAATACACAGGAAAAGTCATCCAACAAAAAATTAACTGAGCTGCTGTGTACCATCACCTCACATCCTTGTTAAAACTTCTTAACTCTATTTGTTATGTAGGCTCTTTTCCTCCTAAGGAGTTTCTTTGGATGCATTTTGTTTCTTAAAATTCCATTTTCCTACAATAGCTGACATCTTATATTTAGAGAAGTCATGGTATGTCCTGTGTCTCAGTCTTGAGTGCTTCAACTCCAGTAAAGTCTGTGAGAGATAAGGATGCTCAGCACTTCTTAGGAGACTGTCAGACTGTAGGGCAGTGAAACCCTACTCTAAAATAATCCCTACAAAGAAACCTTATGTTTACCAGCTTATGTTGCACTGGTAAATAACTGTGTGTTACTCTGCCAGTTAAGAACTAGGAGACCTATTGACCTACACTGCACGTGGCCAAGGAGCTCAAAGACCAGATAGAGAGCCCATAGGAAGAACTCTAACTCAGCCACATGTAACTGAAAAGCTGGTTCTTCTGTGATTCAGTTGTTTATATTTCTTTTATTTTCATTGTTACTGTTAGAGACTACAAAAAACTGTGATTAGTGATTCTGGAACCTGGCATAAAGAGACTCGGGGTGGGTCATAAAGTTTTGGCTTTGGGAAATGAGTGAGACTTTTTCAAATAGTCTGAGGGTCTGGTGTCTCTATTTGCAAGGGGAATTCTGAGTTCCACTACAGAGACTCCCAGCACCTTTCAGGAACGGGCCCACATTTTCTTTAGAGTAGTAAATGCAGACTACAGCGCATATGATTTATATATGCTTTACATTTATCTACTTACACAACTGTCTGTCAGCTACAAATATAGTTTTCTTTCTTCAGCTTCCCAGACTCACCTCCATCTCCAGGTTTCCCTTTATGGCTGTGTACATCTAGACCATGTGGATTTCTTTAAAGTCTCCATTAGGCCATGCAGTATTTAATTGGGCCGGAAAGATTTTATAAAGCCTGCACTGTGCCATACCAAATGTATATAAACTTTACTGAGGCATATATTGCAGACCTTATAAAATTGGTGGAAACCACTGCTATTCAGTAAATATTTACTTCCATCCACCCAAAGGCAAAAAAAAAAAAAAATCCCAAGAAAAAGCACCACTCCTCAGGAATACCAATATATTAAAAATAAATTTCTATTTTATAGGCCAAACATTTTTTGCATTTTGGGAGACCAGAACAAGTTAGTCAAGTGTCTGAGAAGAGACATCCATCTGAATGTTTGACTTCTCATATCTGAATGATAGTCTCAAACTCGTCCCCCCCTTCAAAAAAAAATCTACTCTATTATAACACCCAACATAAGGAATTTCAAGCAGATTGATCTAGTTTTATTGAAGTTGGGAACAGGGTCAAAATCAGGGCTATAAATGGAAAGTTACTGAAAATTTATTGGGTAAAGAGGTGTCCCTGTAGTCTATTTGTTTAACTGAATAACTAAAATGCATCAAGGAGTACCTAGAGCAAAGGATAGATGCTCCTTCTTCTGGAATGAATGTTGTAGGGCTCGGAAGAATTTGTCACGTGGAACCAGTGCATTTGGCAAGGCTAGGCCCTAAAAATCTAGCCTTGGCTGTGAGCAAGACTAGGCCCGTAACTGCTTGAGCAGCCCTCTGCATTAAGAAGTAAAATTAACCCTTGTCTGGTATTCCTGCATTAAGAAGTGAAACTAACCTTTGTCTGTTATTCCTGCATTAAGTATGTTGGCTGTGCGGAAATTGTCTGAAATAAGCAGTGGGTGACTGACCACAAGCCAGCAAAACATCTAACCATAGAACTAAAGTAGATACCAGCAAAGGGCAGCTTCCCTCTTTCTGTTGCCAGCCTAGCTGCCTGTAATCACTAACCAATAGACTAATGAAAAACAAGTTTAAGACCCAATCTCTAGTCGAGATTGAGAGCGACGTATTGTGTTGCTAGGAGAAAAATCTTGCTAAAGCAAAGGGAGACAGGGGTATAACAAGCACACCCGGGAACCGCTCGGAGAGACTCTCCGTGGATCCGTCAAGGCATTACCAGATGCCCCAGACAGGTTGGTTCCCTGGTTGGGACTCACCTAGAGAGTGGATGATGGGTCTCCCCGCTCTGTTGCTTTTGGTAGGTGCTTTCTTCCTATGCTTCGGGATAGCTGTAGAGGGTGGTTGCTATTGCTACTGCTTTTGAAACCATGATGCTGTTTATTATCCTGGCTGTGTCTATAACTGTCCTTCTCATTCACCAGATCTGTCTGCTGGTGTGGGAGGCGTTTTTAGCCCAGCTTTTACTAAGCCATCAGTATAATAAAACACTTTATTTAAGCACTTCACATTGTCAGTCTACCTCTTTCCACCACTGAGACAATAAATTAAGAACCCTCCGCCTCAGCGGAGTACAAATGTATAAACCCAAGTAAATAAATACACTTAAAAATGTAGAGATTTGCATTTCTGAATAATTTGAATGCTGTATTTTGAATAAGTCATGCCTCACAGTGTCTCAGTTCATCATGTTACTCTTAACACAAATCCAAACTTACAGCGCAGTATCACATTAAACATGAAGAACATACTTTTATTTCTAAATGTCCAAAGAGTTTTATTTTATGGATTATCAAAAATTAGGAAGCTTCTGCACATGATTGAGCACTTGGAAGTAGGCTACAGTATTTTTCAGAAGTGAAGTGGGGAGGGTCTCCCATGAATAACACACCCTTTTCCCCAAAAAATGTTTTTCTTTCTATGTATATGGTCTAGGTTATTTATTCTTGGTATAGATGCAACAGGAAAATGAGTAACTTGGACATTTGCAGCATAGCTGCTGAAAAGAACTTGAGAAAGACCTAGAGTCTCAGAACATGTATTTCTTGATTGGGTGCTTAACCTCAATTCATTTGGTCAGAACACAATCTATTATCAATCTCGTAGGCACAGGGACATAGCCAATTTCTGGTCAACATTTTTGTACTATATTCTCCAAGCATATTGACAGACTATGATAGTTTTCTATTCTCTACCAATTTAAAACAAAATCTGTTTTATTGTTTACTGTTTACTGTTTACTGTTTATTCATGGAAAGTAAGTTGAAATTCCAGAATGCAGTCCGAGACTCCTTCATTACACATGGGCTCTATCAACATTCTTATACAGACAGAAACAGCACATATCCAAAACAAGATTTTTCAATTCTCTCTCTGTCTCTAGAGTTTAAATGTACTTCTGGTAAGGACAATACTGTACTGCATTTTGACATTTTCTGTCAATGGAATGAAAATCTGAGGTGGTTATGGCAGCTGTAAGAAACAGATGTTGAGGTTGGAAATGATTTTTTCCCCTAGCCAGGGCATCTGGCTGTGTGGCTGCTTTTCTGGTTGGCTACACCATTAGCAACTTTTTGTGGTGTACCTATATAACCACAAGTCAAACTGATGTGGGGTCAGCCTGCTTGCAGAAGACGTCTTAGCCTTTTGAAAGCATTCAGTTTGCTACAGTCCATTTCAATGTGACTTTCACTGGCAATAATGTTTTTTGTTGTTTATCTATGAAGTAGAATTTACAGTTAAATTAAATATCCATGGTAAGGAGAAAGATTATATATATATGTGTATTGGAAGAAGTCCAGTTGTCCATTTTTGTTTGAACTGGCCTTGGAACAGACTATAACTTGTGCATGACCTTTCTATATCATAGTTCTCCTTAGACACAAGAGGCACAGTGGCAAACTCATACCCTGAAAGATACCAATTCTTTTCAAATATGGCCCTTAGCATTCGTATTTCTTTTCTAAATTAAAATATCTTAATAAAACCCAAGAAAAATAAATGAAACTATTCCCAAAGAAATTAAATTGAGAAGCTAACCACAAGTTAGGCTTGACTAGGCCTGGGTGAACAGATAGATAAAAAGAAACAACGCTGATGTCTGAGTTTCATAAATATTTCCTGTGTCCTGCTTGTGAAGTCTGGAATATTAATGCTAACATTTCAAAGCATACAAACACTTTCATGTCAATTACGCATCAAAGGATAAAGGCCTAATATTAGATATGTACCCAGAGAAAGGATGGGACGGATCCTCAGCTGGTGCAAATCAGAATAACTTCATTGATATCAGTGAAGCTATACCCACACCAGAGATTCATAGATTTTAAGGCCAGCAGGGTCCATTTTGATCATCTACTCTGACCCTCTGCAGAACATGGAATTTTATCAAGTGATTCCTGCATCAAGACATAACTGAACTAGGGCATATCTTTAGGCAGAAATCCAATCTTGATATAAAAACTTCAAGTGACAAAGAACCATTATACCCTAGGTAAGCTGTTTCAATAGTTAATTTCCCAATGTTAAAAATTTGCACCTGATTTCTAGTCTGCATTTACCTAGCTTCAACTTCCCGCCATCACATCTTGTCACCTTCTCTGCTATGTTAAAGAACTATCAGAAATCTTCTCCCATATAGGTTCTTATACACGTGAGCAAATCATCTCTTAACCTTCCCTTAGATAAACAAAATAGATTAGTCTCTTATTGTAAGGCATGTTTTCCAGACCTTGAATAATTCTTGGATTTCTCTTCTAAATGCTGGCAGTTCTGAACCCTCTTTTCACAGGCTGAGGCCCAATGTTTCTATTTTGAGATTAGTTCAGGAATTAGGATTTAGCTAAATTTGAGAGAGCCAATATCAAATTTAAATTACGTTTGGACAGACTAGTCTGTTATTAATTTTCCTCCATTCAAGATGCTTTTTTCTTTTTTTAAATTTTCAATAATTTTGTAATTAACAAAAATTATGATACATCTGAAACAGTGGCAGAATATTTTCAAATTAAATCTCTTTATATGTAAAAAGTATTCTTATATAAAGCAAAAGTAATTTCTAAAAAATCATGTAAAATTTTCTTACAGAATGCTGGATATTATTTTTAAAATTTCTTAAAATAAAAAGCGTATTTAGGCCCCAATCCTGCACACTCTTATGCCTATACTTAATAAAAAGCACATGAATAGTGCCTCTAACTTCAGTGGGATTTCTTGCATGTGTGAGCTTAAGCATGTACATATGTGACTTGAAACTTAGGGGCCTTGATGCTGGTAAATGTAAAGGCACACTTTTCCATTTCAGTATTGCAATCATCATGGGACATTCCTTTGCAAAGTTTTTCTTTAGTTTTGTCTTTGATTAGAAATGAAATGTTAAATTCATTGGTTTCTTTCCCCAAGGAGAAAAAGGTAATGCATGACTCCCTGAAGTTGTTTAAGGCAATTGGTTTGAATGGATTTCAGAATATTTATTTTAGTTATACCTTTTGTCACAAGCTTCTCTCCTAATTTTGTAACCATACAGTGACCTTTGAGTCTCCCTCATGTGGGCAAGTGATTACACCATCAGTCTGATCAGGATTACTAGGAAAATAAAACAAATATATAGGGATGGATTTTAAATCAGAATGTTGCAATTTTATTAATTTTTAACTTTAAAGGGGGAGGAGGGCTAATTCATAGAATCATAGAATCATAGAATATTAGAATTGGAAGGGACCTCAGGAGGCCATCTAGTCCAATCCCCTCCTCAAAGCAGGACTATCCTGAGCTAAATCATCCCGGTGAGGGATTTGTCAAGCCACAGTTTAAAAACCTCTAGAGATGCAGATGCCAGCACCTCCCTAGGTAACCCATTCCAATGCTTCACCACCCTCCTAGTGAAAAACTTTATCCTAATGTCCAACCTAGTCCTCCCCCACTGCAACTTGAGACTGTTTTTCCTTGTTCTGTCATCTGCCACCACTGAAAAGACCCTAGCTCCATCCTCCCTGGAACTCCCTTTCAGGTAGCTAAAGGCTGCTATCAAATGCCCCCTCATCTTCTCTTCTGCAGACTAAACAGGCCTAGTTCTTTCAGCCTCTCCTCATAAGTCTTGTGCTCCAGCCCCCTTATCATTTATGTTTCACTCCGCTGGAATCTCTCCAACTTGTCCACATCTTTTTTGTAGTGGGGGGCCCAAAACTGGACACAATACTCCAAATGCAGTCTCACCAATGCTGAATAGAGGGGAATAATCACTTCCCGCGACCCGCTGGCAAAGCTCTTACTAATGCAGTCCAATATGTCATTAGCCTTCTTGGCAACCAGGGCACACTGCTGACTCATAACCAGCTTCTTATCCACTGTAACCCCCAGATCCTTTTCTGCAGAACTGCTGCCTAGCTCGTCGTTCCCCAGTCTGTATCTGTGCATGGGATTCTTCCATCTTAAGTGCAGGACTCTGCACTTGTCCTTGTTGAACCTCATCAGATTTTTTTTGGCCCAATCTTCCAATTTGTTTAGGTCCTTCTGCATCCTATCCCTCCCTTCCAGGGTATCTACCACTCCTCCTAGCTTAGTGTCATCTGCAAACTTGCTGAGGGTCCAATCTACCCCATCCTCCAGATCATTAATGAAGATGTTGAACAAAACCGGCCCCAGGACCAACGCCTGGGGCACTGCACTTGTGACCGGCTGTCAGCTAGACATGGAGCCATTGATCACTACTCGTTGAGCCCTATGATCTAGCCGATTCTCTATCCATTTTATAGTCCAATCATCCAAACCATATTTTTTTAACTTGCTGATAAAAGTAGTGCGGGAGACTGTATCAAAAGCTTTGCTAAAGTCAACGTATATAACTTCCACCACTTTCCCCACATCCACAGAACCAGTCACCTCTTCATAGAAAGCAATCAAGTTGGTCAGGCATGACTTTCTCCTGGTCAATCCATGATGACTGCTCCTGATTCCTTCCTCTCTTTTAAGTGCCTTAAAATGGATTCCTTGAGGACTCCATGATTTTTCCAAGGACTGAGGTGAGGCTGACCGGCTTGTAGTTCCCTGGATCTTCTTTCTTCCCTTTCTTGAAGATGGGCACCATATTTGCTTTTTTCCAGCCATCAGAGACCTCCCCCAGTTACCATGAGCTTTCAAAGATAATAGCCAATGGCTCTGAAATCACATCAGCTAACTCCCTCAGCACCCTTGGTTGCATTGCATATGGTCCCATGGACCTGTGTATGTCCAGTTTTTCTAAATAGTCCTGGACCTGTTCCTTCAGCACTAAGGGATGTTCACCTCCTCCCCATTCTGTGCTGCCCACTGCAGTACTCTGGTAGCTGACCTTGTCTGTGAAGACAGAGGCAAAAAAGGCATTGAGTACCTCAGCTTTCTCCACATCCCTGTCACTAGGTTGCCTCCCCCATTCTGGAAGGGGCCCACACTTTCCCTAATCTTCCTCTTGTTGCTAACATACCTGTAGAAACCCTTCTTGTTCCTCTTCACATCCCTTGCTAATTGCAACTCCAGTTTCACTTTGGCCTTCCTGATTTCATTCCTGCATGTTCGAGCAGTATTTTTATAATCCTCCCTAGTCATGTGACCAAGCTTCCACTTCTTGTATGCTTCTTTTTTGTGTTTAAGCTCACCAAAGACTTCTTTGTTATGCCAAGCTGGTCGCCTACCACACCTGCTATTCTTTCTGCACATCAGGATGGTTTGTTCCTATGCCCTCAATAAGGTTTCTTTAAAATACAGCCAGCCCTCTTGGATTTCTTTCCCCCTCATATTAGCCTCCCAGGGGATCCTGCCCATCAGCTCCCTTAGGGAGTCAAAGTCTGCTTTTCTGAAGTCACTGGTCCATATCCTGCTGTTCTCCTTTCTTCCTTTTGTCAGGATCCTGAACTCAGCCATCTCATGGTCACTGCTGCCTAGGTTGTCACCCACTTCAACTTCCCCTACCAAATCTTCCCTGTTTGTGAGCAGCACGTACCTTAGTTGGTTGCTCCAGCAATTGCACCAGGAAGTTCTTCGCAACACTCTCCAAAAACTTCCTGGATTGTTTGTGCTCTGCTGTATTGCTCTTCCAGCAGATGTCAGGGTTATTGAAGTCCCCCATGAGAATCAGGTCCTGTGAACTGGAAACTTTCCCTAGCTGACTGAAGAAAGCCTCATCTACCTCATCCTCCTGGCCTGGTGGTCTATAACAGACACGCACCACAACATCACCCTTATTGTTCTTGCTTTTAAGCTTAACCCAGAGACTCTCAACTGGCGTATCTCCAGTTTCACACTGGAGCTCAAAGCAATCATAGTGCTCTCTTACATACAGTGCAACTCCTCCATCCTTTCGCCCCTGCCTGTCCTTTCTGAATAGTTTATACCTATCCATGACAGTGTTCCAGTCGTTTGAGTTATTCCACCAAGTCTCAGTTATTCCTATCATGTCATAGTTTCTTGACTGTGGCAGGACTTCCAATTCCTCCTGCTTGTTTCCCAGGTTTCTTGCGTTTGTGTATAGGCACTTGAGAGAACTAGCTGATTGCCCTACTTTCTTAGTATGAATCAGGAGGTCTCCCCTGTTACACCCTCCTCTTTCTGCTTCCTCGTAATTCATAGAATCATAGAATAGAATCATAGATTAGAGTTGGAAGGAACCTCAGAAGTTTATCTAATCCAACCCCTTGCTCAAAGCAGGACCAACCCCAAATAAATCATCCCAGCCAGGGCTTTGTCAAGCTACAATTTAAAAACCTCTAACCTTCCGGGCGGGGCCTTTGCCCTTTTTTTTAACCACCCTGGTTTTTCCTCCCGGCCGAGGATGCACCCCCTGTATCGGGGGGGCAGGAGCCGTGGCGGTGGCAGAGTCCCTGGTGTCCCTCCCTGAGTTGTCCTCCACCGGCGCCTGGGGACAGACACCCGGCAGCTCAACGGGGGCAGCAGGACCAGCTGTTATAGGCAGGGACAGGGCCTCAAGGTGAGATGGAAGGGCAAGAGCATCTAGGAAGAGGGTCCCGGCCCCAGACACACCTGCCATCTTGGGAGGGGGTAGGGGTGGTTTTGGCAAGGGGGAGGGGGAGTGGAGAGGGAGAGGAGGCAGGGAGGGAAGGGGAAGAAGGGGAGGGGGGGTGACCGCTCCTCCCTGCTAGGCTGGGAGCAGGAGAGGAGGGCACCAGCACAAGGGGGTACGGGGGGACAAGCTGGGTAGGGGCAGTGCACTCACCAGCCCGGGATGAGATAGCGGCTCCTCCGGCTGCACAGGGGGCGGGACAGGGCTAAAGCAACATGGGGGGTGCAGTATGTGGGGGGAGTCAACAAAAAAAGGTGGGGAGATCAATTAGGGGGGCGCCATGGAAGCCACCAGGGCCAAAGTGTGGGGGCCAGATCAGGGGGAAGCAGCAGTGGGCAGGGGAAAGGATTGGTGGGGGCCACAGCAGGGCTTGGGTCCCAGCAGCAAGCTGGGCGGGGCAGGGAACAAACCAAGGCAGGGGCTGGGCAAAGAAACAAACAAACCTAAGGGATGAGGGGACAAACTGCAGGGGGGGCAGCAACAGGGGAGGGGGGTGAGCAAGCAAGCAGGGGCAGCAACAGGGGAAGAAAAAGGGAAGGCAGGGGTGCCCCCAGAATTGGGGGCAGGAGACGCAGCAAATGGCAGCAGGGAAGGGGGGGGAGGGGTGCTCACAGCAGTAGCAGGACCCTGGAAGCAGCAGGGGTGGTGTCAGTGGCGGTGGTGTGGCCACTCACTCACCTCCTCCCCCCTGGGAGAGGGGGGCAGCTAGCAGGGCTCCCAAGAGCCAGGAGCACCCCAGCAGCAGCAGCAAGAGGAGCAGCAGAAGAGTACGAATGTTCTGGAAGGGCTGTATATAAGAGTTAGAATGATTGGTGCTTTATTCCTATAGACTAGCCAGAGTCATTAGAGGGTAATTAGGGTCAGCTGACACCAATTAAGGCCCCATCCAGGTGCCTATAAAAACCCTCTACTCCTGAGAGACAAGGTGGGAATTGAAGGAGTAGGTGTGTGGTGAAGAAGAGCTGAAGGAGTATGGTGGTGTGGAGTTGCAAAGTGGAGCTGAACAGAGTACAGTGGTGTGTGGAAGAGAGGTGGAGTCCTGGGGAAGGTACTGGGCTCAAGAAGCCAGAAGGTCAGAGGGGGGAAAATAGCTCAGGGGAAAAGCCTGCAGCTGCAAGTATGGTGCCAGCAGCACATAGCTGCTACTCATAAGGCCCATGGGCTAGGACCCAGAGGAGTAGGTGGGTCGGGTCCCTACCCCTCTCTCTGGGGAGACGGGGTAACCGGCGATGCCCTGGTCCACTACAAAAGGCAAAAGTGCGAGATCCACTCGGAAGAAGCTGGCTGTTTGCCACACCATCCATTTGTTGGTAGTATTGGGCTTAGGTTTTGCAATGTGTAGTCACCTAGTTTTGTGAGACCCCTTTGTAACTCTTCCCTGTCAGCTTTGGACTTAATTATTTTACGTAATTTTTTGTCATTTGTGAACTTTCTAACCTTGTGGTTCACCCTTTTTTTTAATTATTCATGAATATATTGAACAGCCCTGTCCCAGTACTGATCCCTGTGTGACCATGTGATTTACCTCTCTTCATTCTAAAAACTGACCGTTTATTTCTACCGTTTGTTTTCTGGAAGTCACTGTGGATATTTCTCTGAAAAAATCTGCTCAGCGTGCATCAGCAGTCATAAAAGCTAACAGAGTGTTAGGTACCATTAGTAAAGAGATAGATAACAAGACAGTAAATATCATAATGCCACTTTATAAATTCATGATATGCCTACTGTGACCAATGTCTAGAGTGCCCAGAACCGATCCAGGCCTAGAGTAGGCACCTGAAAATGCCAAGGTCAGGGCAGACTGTAAAAGGAGAGCAGATTCTCCAAACACTGGTGGGTGACACTGAAGTCAGACTTCCCAACCAGCCACAAACAGTGCTTCTGATTTCCCAAACTGGTTATCAGGAAGCCAAAAGAAAAATATACATAGCCCCCTTTACTGCATTCCAGTCTCTGGCTCCCAATCAGCCACTAGGTCCAGTAAAGAGATCAGTTATTTAAAACGCTATGCTCTTTACCAAAAAGGTTTCTTCTGACCTCAAAGGGTCAACCACAGCACCAGATCAATATAAGTTTGGATCTTACCCAAAATTGGCTGCCTGCTAATCCTTTAGTAACTAAAACTAAAGGTTTATTATAAAAAGAAAGAAGCAAACTATAAGAGAAATGTTAAAGGATTAAAGCAATAAGACATATATAATTGATTTGAAAGTCCACATATATCAGGTTCCTAGAAGAATTGTGGAATTTGCAGGCTTGTATAGTCCCTCTGGTATACATACAGTACCTGGATGGATCTCAATTCTTTGTTTCACAGATTCAGTACAGTTGTAGACAAGTCGATCCAGAGGTAGACTGAAGACTGAAGACAAAGTGTATGTGGTGCAGCTGCCTTTTATGTCCTTTGGCCTTTGCCCTGGTGCTTGTGGAATTTTACAGGAATAAGATGGAGTCCAGAGTCACATGAGTAAGTCCTGGTGACTCATCAGATATTTCCCTGGCTTCTTGCCCTGGGCCCCCTGTACCTGTGAATTTCTTAATGGGCCATTAAGCAGGCTAGTGCTGCAGCCATCCTGTTTGGAGTGTCACCCAGACACAGCCCAATTTGAAATATAGATATACCAGACATATCCATAACTTCCATTACACACATAACACATGAACACAAACGTTATCATCTCACTTAGCACATTACAGCCTTTCTAACAGTAGCTGACATGGCATGTGTCATAGGAATGACTATGATTGTGACATACTGATGTTAAATAATATAATGAATGCCCCCCCATCCAGCCAGCATCACACCCCCAACGTGAGATTGGTGCAGGAAGGATTAATCAGAGCTTCTCAATGTACCTCAAGGGCCCCCTTAATCCAGCCAGCATCACACCTACACGTTCAATGCAGCATGTAGTTCTTGTTTCCCCATCTCAAAAAGGTATATTAATAATGGAAAAGGTATAAAGAAGGGCAAAGAAAATTATTAAGAGTATGGAATAGCTTCTATAGCTATAGCACAAAAGATTATAAAGTCAGGACTGTTCAGCTTGGAAACGAGATGACTGAAGTTGGATGTGACTGAGATCTACTAAATCATGAATAATGTGGAGAAAGTGAAAAAGGAAGTATTATTTACCACTTCACATAACGCAAGAACCAGGGATCATTCACTTAAATTAATAGGCAGTAAAACAAACAAAAGGAAGTACTTTTTCAAACAAGGTGCAGTCAACCCGAGGAACTTGTTGCCAGGGGGTGTTATAAAGGCCAAAAATATAACTAGGTTCAAAAAAGAATTAGATAAGTTTAGATGGAACATAGGTCCATCAATAGCTATTAGCTAAGATGGTCAGGGATGCAACCCCATGCTCTGGGTGTTCCTAAGTGTCTGACAGCCTGATGCTGGGAATGGATGACAGGGAATGAATCACACGATAATTTCCCTGTCCTGGTCATTCCCTCTGAAGCATCTGGCACTGGTCACTGTTGGAAGACAGGTTACTGGATTAGCTGGATCATTGGTCTGGCCTAGTATGGTCATTCTTATGTTCTTATGTATCACATATTGTACTGTCTCTGTGACACAAGCATTGCAATGTCCAGTCCAACATATAAAAAATGTAGGAACAGTTTTCATGACAGAAGGGAAATATATAATTTAGGCCCAAAATCAATACAGGAGATTGGAGCCTGGAGAAGAATGTTAGATTAGGTAAATAAAGGTCAGTTAAGTTGTTGTTATTCATAACCTTATTCCACTGGGCATGTTTTACAGGGTTTTTTGGGTAAACCATTAGCCCAAGATCCATGTTGAAAATACTACTTTTGCATTTGCTCAAGATCTTTCAACCTCTATGGCAACCACGAAACTTTCCCATACGTGACTCAATTCATACTAATGGTTAGACTCTAACCTTTACTGTAAATTTAATTTTGGAAACAGGATATGTTAAAAATACACATTTGTATATCATGGCCAGTTCTGTAATGGAAAATTATAACCATATGTTGACATTCATTAATGTTATATGGACAGCCATTCCACCCACATTATCTTCACAGTCACCAGTAACCTGGAAATACAGAGAATCTGTGTTACCTGAAGCAGCTGAGGTGAAGGTTGGAATATGAGAGGAAGAAGCTCACTTCAAGTTTTATTGAAGGTGTCATAGGGGATTTTGCATTCCTATATTATAGATATTGATGCAGTGAGACCAAGAAAGTTTTCTTCTCCTGGACAATAGCTTGCCCATGGCTTCAGAAAAATGCAGCCCTATAGAATTATTCAAAGATATGTGCAATTTGATTAACTTGGACTGTCACATCATCAGTATCACAGTGTTTCTCACTGTAAGTGTTTATCACAGTGTTTCTCACTGTAAGGATTCATCAACTTATTTATCAAATAAACATGTAGATAAATATGTTAGAGATGTTCTTTAAATCACAGAGTGGTCTGGGATTCAGTTTTCTGAGAGCCCACCTGTCACCTGTTCATGGCAGTTAGAATCAGCTGGGGAGATGAAGTTTGAACATGCTGCTTCTAATTCTCCTTTCAAAACTGTGCAAGTCAGGAGTAACTTCACTGAAGTGGAAAGTTAGTGTAAGTGAATGAAAACCATGTCCGGAGAATCAGGTGGTGAGGCTCTGATAACAGAAGGATCTATTCTTTGCTATCTATATGTGCCCAAAGTATGCCACAGCCTTTCACTTTCAACCCTCAAGACATACTACAAAACACTTTATTTTATTTAGCATTTCAGTACCAAGTTTTGTGTTTAAATTTAATCTTCGTCATTAAGGTGCCTAGTCACCCCAGTGGTATTCAATAGACAGCAAAAAATACAGAACAATGAATAATAAAGATGAAAAAACATCAGGGAAAGGAGCTGAGATGTTCAAGCTAAACAAATATTTAAAGAATTCTCAATCACGTGGAAGTTGATTTTGTTCCTAAATGCTCCACCCATAAATACATAACTACATATAAAATGATAGCTATGGTAATAATTAACACTTATATTGAACAGTTTTTTACTTCTTCAAGCTGCTGAAGGGCATTAAACCATTATTAATTAATTGATTTAGCCTATTGTATTAAACTATTATTTATCTTTTTTTCCTTAATTAAATGCTGCCACCAGTCATCCCTCAAATGTATATAACATTTAGGATACTACCTTAATATCCAAGAGTTTTTGTTAAAGACATGCACCTATAAGAAAAGGGCAGGTGAATAAAGCTATAGTAAGACCCAGCTGATGCGGCATGACCACATGCCAGAGAAAAAAATGCAGAAGAAACTGCTCTCAAGGTAGGCCCAGTTTAGACAGTCCTCTCCCTCTCTTTGTATTTCTTTCTCTCTCCCTTTGTTAGATTCACACACTCTGCTTTTCCAATTGCTTTAGCCTGAAGCAGTTGACATTTACCCCAGCTAGATAATCGAGGAATAACATTTGCGTTACAGTTTAACATGACCTCTGCCTCTACAGCTCTTTTTAGATTACCTTCCAAAAAAAATGGTTGCTGACACCATAGAGAGGGAGGAGGTAGATGGTGGGGGAGGTGGGGAAGAAAGAAAAGGGAAGCTTATTATTGTAGTGGTGCAGTCAATGTCATGAGAAGCTGCACTGCCCTTTTCAGTTGTGGGTGAGCAACTATTAAGGAAAAGGTATTAAAAAGGAGGAACAACTGTGATGCGAGCGACACACAGGTTAAGCTAAAAGCAAAGGTTAATGGATTGACTGTTACCTGTGTATGAGGCTTAATGTTGGCCTATACACAAGAGGATTGCTTCTAGGTTGTATTTTTTTCCATGAAACTAAATTAAAGGGCTAATTTATTCCAGCATAAGAGTGAGACGGCTTTTTTTTTCTCTCAGAAATACACAAGGACATATTTTCAATTCAAAATGTTTGCTCTCTAGTTCTACCACAATCATCATGGTATGGGATCAGGGGAGAGGGGAGGGAAAAATAAGCAATATATTTAGCAAGAGATAATCACATAAAATCTAAATGGAGTAGTTGACAGGACTGGCTACAATAATTAAACAATGTTATGAATAATATGATAAAATGGTTATTTAATACTTTTAAAGAAAATGAAAATAAGTTAATTTCAAAAAGAAATGTTGAAATATGAAAGTGTGAATATTTTCAAAGAATAGGAGAATACAAAAATCATTCAGTATTTCCTTTAACTCTCTAATTTCTATCTTTAGAATTCTTTTTTGAAATATGCACACAGCAGAAGTTGCATATCAATTTCTAGTGATTTTGGATTGACTTTTGGAGCTGGCATAAAATAAAAGATTTATTCTTTTATCAGTTAGTCTGCCAATCTATTGCAACTATGTGTGATGAAGATAAATTACCTCTATGAATTTGACTAACTCCAGAATAGAGTAAAATAAGATGATATAGTTTAGTGTTGTTATTTACACTGCTGTTATTTCCATAAGATGGCATACTTATTGTTTTAACACTTTGATTTCTATGAGATCCTAAAAACACAACAAAATTTGGCATTCTGTAAAGTTTTCAGTTGTAGCCAAAGTGAATGAAATATTGTGGAGCAGTCTTGCAGAGCTGCCAAGTATGTTTGGGTGAACTCTGTCAATTACTTTCTGCTTATAGAAGATGAACTAATAGGAAGACAAACACTTTAAAGGGAAAACCCTAGTATCTGGCTTAGACCACTCAAAGTACTTTGAATGTTGTCAACATTTTTTATCACTGTGTAGATTTCATTATCTAATGTCTGCTTTTTAAAAGTACTATCTTCTATTTGTACAAATCAGACAAACAGTAAAAAAAGTCTCAAAAATAATAATATCCTAGAAGTTAGATGTGGAACACAGTCAAATTGAGAAAATTTTCAATATGTTGTTAACATTGCACCTGCAATTTTGCACCCATACATTTGTTTCTGTAATTTTGCGAGTGCAGGGCACTTGAGGGTGCAAATGATAGAGTTTAGAAGTCTTAATTACTTAATTAAGGAAAGCAATCAAGTAGATGTTTGTATACTATAATTTTCACCCTCAAATTATTGGCATTTGCAAAGTTGTTGGTGCAATTTTGGAGCCCATTTTGAGGCTTATATGAAAATCTATCCTGGCATTCTGTTTCCCTGCCATTGTTGGATTGTTTCCTACAGTACATTTTCTGGTATTTTGTCCAATTTACTTTTAAATATCTTAAGTGCCTTCCATCACTTCTGAAGAGAGTCCATTCTGCAGCATAATATATCTCATTGTCAGGAAGTGTTTCCTTGTGTTCATAGTTATACTCCTATGTAATGTTCTAAATAATTTTTCAGTATACTTGAGTCCAAATTATGTCCTCAATTATACACTTGAAGTAAATATGGTTGCACACATGTTCTGTAATTGAGACAAGAGTTTAGCCCTTATTTATACCCTTCATGTATCTCTTGTGATTCCCTTAGTTAGTTCTTAACCAATCTGTTGTTTTATAGTATTAAATGACATAATGTGCTTAAACATTAAGGATCCAAAACTGCAGTATTTTCTCAGGCAATTCTCCTACTGAAATCAATAATTGAACTCTATTCTTTCATTGAAATCAATGGTACCTCGTAGTTTTGCCAAATTACAGATTTAAGGATCAAGCTCAAACCATGCAATATGAAAGAATAAAAGTAACTATTTTTCTGTTTGTCCTGCTTTAAGAGCTTAGTATGCTAAAGTTAATGAAATATTTATTTCTTTGATCATATTACCAAATCTTTTCACACCTTTGTATTTGTTTATTAAATCTATGTAAGATACATCAACACCATAAAAACAAACACTGCAGCAGCAAGTCTCAGAGCCTGGTTCAACTGAGTTGGGCTCATGGGGCTTGCCCTACCTGAAAATAGCAGTGTAGATGTTCCTGCTCAGGCTGGAGCCCAGGCCCTGTGACCCTCTGATGCAGGAGTGGCTTAGAGCTGGGGCTCCAACCCAACTGGAACATCTATATTGCCATTTTCAATCCCGTAGAACAAGCCCCATGAGCATGAGTCTGTTGACTCGGGCTCTGAAACTCACTGCTGCAGAGGTTTTATTGCAGTTAATTGTTGGGTATGTTTCTGGTGTCTGTGTAAGTTCTTCCTGTTGCCCAATGGTCATCACCTAGCTCATGTGTAGCTTCTTGTGAGGGACACTCTTGCAGTTAGCTTTTGGGGAGCACATCAGAAGGCAGGTAACCATGACTAATCTGCCAGTTTCCTTTGGAAAATTCCATTGACTGAGCACTCAGCTGGAGTTAGAACACCCCAGGTACCCATGTCAGAGGACAGTCTGCAGCATCTAAAACTGTGTGCTCACATTCCTTGTTCTGTCCAGATGATCCCCTTTGAAAACATTCCTTCAAGGGACTTTCTTAAGCAGGACCCCAACTTAGGAGGGAAAAAGTTCACACTTTTCTGTGGCCTGGAATCCCCATTACCATGAGGGAAAAAATTGAGGCTAAATTGTAAATCATGCCTGAGGATATTTATAGAAACTTATTTCCCTCTATCTATGTATCTACGTATTGTAACAGTAATTTCGGAATTCAAACTTTTTTCATGGCTCATGAGATTGTATGTATGGGATGAGGGATTGTGGTATTTGTGGGTGGGGGCTTGTGTTACAAGTTTGTACTGGGCCTGAAAAAATTATGCTTGAGCCCTGGCTACATAAGGAGTCATATGGCTTGTCAGACATGCCAATATTGCTTGGAAGGGGTTTGGGTAAATCACTTCCATCACTTATATTATACCTACTCAAGTTTACTGTAGGGAAGAAGTTGGAGAAAAGGAAACTACATCAGACAAGCAACAAAGTGTGCATATTTTGTACTTTGTACTAAATATTTTATACTTCAATAAAAATTGAAGACTACATCTGGAACCATACATTGCCAGGAGCACCTCAGATCTGTAATCCCAGGGGATACAGTCACCTCTATTATGATAACATTCGGTCTGTGACTTTCACATAGAGCATGGGACAGGAGGAGTGCAGTGGAATGATCTCTGTTCAATGGTCAGCTACCAAGAACAAAGTTCTGGCATTGCAAACAGGTCTATATACACAATTGATGAGGGCTCTCTCACTAATTACACGTAAATCCATCAAAATGGAGACCCTATAGGTATGGCGATTACTGGCCTCAAGAGCCCTGTGACAAACAGAAAATATTAATTTGTTGCATCAAAAATGCCATCCACTTGCCTTAACTGCTGGCAGAAGATGATTTGACAAGTGGTAAAAGGGGGCAGCCTGAGCAGTGAAGGAGGGAGACGCTTATTGAGGGTCACTAGGTATTTCCTCCACACATAGAGTCTCTGACACCCTTTGGCCAGTTGTGGTGAAGGGTTCTGATTGGCCAGCATTCCCCAGCTCCTATTATTTAACTTGGGGCAGGAACCTCTTTTGCCTTCATTCCACCACAGAAATTTTTACTCATCATTTCACTAGCAGCAAACAGCAGTGATCCTCAAGTAAAGAGTTAAAAGCTGGACAAATGGTCAGGCCTAAGTTACAGGAAACGGGGTCAAGGCATGGGCAAACTTTGTTTCTGCTAATTGGCATGAATTCAAGTTACAGTCTTTTTTTTTTCCTCTTCTTTTCCTCCCTTTCTGGCCATCTGCACAGGGGATGAGACTGACATAATAACTATTGCCACTCATGCACAAAGCCTTTGGTGGGAAGAAAGCATTATCTTCCTTCCCCGCCTGGCATGCCTTTACATCAAAAAATGTTAGTGTAAAATTAATAGGTTTTAAGGTGATGTGCCTGCCCTCTGTATGGTAATCCTATAAACAACAAACCGGGGCAGGTATAATTGTATTCGTCACGTAGTTGTTAATATTAACATTATAGGTGTCAATATAACCAAATAAGGGTCTATGGGGAGTTGCTGAAAATGTATACATTTACATACTGTTATGGATAAAAGGATTGTAAAGTAACCCCCTCATTGATCACTTGCGGTGTCGAGATGGAATGAAAGGCAATAAAGGGTTCCGTCTCCCCAATCCGCCCCAGGGACAACCTGTTTGGTTATTTCTAACAAAGAGGAAGACTAGAGAGGGGTCTGTAGCCTATCCTATGGTGGTGAAAGGTCTGCCCCAGTGTGGGGGGATCTCTACTGCACCTCAGGAGTTGTGCCCCTGCCCCACAGCATGGCTACCCTGCCTGCTATCAGGGGATTCCATACTGACTTCTCACTACCCTCTCTATTTGAGCAGGGGTGACTGGGGGACATAAGTGGAACCCTCTGGACTGCTGGATATGAAGGCGGTACAGCCCAGGTTGGATCTTCAACTGCAGCCCTTCACCCCTACTCCACCCCAAACTCACAAGTAGGAAAGCTAGAGGTCCTATGGTGCCACTATAGGGGCCAAAAAGGGCCTTGTGTCCCTTGTCAACTCTTTCGGAGCCAGGTCTGTTCCCCCCCCCATGTGTGAGAGGGTAAGCACAGGTGTGCCATGGCTGCTGTAAATGACTGCTTTTGGTGTCAGACTTCACGTGTCCTCTTCTTTCTTCAGGTGAGGAGAGGCAGGTGCTCATGAGACTTCACCTAGAAGAACAGCCAACAGTACTACAGAAGCCTGCTTTGAGAGCCACTCTGAGGGAGCAATGCAGAAAACCAGGTCCCTTTCCCCCATTTCCTTGGGCAGGTAGAAGGGCATAGGCAGTAGGGGTGCATTCCTACAAGCACCGGCAGGATCAAGCCCTGCCCTAATGGAGGCACTGAGAGTGCTGGCCTTGGAAGCAGGTGAGGGGTCACTTGGGTGGCTTGGCAAGATTGACACCTAGTGTGGAAGGATATGCTTAGTCTTCACAAGCATGGAGATTTAGCAAGGACCAATGGCCTGCAACCAATGTAGATGATGAATTGTGGAAGAAGGGGAATAGCTGGGCTGGAGCCAGGTCCTCAGCTGGGACAATTTGCTGAGCAGATGGTGGTGAGTTGAAGGAGTGGCATTCCTCCTGCATGGAGTCATGAACTGTTTATTTAGAAGGTTTGTGGGAGAAATTTGGAGTTGGATTTGGGGATAGTGAGGGTCTAAGCCTCACTGAAGTGGATGAGGATGAGGAGGAGCAGGTGGGTATCCCTGGTCTGTGTTTTACTCCCATATTTGGCCATCTAGTGGACCTGTCTTACTGGAGTAGGCTAGCAGATTTCCCAGGCCTATGTGAAAAATTTCATATAATGGAAGCTCTTAGACAGGTGGTCAAGGAGGGGTGGGCACTGGAGGGTGGAGGAGCACAGGAGCAGTGTTCCTTCTGTAAAGATACTCAAAATCCAACCAGAAGGGAAAAGGGGCTTAAGTAGTGTTGAAATAATGCAGACAAATGCTTGTGCCCTGTAAAGGCAGTATAAGCTTTTATTAAAAAGGGAGGGCCAGTAAATGGGCCTGCAGTTCTTACTCGATGATGGCAGCTTCCTGACAAGGTACCAATTCACTTCAGTACTGAAACAAACTTTGAGCTATTGTGATCTTGACCCAAGTAAATTTGGTATTCAATGTGTTCGGATCAGGACAGTGACAGCAGTGGCTGCCTGGGTTTTGGTCTGTGGATGGGGCTGGAAATCAAGTAGTTACAGGACTTACATTGGCACCAAGGATAAAACGGCTGGAAACAATAAATCATAACTAACTCAATGCACTCGTTTGTTTCAGAGGCTTCCCAGAAGAACACATGAAATATCTGAATTTTCAGGCATTCTGCAGTGCATTGGGTCCACGAGAGGGCAGCCAGGATGGCAGCCAGATCTTAGCTGGGTATGTTATGTGATTTCTTTATTTTTTCAATCAGGAAAAAAGCTTTGTATAACTGGTGGTTCATAGAATTGGTATTTGTAAAATCAAGGCTCTTCTGTAGTCATTATTATGTAAGCCATGTATGCTCCCATTATGAAGTGCTTGTGGACCCACAGTCCAAAACACCTCTACTGTTAAGAGTTACATGTAAAGAGCTTCAGAGAAGAAGCCATTTGTAATGCAGGACAATAAGTGTTATTGGTTCTACAATACCAGAAACTATAGTGTTCTTGAGCATCATTTACTGGCACCTTAACTATTTGCTAAATATTTACATATATAAAGACACATATATAAAGATCACTCTTGCAACTTCCACAGCCCAGAAGAGCAATCAGTAGGGTCAGATTCAGAAAAATGCTAATTTGATCAGGTTCCACATAAGTCATGACTCCTGTGTGGAACCTCCTACAGTCAACCCTACTGTAGGTGCATTTTCAGGGTGAACCTGTACCCCTTTATTACCTGTAAATGCAAAAAATACACAATGGAAAACACAATCCCACTATACATGTAAAATGATGGAGTCTAAATTAGCTCTTAACACTTAAGAAAAATCTTGGAGTCATTATGGATAATTCTCTTAAAACATCCATTCAGTGTGTAACAGCAGTAAAAAAGCTAACAAAACACTGGGAATCATGAGGAAAGGGATAGATAATAAGACAGAAAATATTATATTGCCCCTTTATAAATTCATGATATGCCCACATCTTGAATACTGCATGCAGATCTGGTCGCCTCCATCTCAAAAAAGTTATATTGGAATTGGAAAAGTTACAGAAAAGGGCAACTAAAATGACTAGGGGTATGGAACAGCTTCCATCTGATGAGAGATTAAAAAGACACACTGTTCAGCTTGGAAAAGAGATGACTAAGGAGAGATATGGTAGAGGTCTATAAAATCATGAGTAGTATGGAGAAAGTAAATAAGGAATTGTTATTTACTCCTTCTCATAACACAAGAACTAGAGGTCACCAAATTAAATTGATAGGGGCAGGTTTAAAATGAACAAAAGGAAGTATTGCTTCACACAATGCATAGTCAGCCTGTGGAATTCATTGCCAGAGGATGTTGAAAAAGCCACGACTTTTACAGGGTTTGAAAAAGAATTAGATAAAATCATAGAGGATAAGTCCATCAATGATTATTAGCCATGATGGGCAGGGATGCAAAACCATGCTCTGAAAGGCCCTTAGCCTCTTTTTGTCAGAAGCTGGGAATGTGTGACAGGATGGATCACTCCATGATTACCTGTTCTGTTCTTTCGCTCTGAAGCACCTGGTATTGGCCATTGTCAGAAGACAGGATGCTGGGCTAGAGGGACCATTGGTCTGACCCAGTATGTTGTTATGTTCTTTTGAGGTCAAAGGCTTATAGACACTGCTAGGAAGTTTCAGGCACATCCAACATCTCTGAACCACACCAAGCATTGCCTTCCTCCTTCTTTCCCTTACTTGCCTCAAAGAAATATAGGAATTGCCATTCTGGATCAGACAAAGATCCATACAATCCAGGATCTTGTCCCCGACAGTGGCCAATAACAAATATTTTAGAGGAAGGTGAAGGAAACCCTGAACTACGCAGATGTATGATAATCTGTCCCCTGTGGAAATATCATTTTAATTCTTAATAATTATAGCTTGGTTTAATCCCTGAAGCATGTGCTTATATATATATCCCTTACAAAATTGTTGTTAGTAGTAATCATTATACATCTTCCTAGTTCTTTCCCTCTTTCATTCTCACCCTTTCTTACCCAGACCTCTGTTCCGGGGAAATTTTTTATCACTTGGCATGATATTTTTGGGTGTGAGGTGTGCAGAGCAACCAGCTAATGCCTGAGTGTCTGAATCTTCATCTACCAGTTTAGTGGTACCTGTGCCAATACACTGTACCCTGTTCGTAAACAAAGGGCTTTTTGATTGTGATGAAATGCGATTAGAAACCTCTAATCTGGAATAGGAAACACTTTTAAAAGTGAGTCACTTTTGAGTTTATTTCTGTTTAACATCCTTGTGTTAACACTGTTGCCTTTGCAATCTCTTTGAAAGGATGAGATTCTGACTCATTATGTCTTCTTTAATCATTATTTTAATTAAGAGAAAGTATTTACTAGAAGAATTACATCCAAGTTCAATAAAATGATTCCAGTAAGAATTTCTAGAGGATAGAAAACCTGGTCTCGAAGCCCTCATCTGAATATTAATAATGGAAATTGGATGGGTAAGGCACTGATATGACTTAGATTTTGTAGAGTAATGCCCTTACTAAATGAATTTAAAATAAGGGGCCTGATCCTTCAAGGTACTGTGACAGCATCAGACCAGATGGCTACGGAGAGTGCTAGAAGGCCAATATATCAGTCCCAGGATCAGTAAGCCCCTTTTCCCCTGGTAGCTGAGCAGAAGTTACTACCGGTTAATTAATACACCTGGAGCCAATCCAGGCCCCGCCCAGGACTTGTTTAAAAACCTTCCCCTCCAGAGAAAGAGTGTGGCTGGAGTTGTGAGAGTGAAGTGAGCTAGAGAGTGTGTGAGCAGGCAAGACTGTCAAGGAGAAGAAGGTTTAGAAAAATCAGAACACTGGCAGGCGAGAACCATGCAGGTACAAAGACTGGGGGGAGTGAAAATCCTGCCCGAAGAGGGCAAAGGACCTTTCCCAGGCCTGGAGGCTTAAGGGAAGAGACCATGCCAGAAGGGAAAGATAGAAATGGACATTTGGTTTGGGCACTACCATGCCTGTGGGGCAGTGAGAGGTCAAGAACCTTCCCTAGCAAGGAGGCCAGGAGGGGCCCCTGTCTGAGCAGGCCCCATACATTAGGTCAAGGGGCATAGGAAAGTAACCCAGGGAAGCTAGCAGCTTTACTGAAGCCACAGTGTGAGGCTACAGCTTGTAGGGTGTCTGAGTTGGGGCCAGGAGTTGAGTTGGCCAGGCCCCCCCCACTCCCTACTGGCCATTCACTGGAGGGGCAAGAGCCCCAGTGAAGATGCAAGAGCCTATGAGAACCAGAGATAGGACTGGGAGCCATCAGAGTGGCTGCATTACCCTCACCCATCACTAGAAGGTGGAAGAAACACTAAGGGATGAAACAATTCCCTGACCTACTGTGAGAAGGAAGCGCTAGACACACTGAGGTAGAGGAAGAGCTTTGTCACAGTAGATGGATTCACAAGTATGATGTAGGCCCCTAACTGCCCTTTTAGGTACTACTGGCATTAACAAAATTCTTGCTCAGCTGTGAATTAACCATGCAGGCACTGAAATTCCCTAGGTGCATAAGTTTCCACTGCTAAAGACCCCATAGCACCTAAATTTCTGCCTGTGGGATGAGCAAATTCATCTAATTTCTATACCGCTGAGCTTCTTGAGAAATCTGACACATGCCTAGGCCCTGGTGTGATTCTCAAATTTGGTATTCCCTCATCTATTTTACCTGTGGGTCCAATCCAGTTGATATGCTCACAGAATGCCTAGCAATGGTGATGCCCCTCTTTATGCCCAATAGACCAATGATTAAAGTACTCATTTAGGATCAATGCTGATTCAAATTACCACTCTGCCTGATTCAGAACATGGACTTAAATCTAGATCTGTCCCCTTCTGACAGTGAGTGAGTGCCATAGCCACCAGGCTGTGTGATATTCTGAGGTGCACCCTCTCAATCTCTCCTGTCCAAATTGTGTCACTTTGTACCGCACACTTAAATATTCATTGAATGAGAGAGAGAAAAATTATGGCTCTTTAGCTCAGTGCACTTAGCTAAGGGGTTAGAAACCTGGTTTAAAGTCTGTTTTTAAAAACCTCTAAGGATGGAGATTCCACTATCTTCCTAGGTAACCCATTCCAGTGCTTCACCAACCTCCTAGTGAAAAAGTTATTCTTAATATCCAACCTAGACCTCCCACACTGCAACTTCAGACCATTGTTCCCAGTTCTGTCATCTACTACCAATGAGAACAGCCTAGCTCCTTCCTCCCTGGAACCCCCTTTCAGGTAGTTAAAGGCTGCTATCAAATCCCCCATCATTCTTCTCTTCTGAAGACTAAACAAGCCCAATACCCTCAGCCTCTCCTCGTAAGTCTTGTGTTCCAACCCCCTAATAATTTTTATTGCCCTTCTCTGAACTCTTTCCAATTTGTCCACATCTTTTCTGTACTGGGGGGCCCAAATCTGCATACAGTTCTCCAAATAAGTCCTCACCAATGCCGAATAGAGGGGAATAATCACTTCCCGTCATCTGCTGGCAATGTTCCTACTAATGCAGCCCAATATGCCATTAGTCTTCCTGGAAATAAGGATACACTGTTGACTCATATCCAGCTTCTTGTCCACTGTAACCCCCAGGTCCTTTTCTGCAGATCTGCTGCCTAGCCAGTTGGCCCCCAGTCTGTAGCTGTGCATGGGATTCTTCTGTCCTAAGTGCAGAACTCTGCACTTGTTCTTGTTGAACCTCATCAGATTTCTTTTGGCCCAATTCTCCAATGTATCTAGGTCACTTTGTATCCTATCCCTCCCCTTTAGGGTATCTACCACTCCCCTCAACTTAGTATCATCTGCAAACTTGCTGAGGGTGCAAACTACCCCATCCTCCAGATCATTAATGAAGATGTTGAAGAAAATCGACCCCAGCACGGACCCCTGGGGCACTCCACTTGTTACCAGATGCCAACTAGACATTGAGCGTTGATCACTACCCATTGATCTGGATGATCTAGCCAGCTTGCTATCCATCTTATAGTCCATTCATCCAATCCATACTTCTTTAACTTGCTTATAAGAATGCCGTAGGAGACTGTATCAAAAGCTTTCTAAAGTCAAGGTGTATCACGACCACCACTTTCCCCACATCCACAGAGCCAATCATCTCATCAAAAAAGGCAATCAAGTGAGAGCAAGATAGAGGACAGAGAGGACTGATTTGAATTCCAGGAGCTGGCTCATAGCTGTAAAGCAAGATAAACACTTCCCTCTGACCAGGATTTAGGCACCCAATTCCTTTGGTGGGGTGGGATTTAGGACTACCTTTCTCTTCAGCATCTTTTAGTGGCTAATTTAGGTGGCTCCCAACTCAGCACGCTGGCTTCTGTAAATCCCTTTTATAAGCATCTAACTCTTCCCATACAGTGCCTGGGGAGCCTGGAAGCCTTGCTCGAGATTGTAAATTACATTTGGCAGCAGGGTACTAGGGTGACCAGGTGTCCCAGTTTTTGTCCTGATATTTGGATGGAGCTACTATAAGATGGATTCATAACTGGTTGGAAAACCATTCCCGGAGAGTAGTTATCAGTGGTTCACGGTCAAGCTGGAAGGTCATATCAAATGGGGTCCTGCAGGAATCCATCCTAGTCAGGTTCTGTTTAATATCGTCATCAGTGATTTAGAAAATGGCATAGAGAGTACACTTACAATAGGTAATACCAAGCCATGAAGGGTTGCAAGGGCTTTGGAGGATGGGATTAAAATTAAAATTAAAAATGATCTGAACGAACTGGAGAAATGGTCTGAAATTTCAATTTTTCAAACTTCCTATCTGGTCATCCTATGCGTGCCCAGGAGTTAAGCATTGCAATGCTCAGCATTGCAGCCCTAAATCCCTATTGTGAATGTAGCCCTGAGTGCCTCTTATGAGGAACTGAACATCCTCAACTCTCATTGCCTTCACTGGTGGCTTAAGGTGCTCCATGTTTTGCATTGCTGTGCTAAATTGGTTTCTATTAAAACCCACAGTAGCTCTAATATTTTTAAAAGAAAATGAAAAAATTATGATCCAAATGATCAGTTCATTCATATTGTAATTGCTTATAAATTGTTTGATTCATTTACCTTGTATAACCTTGTATCTTCATCACCTTCATCCTCTTGTGTTTCTTCCTGTAAATGCAGTCAGTTGAAAGATGACACTTAGGAGTTGATCTCTCTGCTAAGAAATGAAAATGGAAATTCATTGGGTGATTGTTATTAAACTATAATCAGTACCTAGCTGACTTTTATATATGTTTGAATCCATACCACACAGAGAGATGATAAAAATAACATTGCATTTCTATAGTTTAAAGGTGAATATTGTAATATCTGGTTTAGTTTTTAGTTTAACAACACACTAAGGGCTCTACCTTTAAGTTGAAAACATTTATTTCAAGGTACTTAGAAGCTGACTTTTATGAGATTATTTAGGCAGTGATTATTTTTGTTGAGAAATGTGTCCTTTATCCCTCTCTTTCATCCATTGCTAAGATATTTCTGTTTGTCAGAATGCCTCTATTTCTGATAAATGACTGAAGACTGACTGCTACACTTTATTAAAAAGTAATAACAATTTTTGTACGCACCCTTCACATTGTAACGGGGGGACCATGAATCAAAGGACACTGCCTGTCTGGGCCTGATAAATGCATCGTTTACCAGCTGAGGAGTTATTTAGGACTGGCTATTAATTTAAATCACATTTATCTTCCCTGAATGGGGGGAGGTTGCTGTGATAGGACTGCGAATGACCAATGGTGCAGCTAAGTGCACATTATTTATTACTACCACCTGCAAAGCACTGCACAATATGTTTAAAAAAAAAACCAGTGCAAATTACCATGGTTAATCTAGTCAGGGCAGTAACAAATTTCTTCCTAACACAAACCAGTTTTTACATTTGTACTTCTTCTCTCTTAGAAATTCAGCATTTGCTCAAAATTCCTGATATTTAAAAGCAGGTCATTCATCCTTTTCTAAAGTCTGATGGGCAATATTGGTATCTCAAAGTCTCCTCTTTATTATGAGAAAGGAGCCTTTCACTGACATACTGAGGTATAAGTTTCTTAAGTGCACAGAAATCAGATAAACCATGATCTTAAGAGATTTTAATTTTTGTTCAGTCCATGGGGGGAATAGAAGGGGAAAAAGACTTCCTTTAAGAATTTTTTAAAACTTTTGGTGGGGGACAATTTATACAAAACTGCATTGTGTCATTGCCATACAGTCGCTTAGGTGAGATTTGCGGGGAGAATTAAGATAATTCTGATTTTAAAAGGGAGAAAGCATTATGAAACCTAGCGGAAAAAAAGATGTGTGACGTCAAAGCTATCTCATGTGCATGTTAAATACAGCTCAGGTATGCCCTAATAATTATGGGGTGTGGTAGCCATTTGAGGCAGATACCTCTCAGATTCATTCATTTTAATTTTTTTAGCTGGTTAAAATTAGGGATGCTAGAAGAGCAGCTCCTGATGGCTCAAAGTGCACCAAAACAAGGATATCAGAAAGAGCAGCTTTCTCTATACTTCTGTTACACCTATACCAGGCTTGATACAAGGCCTGGACTATACTATAATGAAAGATCTCAAAGAATTATGCTGCCAGACTGAGGCGTTGTTTGTTATGAGTCAGGGAAGGGCATTTGTCCCCTCCAGACTTTTCATAGCTCCTCAGAAACCAGCACTGAGGTATCTCTCAGGGCTCCCAACTCAGGGGGTCCTAATTGCCACAATGTCATCACTGCCCCCTTGTCTCTCGGCTCGAAAGGCGGCAGCAACAGGGGCATGGACCTGAGCTAGGCACAGAGTAAGCCGAGATCCTATCCCTGCCCTGGCCATTGGTGAGAAATTCCCCATGCCTGCCATCCCCACTCCCTGGAATGAGACAGCATGGCCCCTGTCTGCCCACTCCAGAATAGGGCCAGCAGCTAGTCCCACATGAGACCTCCCTGCCCCAGAGGGCTGTGACACAACCTTGCCCCCCAGAATTGTTCTGAAATGACACCCCTGCTGCTAGATCCCTTTTTACTCTGAAATAGTTTTGAATCCAGTTCACCATCAGGCAATAGATGATTGCCTCCAAAAGGCAGGATCGGAGGCTACTCAGATAGACTGTTTGGGATATGTGATGGTGCTCATAGCGGAGGTGTCCTTATAGGAAGGTGACATATCCTCTGTCACCAAAAGGCTGATCTGTGATTGATATGCTCTCTCCCCTATGGCTGATTTCAAGGAACATTAGAAGGGCACAGAGGCATGTCAAGGAAAATAGCAGGCGTTTTGTGTACCCAGCAGAAAAAGTAGGAAGACACTGCGTCAGCCATGACTTCATCCCCAAGCTGATCTCCTTCATTCCTACAGTACAGTACTGATGAAAGGCTATTAGTAATAGGCAGCATTGCTTTCTCTCTATGCCTGTGTTTAAATCCCTGTGTTTAAACTGCCTCATGCCTGCCAATCTAGAGTACCTTCTAATGTTCCATTTGAACATTATTTTTCTTAATATTTCCCAGCTGTTAATTTCTTCCACACACAACTTATTTTCTCTGGTGAGCCTGTGAACCTCACTAATAAGCACACTGATATGAAGACATCCCTACCAGCAGCAGTGATGCTGGTACCTACACCCATGGGTGTCCTTCCTGCATGCCACCAATTTCTTCACTAGAAAAACATGAGCAATGACTATCAGAGTCTAACACTGTCTAAAGTTATGTTTTCACTGGCCAGCTGGCCCTTCTATTGATGCTGCACCCATGCACCAACTCACAATAATGTATAGTCAGGACTTCACCATTAAATAAAGAGGAGAATTACTGCCTAATAAATGAGTTTTAAGAAGTTGTTTTTCTTGGTGGGTTTTATCTCAATTTATTTGAACACACAAAGATGATGCTTCTTAGTGAACAGTGTATTCCTTATCCCACATGTGTCAGCTGCACCAAAAATGTTGTAAGAACTTTTTTAAAATGGGAAAAGTATTAGGTTTTTTTGTTGTCCTTATACGGAGAAATGATCGAACCATTTTCACTCAAATATTTTTTTAAAATCTGCAAAAATGTAACCTAAATAGTTAAATAAATTTCTGAATGAATTAAAATAAGGGCTCATGATGGAACGACTTAATCAGCCTTAACTATATCTGTGTCTAGTGCTCCAGTAACTATATAAAAGATGAAATACATATTAGTGTAATTTGGGATTAAATGCAGGCCATCCAAATGCATGCTGATAAAAAATTTATACTACACCTAAGATATTTTCTGTATATGCCATATATTACGAAAGTTTTGGAAAGTTTTGAAATTTGTTATTGGGACTATTTCTTGCATACTTCTACTTGTACAGCCAGTTGCCTTTATTTCTATGAACCCAGCTTTACAGAATGCCAAGGGAGAAAATATTATACCTAAATGTTCCAGGGAAGATGGCTGTGAGTCAGGAAACTTGGTTCTCTTCTAAGGTCATTGTCCCCCTCTTTTTTCTCCCACCCTTTGCATATCTTGTATATTTACACATTTAGCTCTCTGGGACAGGGACTGTCTTTCACTGTGTGTTTATATAGCGATTAGTGTAATAGGGGTATCAATTTTTGTTTAGGTTTTTAAGCACTACAATAATAAAACTAAGAAAAATAAATATAAAACAAATTATAAAATGAAGAAAAATATGTGGGGGTTGTGATCAGCTGAACATGAGCTCCCATTGCAACATTGTGGCTAAAAGGGCTAATGTGATCTTTGGAAGTATAAACAGGGCACTATTGAGTAGGAGTGTAAATATTATAGTTACCTCTCTATCTTTCACTGGTGTGCAACAACTACTGGAATACTGTGTTTAGTTCTGGGATCCTCAGTTCAGGAAGGATATTGAAAAAGTGGAGAGAGTTAAGAGAAAAGTGTCAAGAATGATTAAAGAATTAGAAAATAAACCTCATTGTGAAAGATTCAAGGAGCTCAATCTATTTATCTTAACAAAGAAAGGATTAAGGTGTGATTTGATCACAGTCTGACCTACCCACGAGCCAGTGTCTGGAAGCAGAAGTTAGGTAGATTCATACAAGAAGCAAGGCATAAGTTTTTTAAAGAATGAGGTAATTAATCACTGGAACAACTTATTTAAGAGCACGGTGGGTGGATTTTCAGTCATTAAACATTTTTAAATCAAGACTGGATTTTCCCCCACAAAAGATATGGATTTTCAGTCATTAAACATTTTTAAATCAAGAGTGGATTTTCCCCCACAAAAGATATGCTCTAATTCAAACACAACTATTGGACTTTAAGCAGAAATTAATTCAGGCAAGTCATATGTCCTGTGTTATGCAGATCAGATTAGTTCCTTCTTTTCTTAACATTGACGAAGTTCTGTACATCCCTTTGGAAAGCTGAGAATCTCCCCCTTCTAGTGATGGTTTTAGCTCTGCGGATTCATGAAACATTGGACCTCAGAATCTGTCAACGGGCCAGAATGAAACATCCTCCAGAAACACAGACCAATAGAAATCTCAAGGGAAATTCCACTTTGGGGAAAAGGATTATATGAATCCTTTATACCATTCCACAACTTCATGTATTCTGTATATGCCACATATTAATTCAAACATTTTTATGAACATTTTAAAAAATGTACCTGGTACTATCTGTTCTCTTGCTAAACCAGATGCATTTGTTTGCATAAGGCCAACTGTACAGGACTAAACAGAAGAGAAGAACTATAAGAAATAAAACCTCTATGAATTATTTTAAATATTTTTTCTATGTCACTATTTTAATGTTTGATATCTCAACACCTTAAAGAGAAATGCTATATGTACCACTGGAAATTAGGGAGTTTCCCCTTTCCAGTAATATAAATATATCATCTAGTCCTATCAAACCATATCTAGTCCTTCTGGGCTGCAAAACATTGAATCTCAAACTGCAGTACTGACTACTAGTCATTCTGCACCTCAGAGCCATATCATGGGGAGAGATAGAAAGGGGGATTCACCTTTGGGAAAAGAAGGGACAACTTCTTAGCAGGTTGAGTTTATTCTTTTTTTAGAAAAAACAAACAAAACTAACACAGTGATGAAGACACTTAAGGTTAAAAGTAGTCCTGGAGAGAAGGATTAGGGAGCAAAGAACAGTTTAGACTGTAAAGATGGATGATAAATACAATTTATTAAATGACTCTGCAATTTATTGCATGGATATCATCATCACAGATGGGATGCAGAGAGATAGATACATATGTGTGACACTAGAAATAAAGTATTCAGGTCACTGATAGTTTGAAAGCTGTCAAAGAACATATTCCTGTATCACTAAATAAGGTGTCATTGTCCCTTAGATATGAAATATATGTATCATTCAATTTAGGTGCTTATACCAAATATATCACCATGGGATCTGAGCATCTTCCAAAGAAAAAATACACATCACTATAGAAAGAGGAAATCCAGGCAGTTTCAACTTGGAAGTTGACTTCGACTATGGAAGGGGGCAAGCATTCGAATGGACGATGCTTGTATTCAATCTCATTAATATGCAGAGCTTTAAAATCAGGTGTGAATTTCAGGAGTTCTTCAGGAGATATCTATTATTGTTATTTTTACTGTGACTGTGTAACAATTATATTACAATAATGCCTAGATAATCCAGTCAGGAACAGAGATATGTTGTATTAAGTGCTATACGAATACATAATATATAGGTATCCTTTACCTCTCCTGTGCTACTACTTTAGACTGAGTGATCTGTGTTTCCATGGACTCCCTTTCTGCAGCTGTCTTGCTATTCCCTGAATCCCACTCCTCATCATTTTACAGAGGAGACTTCAGAATAAAGAGAAATCAACACACATATGTCTCTAAGGGGGATAACCTGGAAGATCCCAGTCATCTTCCCCATCCTGCCTCTGGCAACCCCTCCATGTGTATGGAATTGGAATCCTGTGAGGTCATATTGAGAGGTTAGGGGGGAATGGGACAGCCTTGCACAGGCAGAAGCTCACTGTTGTGCAAAAATGAAGAGAGGAATTTTGAGTCCTTTGATATTTTAATCTATTACAGCCATGAAGCTGACCTTCATATTTCAGCTGGGGAAGCAAATTGTATAAATAGATAAAGGCTTCCCCCATGTCAACTCTGTATATATCAACTTCATGCTAGCACATATAGACCAATGTGACAATATGGCAGCTCCCTGCCAAAAGTGCAGAATAATATGTCTATTTCCAGGTAGCAGAGCTGCTATCGTTTCATGCAATAGTTTTTCAGAACACAGAGATGTGTAGGTTGAATATACAGGGTAGGAGGATTTGCCACCTAGCGTTTACAGGTCAGCCATTAATGCAAAGAGTTGAAGATAGGCCATCCTTACATTTCACCCATACTTTAGTGTAACTGTCACAATCTCTACAGACAAATATTTAAAAACCACCATGATAATAAATATCTTGGACCATATTTGCATTATACGATGACTTAGAATTGCATTTTCCATTTACAGTATGGAAAATCCCTGAACCACTTAATCAAGACATTCTGTCCCTTCTCAGAGTAAAAGATATGGAGATCCCTCACAAGCCACACAGAACAAGTGCAGTAGTCATGAGCATAGCTTTTATTTTCTCCTTTCACTTAGAAAGGTGTTATAATGTGTCAGCCTGCTTTGCTTCCTCTGCTTGTGCTGCAGGCATTCAAAAGACAGTCCACTCAAATTATCCAATACCCTTTTCCACATCCACAACTCAATTAATAAGGTTCATTGATGTATGAAGCTGAGTTCCATTAACGTAGCATTTTAACTATAAAAGTGCTGTATGCTTCAGATTCTTTAAAAAGAAATGTCACCAATTTATAAATGGTCAGACCTCCCTAAGAGAACTTAGAGAGTGTGAAGAGGGCAGGGAGTGGGGTAACACTCCTCCTTCCTCCCTGTTCCTTCCCTTTCCCTTTGTGGCAATGTGTGTCCTTGGCAGTACACAAAAAGATTAATCTTTGAACTCTCCCTATATCTAGCCTGTGCTCAGGATGTGACAGGGTTCATGCCTATACTAGGCAGAATAGCTCCAGCACCTACCAGCTGTTGCTTCCACTGTAAATATGAGAGGGTTTTTTATGGATGAGCACACACAGGGATGACAGATAACAAGGGTGCACATCACTGTGTGTGGGGTTAGAGTGTGGAAAAGTTGTTAAGTGCAATGTCACAGTGACAGATCAATGAAATGAAGATTATCTATCACATAAATCAGAGTTAATTGGTGTTAATGCATGAACTGAATTCCACATTGCTACTAGGGGTGGAAGGGTTATATATGTGGGAACTGTCTACAAGAAGAAATTTATTTACAGATATTATTTCAAAAGTAGCCACTGATTTTTTCTGCCTCAATTTTGGATTTCGGCGGCATGTGCAGAGGAAGCAATTGAGATCTGGCCATATATGAATGTTCCATTGATCACTTAGTGTTCTGTGGTTGCTGCTCCTCAATGGCTAAGAACTGTGCATAACTTACATTTATTTGCCTTCCTGTTTATCATGTCTTGCCTTGTAGACTGTAAGCTTCTTGGTGCCAGTACTGTCATTATCATATATTTGTACCAGTCTAGCACCTGTGTTCTTTAGTTACTACAATAAAATAAAATAACAATAATAATAAATTTAAGCATGTGCATAAGTTCTTTTCTGGGTTGGGCCCTAAATATATACCTCAAAATGTAACTGGAAACGTGTATTTACTTTAATGAAATTTATTTTTAAATGTAATGAAGAAAAGAGAATAAAAACATGGCTGAGTTTCTTTTCCCTGGATTTTTGCATAAATAATTAAACTTTGTCTACTAAAAAGGGTGGATGCTTTTTGTTAACCTTCTGACAAATGAGCCAAAAGGCCAATTTCACCTTTTTTTCCCTTGTATATCTGAGCTCTCCTATCCTCGATATATAACAAATACATCTGAACACTTGTGTTTCTTCTTCTTCTTCTTCTAATTAAAACTAACAGTTAGGGATTATGTATAAACAATGATCTTTCACAGGATTAGTTTCTGATTGAAGTATTGAAGTTTCATTTTTAGCTGCTATGTACGTCCCTTTCTACAACTTGCGAGGTGATGTCTTGGAATATGCAATTGCATTGTTCCTTCTGGGCTATGTGTGCAGACCGTTTCCAACCAGCATCCAAATAATCCTCAGAAGTTGCGTCATTATTCATTAGAAAAAGCAATCTGGCATGCAGTGTGTTATCGACAGCTGGAATCCAATACTCAAAGGTCACCAAAACAAATACCAGAAAGAAAAGGTGTTAAGGCAAATAAAAATACACCTTTTTAATTTTGACTGAATTGATTAAATAACAATTGAATGGTGTCACAGGTCATAAGGCTTTGAGACATAAGGTCAGCTTAATAGAAAAGAGCCTGGGGCCATGTCACAGGGTATGCTCTGAGGCCTAGAACTGAGGCCACATCATTGTGCTCCTTCCTGCCCTTACCCCATGTAGTCTGAAATGAAGAAATGCCTAAACAGAATAGAAAACGTTCCAAATAGACTAGTGCTTATTGCTGAGGGCTACCTCCTGAGTCAATGCCGCTTAGAACTGATTGCTTTATTTGCAGTGAAATTATTGGGCATCTTTCAATAAATAGTCATAAAATATGCTAGTCTGAAAAAAAACAAACCCCCACTTTTCTGCATTGCACGTACTCTGTAATGTATGTACATCTCATTATTCTTCAGAACAGCTTCCCCACTCACTCCAGATATTTCAATGCTTAGATGAAATGAATGCAGTGGAAAATGACGCACTCGTTGATAAACAGAAATCCAAATCAGTCTGTGGAGAATTTTGAGAATGAAAAGCTGCATTATGGTGTATTTATGCCAATGTATTTGCATGGCTAATAATTGGTTCTTTTCGTAGTAGTGTTGGATGTTATATGTTGAAAGTTATGTTGCCTCAGATAATAGTCCCTGGAATCCATTGCTATAGGAGGTCATAAGGTCAAATACGATAGGTGGATTTTAAAAAGAGCTGGAAAATTTTATGATTAATAATATCATGAAAAATCCTTGTTCTGGACCTGATCCAGCAACTACTTAAGCCTGTGCCTAACTCTTAGCATGTGATTAACTCTATTGACTTCAGTGGGACTCCTTAGAGTTAAATCTGTGCTTAAATAGCTTGCTGAACTGAAGCTATTAGGAATATCTAAGGAAACCTCAGCAGCTCTCCACAGCCGTGAATCCTTTAGGGTGTGTTATCCTTTCTGAGATTGCTGCGCTGCCCCTCCCCCCTCCAGGGAATGGAGTCTGCCTTATGCTGCAGTGCAGCACTTAGGAATTATGTCTAGGGAGGCTCTGGGCATTTCAGAGTGCCTTCCCAGGCTTCCAGCAGGGGGAATGTCCCTCTCTAGGTGGATACAAATTGCATGGCCATATACTCTGATCTGCTAATCTTTAGGCTCACAGGTCTAAAACTGCAGTCAGCCAAGAGGCAGACTCTAGGACAGAATGAATGAAAATTCCTTCCTACACCTTGGCAGTTGTGGGGGAGGGATTCTCAGAAGAAACATCCCAGTGACTATCATCTGCCCCCTCGTGCCCATCCACATATAAAGATTTGTTCCTCATCCCTTCCACCACTTACACCTGTGCTGAAACACCTTCTTTCCCTGGGACAGAAACAGCACCTGCAGTGCCAGGAGGGAAAGAAAGAAGGTTGGGCTGAACATAGGATTGCTCAGAAAGCCAGACGCTCTAGGCCTCCCAAGTATCTTTGGTATACCAATATGCTCAGATATATTATGGGGAAAAAAGAAAAAGGAAAATGTTTTTCTCACATTCATTTCCATGATAATCTATCTTTTAATTAATAAACATGAACATAAGAATTTTGGAACTAGTGAAATTATGGCTGTATACTTGAGTCCACATGAAATTGCAAGGATGCAAGGTTATTTTAAGTGTGTGTCTGCTTGTTGGAATTCCTTTTTAAGGCAGTTCCCCAGCACAAAAGGGGCTGTACAGAGAAGTCTCCTCCATGCATGTACATTTAGTTACGTTACTATGTTCCACACCTATCTTGCTACTTCACTATAAATCCTTTCCTGAGTCTCTCATGAACACACTCCTTCTAATCAGTGTCTAAGCTTCCCCTAGTTCTGGACAAACTTACTAAATTGTGTGCTAGATTTTGGTTTGATCATGCTCCCTCTGTACTTAATAAGCTAAACTACTGCTTTCAGTGGGATCAGGGCTGGGCTTTTTGTGATGATGAAAAATGGGAGGAGATCATCTAACACATTTTCATTTGTGATCTGCATTAGAAATTGGCAAGCTAATGCACAAAGTCACTACATCATTTAACCTCAGAAGATGGAAATTATTAAATAAACTATAGGTTTTTCTGTGTTAACCGATGAAGTTTTTAAGCATAGAGAAAATATTGTACAATGTATAAAATTTTCCAAAGAAATGTAATACCTTCATTTGACTGTTGAACTATTAATTCAAATTGGCTTTTTGATATAAGAAATACTTTAGAAAATAGGTACAATTGAAGACTTTGGGCCATTTCTAAACTGCAGTAAATCCACCTCCCTTTATTACGTTTAGTGGAGCAAGGCTGATTTATACCAGCTGAGAATCTGGCCCAAAATGAGTGTAGCTCTGAAGTTTAGAATAGGCTAGTAGAGCAGTTTTTATTTTGTTTGGATTTAGATGAGTAAAGCTCGTTTTAAGGCCATAGGCTTGTGCAATTTACTGTCCAGTTTTCCTATCCTGTACTCTTAGGCGAAAGGTTTATTTCCCTTTCTATGGGTTTATTTTAAGAAATATCCATGGCTTTAAAAATAATGCTTAAAACATAATTATATAAACAGAGACAATCAGGACCTAGTTTGTCTACAAATCTCAAAAGCAAGGATTTGAATTCACAAGCATCTTACCAAGACTTGGGAAGCCTATAAATCACTCAGCAATGGAGAATTTGATTGGTATTCTTTAGAAGGAATTTTAAGCAATAACACTGTACAATTATAAGATTAAATTTTCCAAAGGGAGCCTCCTTTTTGAGGGTGTAGAAACATCTATGCATGTTCTTTCAATCACTAACATCAACAGATACAGCTGATACATTCTAATACCTGACCTCACAGGAGTTATAATTTTCCTGATAAAAATCATCTGGAAAAATGGTTTTTGCCCATGTAAATTCCATATAATTCTGTATAGATGTTAAACTATCATCTGTGGGTGTAGCAGTGAGTGCTCAAAAAAGTATATTTGCACACATATGGAGGCTGGACTGAGGCTCATTTGACATATTGTTTATATATTATATATGATCTGTTTTAGATTGTGAGTGGGAAATGATGGTGGCAGGGATTATAAATGAATTTAAGAAATTTACAAACTTCTATTTGTAGACCAGATTGTTAGGCAGGTGCATCGGAGATGGGTCCATGCTTCCTCATATCTGGAGCACCCTGCACATAAGCCAACCGCTACTAATATCTTTGTTTGTGGTTTCGGCAGAGAAATCAAACATTGATTTGGGATGTTGAATGCACCCACTTTTTCAAGCCCAAGATATGGTCCATCTGGGCAAGAGCTGAAACATAAATATGAATAAATGCATACTGTGCGATACTGATGTACTAGCAAAAGTATTTAAATAATCATTGTATTTTAAATAAGGAGCTAAAAGAAGTAAGTAATTGACTGATAATCATATGTGTTTCTTTTGAAATGAGTGAGACACTTGATCAGAAACAATGAGCAAAGTTTTGCTCTAAAGCATTGCATTGTCAAACTTGTTTAAACATATGCCGTAGTCAATACAACCTTGCCAATGTAACATTAAGACCAGACTTTAACTCTAGCCATCCTATTTTTCCCAGAAACACTTTTTACCCACCCTTAATCTTGTTCATCAGCAGACTCATCCACATTGACCTAACAATGTTTTTAACATTCATATCTGATTAGTCCAAGCCACTTTTATACTTCATCTATCTATAAACCTACAGTATGTGGGAATAGATTGTGAAATTATAGCAATAAATATAGAAGTATTGAGCTAAATATGCTCTAAAAGTTACACTGTTGTATATCCAGAGTCATACCACTAAAGCAAATGGAGTATTGGGGATTTATATGGGGAATCAAAGCTCAGATTTGCTAAATTTATGCTTGGTCCAATTCAGAAGACTGGGGCCACCTTTTATGCTACTTTGATCCTGGACCAACCAGTAGTTCAAAGATTCCCAGCATCCTTTAGGGCAGTCTAAGAGCTGCCATAAGTTATAGTAGCTGCAGAGGTGTCAGTATGATCGTTGTCTCCCACCTCTAGTACTTTCCTTCTCTCTCTTCTTTCAGTATCCTAAGCAGAGAAGGGAGAAGTAGGCACTGTAGATAAGCATAGACAAGTTTTATAACATCCAAAGATTCTCATATATCAGGAATCCTGATCTAGGCTTTGAAATAAATGGCTTACTTTTTAAAGACACTCAACATCTCAGACTTACTTCAGTGATAGTTATTGGATGTGCTGCACTTTTGATAATTGGCCTGTTTATTTAGGAGCCTGAGATTCAGAGTTTCAAAGAAGCTTGTTGGAGTTAGACATCATGGAATTTAGTATGGAATTTCCTTTGGATTTGGGTGTCTAACTCCCTTATGTTCCTTTGAAAATCCCAGCCTCAATCAGGATTTAGGAACCTTCTCTTTTTGAAAATCTTTGCCTCTTTGCTTAGAATTTTTAAATCAGGCACAATATAACATCCCTCCCCTTTTCCTTGTTAATGAGTTTCAATTTATGCATATTACTTTTCCTTTCAAATACAGTGTTTTATCTTTCTTTGAAAAAGTATAGGGAGACTGCTTAATTAAAAATGTTTATGCTAAAACATCTGTATGTGTATATTTAACTTTACAATTTCTGCGGCACATTTCCCTATTCTAATTGTAAATTTTATTTTAATGAAAATCATTGCATTTGGCTCACCCCCCATCTAAAATTCCACTTTACAGTTTAATTACTTTGGATGAGTGCTTTGGGGTTTCATTCAATAATGTCTCCTCAGTAAATAAGCACAGAGCACCCTTTCCTTTAAATGGTTTAAAGATTCATCAGTGTTTAAATAACCTCTCTCTGAACTTTCCTGACTTCTCCAATTAGTTTAGGTAACTGAATAAACCCACTCACTTTCTGGTGGACAATGTTTCCTTCTTCTGTAAACAAAGATGTTTTAAGTTGCCATGTATTTTAAAGTATTTAAGAAATATTTTAAAGTTTTAATTATTGGTGCACTGTGTCTGTGTTTGCTCTTGACAAATGGTGATTAACTTCAGTGATAGGACTTGCGTGAGTAAGGTGGTCATAGTTCGGCTTCTCATTAGTTTATGGAGCAATAGATGTGGACAAACTAAGAGCTCTTCCATCAGAACACTTTAATTGTTATGCCAAAGCAGTGGACAAAGGTCCTGATTCCACACTTTCTGTGCATTCAAATCTTTAGGGACCTCTTCATTGCCAGGTAGTCCCTTAAGCTAGCACAAAGGATCTGTAGGGCAGATGTAAAGTGCCCTGTGAATAATTCAAGTGCTGTGTACCCCCTACACTCAGATACAGAGAGCTGTCCTCAACTTCTACAGCATACCCGGGGGGGGGGGGGAGAAGTACAGGGATGGGTAAAAACTGGGAGGACTTATAGCAGGGACAGACCTAAACCCCTGTGATAGGGACCATTGAAACAAGCTCACAAGTTAGGAAAGCCTAAGACTGCCCTAACTGGAACTGGAGGCTGAACCAGCCCCAGCAGCCCTTGAAAAGGAGAGATGAATGCCACACCCCTCTGCCGTGGAGTTGGTTCTCAATCATAGCAGGATTAGGCCTTAAATTCTGAAGGAAAGAGTTGAACTTTCAATACACTTCAGATGATCCAAAATTTACTTATTCCAAGCCTCTGTTATTAGATGTTCCAATCAAATGATGATTACTAGAAAAAACAAAGAACCATCCATAAATTATCACACGGCTTAAAAGTGTCTGGGATACTTTTATCATTGAAAAATTCACAGAAAATACAAAAACGCATGCTAATGATTTCAATATATTGGGATTTCTTTCAAAATATGAGTAAAACAACCCTACAAAATCAAACAAGTGACCAGATAATTTTAATTAAATTGCTTCTCCTAACAGCAGTAAGCCTCTCATTTATCTCTATCACCCTATTTTTAGATATATCTGCTGTTACTCTGTATTATCTCTCACCTGTTTTCTTTGTTCTAATTTTTTTTTACTTTGTTACTTTGAAAATGGTTAAATACAAAGTTTAAAAAAATGAAAAAGAGGCTATGGGGAAGTTAGGTTGATATAATTTTGGTTACACCTGATGTTCCTAATACTCCAGATCAGACTTCTTTCTGCAGAAGGAGCAGCAGTATCTTCTCCCCTGTAAGGTTGTTCCTAACTGTGAAGAGACGTTAACTTCCCGAAGCACGGACTGAGCAGCACTTTTTAGTACCCAAACCATCTGAATTCTGTAGTAGACCTAATAGAAAACCAGTACATATTTTAATTAAATATTCACTTTGACGCTTTTATTTGACAAAAATTCCCAGACCACTGCTTCCTTTCACAGTTCAAATGTCAAGCATCTCTTGCACAGTGGTCAGGGTGGCATGCAGGAACAGAGGAAACCCCTAAACAGAAGTCTTTAACGATGACAAGCCTGGTTAACTCAATGACCCACAGTATCCTTTGTCTCTCTCTCTCCCCATGTTAGCTCCTGCTGACTCAGACTGGGGAAAAAAAGTCAACTAGCAGGGCAGCTGGTCATGCATAGTCTGGGGAAAATGCTTTCTTCACCTTTGTGCACAAAGTGCAAAAGGCCCTTCAATTTCCTCTGCAGTATTTTTGTTTTTTGTCTTTTTTTTCTGATTGACTAGCTTTATATTGATTGAAAAGTCATTTCCTTTGCCCAGTCTTCTGAAAAATAAAATAAATGTTTTCTGTGACCCTAACATCTTAATTCTTCTTTCGCAAAGCTAAAAAAAACATTCCCTGTCAATTATATTGAAGAAAAAATTATATTGTTGTTTTGTAGCACCTTTTTTCTCCCTGTGTGTCAAAAGGAAGCAAATGATGCATTAAAAGCCTAAAAGCTGAAATAAAGATTAGGTGTAAAGTGCTATTGATCCTTTTACATAAAGAAGCTAAGACAGGCTGTCAGCTTGCATTTTCAGTAAGTTACCCATACACAATATTTGAAACTTCTACAAAGGAATCTTTAAAGTATTGCTTAAAATATCAAATAAGATTGGATAAGACAGCAGGAACAATCATTAAAAAATGGCTATAGTGTGGCTGAGGTCTGGTAGGGTTGCTTTGTGCCATCAGGTTTAATGGAGCCAATGTCTAGATGCTCATGTTACCTCTATGAAGGAGTAGAAATTTATAACTTCTCACTTCTTAATGTCCTTGCATGTATAGTCTGGGACTGATCTGCGAAAGATCCACATCCATCAATTTAAAAGTTCATGTGCAAACTGGGGAGCAATTTCCAGTGTGTGCAGCAGAGGGAAGGATGTCAGGAATCTGCTTAGAGATGGGCAGTAAATGGTTTTCCTGTCCTGCAAAATTTTTTGAGATTTCAAAACAATTTCCCATCCCAAATCAGGATGAGAAGTCAAATCTCGAAAATCTGTGAACCAAAAAATTATGCAGTGTTCCTATCTAGCCAGTTACCTCCTTTAACGCCTGTCTCCTTACAGGTGCTGATGGACAGGCCTCAGTTCATCTGGATCCCACCTCCTGCTCAGCAGGATGTAACTTCCATATTTTCATCACTCATGAATTTATTTGGCAGTGCCTCCACTCCCGTTCCTTCTTTCTTGCAAGATCAGCAGGGCAATTCAGAAGGAAAATTCTAAACACAGGGTAACCCCCATTTATTTGCCAGATAGTTGGAGACTTCCAAGAAATCACACAAGCACACACAATATAGTCAACACAATAATTATATTAAACAGGAAGCAAACATAACATAGCAGTGTAAAACACTGCTCTCAGGGTCACCAGTGCCCACACTGATAATACTCAGCAATTTAGCTGACTTGGTTCAGTACAGCCCCAAAGGCTCACTCATGGGGTAAAGTGGTACATACCTCTATAGATTTAATAAATTCCTCAACCCTTATCCCCTGGATTGAGAACACAGTTCAGGGAATGGGGGGGGGCTCAAACAATTTCTCTAACTATCCAACTAAAAGAGGGTGCACTCACAACTCCGTGAGTGAGCCTCAGGGTCAGAGCTGAATCTGGACTCCTTAGTCACTGCAGAGGGACTGACACAGCTGGCAAGTGTCCTCTTCATGCAGGAATCAAGTTGCTTCTGCTGCCAAGATTTCCCTCTCCATAAAGGGATGGAGGGCTCAGGCACAGATTATAGTAATTCTACTAAAATCCTCATTCTAATCTCCTACCCTAGTGCTCAGATACAGTCAGAGCAGGCAGCCTTGAACTAACAGCCAGAGCAGCACTTGCCACATGGTAACTGATTTATCTAGGGAGCTGAATGACTAACTCAGCCTGTTAATTTTTCCAACCAAACTATACACTTGGAATCAGCTTGAACAGGGAGAGGACCAAGGTTAAGGCTATTGCTTCCAGGTACTGAGAGGGGACCCTGAATGCAGGCCTGGGAATCATGAGTGCCTCTACAGCCAGTCCTGCCCTCTCAGTGGCTTGCTCCAGACCACTAAAAACAAACAAACAAACAAAAACCTCCCCTCTCACAGTGTTCCCGTGTGTGAGCTTCTCACTCAGAACCTTTCTAATGGTCAGGCTAGTTCTTCCTCTATGGCTTTTACCTGTCAGTCATTTGACTCTGATCCCCACTTCTTGGAAACATTGCTCCTCCTCTGATCCCACTTGCTGGTGGCCATCCAGGAACCCTGCTATTCTTCATCAAGCCAATAGAGCACCTCTGGCTTGAAATAGTGTCTCTCCTCTTTCCCTCTTGGTTGCCTACCAAACTCTGTGTCTGCCCTTGACCCCTCTTCTTCCCACCAACAGTGTCTCTCCCTAAGTTACTGAGATCCAGGAACCTCAGTAAGTTCCTTGGGGGTTACACTGAAATAAATAAACAAACAGACTATCTAATATAATTTAAAAACATTTAATTTCAATTTAAACCATTTTGAATTTTTTGCTTTATCTGTAATTAGCTTAAATTTCAAAATGAAAAGTTGTTTTGAATAAAAAAACCCAGCATTTTTCATTTAATAAATGTCAACACTAAATATTTTGACAATTTCTAAACATTTCTTTAACCTCCCCAATTTTTTCTCTTGAAAAATCCATCAAAACTGACCCTTACTCATGAAAAGTTTTGTGTTTGACAAATCCGCATTTTCAGATGAAGAACTTTTAATAAAAAATTTCCTGAACAGCTCTACTTACAATTCCCTCACCTCATTCTCTGCTCAGCCACAGTAGATGTTAGATTAGTTTGCAGGCTATTATAACCTGCACCATCTGCCAACAGTCCCAATGCGACTAAAGGACTGTTGACAGCTGAGCATAGTCAAAGTACAGCCTGCTCTGGCTATATGTGCTCTGGGATTCTGACAATTGCCTCCCTACCCTTGGGGCAATCCCTGCATCATGGGGATTGAGGGTAAGGTAGCCTGGAAACTGACTGAATCCCTAACAGAGGAAATAGGACCAGATACTATCCTCTTTGTACTGCTGTGGTGGTCTGGCAAGGCAGAATCTGGGCCATAAACTGCTATGTCCAACGAAGAAATCCACATAACTTTTCTTCTTCTTCTGAATCAATAAATAAATCCTGTTATAATTTGCAGGGAACAGGAAAAAGATAACAGGAATTTCTGAGGAGTAATAACAGACTTCCACTGCTTGGAGTTATGAATGAGGAAACAGGAGAGAATGGAAACTAAAGAAGACAATTGTAGTTCATGATCACTACAGTAGAAAGTCTACACCACCAATGGCATCTCAGGTTCTCCACATGGCAGCTGCAGAGAATATAACAGAAGATTCTGCTGGAAGAAAGAAACAAAGTACTGCAGAATACATATCTGAGGATGGCAACTCAGCATAATCCAAAGTACTTCACACTTGTCTAAGAGAAGATCTCAATTTGTACAAAGAATAGATGATCTTTGTCAACGACTCCATGTTAAGAAAAGTGGATGGAACATTTTGCAGCATCATATAGGCAGCTATATGATGTGCTGTCTTCCTAACTAAGATGAGATGTTATTGCAAGAATAGACAGATGCCAAAAGATGATGGCAAAACCCTACTGGTGATGGTTGACATTGTAACATCATTTCCGATGTGAATTCACAGATTATTGAAGACCTCAGGAATCTCAGAATGCAGCTGAAGGAGATCTTCTTGTCACATCAGTTGGATAAAACAGGTTGCAGAAGATACCAGAGGTGAACCATTGGAAAGGTAGGTGGTGTAAAAGAGGGGCATTTGGTTTTTTGAAACATTAGGCCATCTTCTTTGGAAAGAGGGTAGCTAATGCTTGTACAGTCTCTGTTTCAACAGTAGGGGAACCAAACAACTAGTAACAAATTAGTTTGACTAGCCAGGTGGGTATTAAACTAGTGGCAAAAGAGCAAGGTGTCAACAGGGAACCAGAGTACAATCATTAAAAAATAGAACTCAGATTCAAGGTGTTATGAAAATCGTGAATCAAGATATCAAGAGATATGAAAACCGACCTCATTCTGATAGATGAATGTGAACTGATCATTGAACTAAAGGGAAATTGATAACAATGGATATAAAATAGAAGTAATGAAATGTAAACAATTGAAAAGAGAAACTAAAGGTATGAATGAAAATTCTATGGCTAGTTGGGTTAAAGATAGGAAGGAGGAATTTTATGAATATATAAGGAACAAAAGGAGTCTTGGCAGTGATATAGGTCCACAATTAGGAGGAAATAATAAAATTGATAATAATGATGAAAAAGGCAGAAGTTTTCAATAAAACTTCTGTATTTGCCAAGAAGATAGATGATGTACTTATATTACATAATAATGAAATATTTGTATTCCAACAAGAACAAAGGAAAAGGGAAACAGCTAATATTCAGTGCTATTCAGAGAGGTTTAAAGGATGTAAATGTAATTAATTACAATCAATATGTTTTTGTTTTTTTGTTTTGTTTTGTTTTGTTTTGTTTAATGGACCTTGTCAATTTATTTTTTTACAAAGGCCACACAGGATTCTGACATAAAACCTGAAATATTCAAAATACAGCACATACAAAATGGGTTAAACTGATAGATGTCAACCTATAATTGTTAATGAGAAATCATTATATAATTGAATGTTTCTAATGGGGCTTCACAATGACTGGGTTTTTAATCTATTTCAATTTAGTATCTTTATTAAAGATCTAGAACAATATATAGAATCATTGCAAGTAAAGTTTGCAGATGGCACAATGGTTGGTGGAGCAATAAGTAGTCAGGTGGGCAAGTCACTTATACAGGGTGTTCTGGATCACTTGGTAAACTGAAAACATTCAAACAATTTGTGTTTTAAAAAAGTCAAATTCAAGGCCATACATCTTTGAATGCAGAATGTACTCCATACTTACAGAAGTGGTCTGGAATGCAGTGACTCTGAAAAAGACTTGGTAGTCACCTTGGATAACTGGATGAACATGAATTTATTGAGGTTCAGGTTTGACTCATCAATGAGTGTTATCATCAGCTTCATTAAAAAGGATATTATAAGGCTATTAGCTATCTTTATAATGTTATCACTAGATCTAGTCATAGAGGATATAGGAAGGACTGTACATATTACAGGATGAATTGTGTGTGTGTAGATAGCAGATATCAGAAGCTGAGTGCATTCTGTATTGTGCATGCTGGCAGTGCTCTCTGATCCCGGCCATTCTCTCACCTATGTAATCAAATTTAAAATTCTGATACTTTCCTTTTAAGCCTTGAAAAATAGCACCTCAGTCTACATCTCTGCTCTTGTTTCTTACCTTTTTACAGTTCATCACCTTCACTCTGCCAGTGATGCCAACCTTTATACAATTTTTTCTTTTTTTTTCCTTTTAATGTTCTGCTTTCTTCAACAAGATTACTTCCAAGCAGGCCTAGTAACAGGAAAATGTATACTCCAAATTCCATTCAGCATTATTGAGCCCATTTGTGTGATTGATTTCTGTTGAATGTCAAACATTTGTGGAAGTATTGGTATTTTTACACATACCAATGATCACATACAGTAGTGGAATTTATTCATGAAAAAGTGTATTTTTATTCATTATTGCTATTCATCACTTGGTACATTTTTCAGCCTTTCAGTGAAGGAACAGAAAGCTTAGCAACAATAGCATAGCACCCATAACAAATAATGAATGGTGTTCAGTCCCACAGATTGGAATTTGTTCAGACAAATGATCTGATGAACAATTAAGAATGTTGAAAAAATCCACTTTGTGGACACTACAATACAAATAAAGGATGATCATATTAATATCACCCTATACCAAAAACCAGCTGACCGCAATACATATCTTCATGCCTCCAGCTTCCACTCTGGACACCTTACATGATCCATTGTCTACAGTCAAGCCCTAAGATACAGCCAATTTGCTCCGATCCCTCAGAGAGAGACCAACACCTCCAGGATCTCGATAGAACATTCTTAAAACTACACCTGGAGAGGTGAAGAAACAAACTGACAGAGCCAGATGGGTACCCAGAATTTACCTACTGCAGGACAGACCCAACGAAGAAAACAGCAGAACACCATTGACCATCACCTACAGCCTCCAGCTAAAATTTATCCAACATATTGTTAAGGATCTATAACCTATCCTAGCAGATGATCCCTCACTCGTTCAAGCCATGGGAGGCAGACGTATCCTTGTTTACAGACAACCCTCCAACCTGAAGCAAATACTCACCAGCAACCATACAACAAGAACACTAACCCAGGAACCTGTCCCTGCAACAAACCCTGTTGCCATCTTTGCCCGCACATCGACTCCAGTGACACCATCACAGGTCTTAACCACATCAGCCACACCATAAGAAGCTCATTCACCTGCACATCTACTAATGTAATATATGCCAACATGTGCCAGCAATGCCCCTCTGTCATACATATTGGCCAAACCAGACTGTTCTATGCAAAAGAATAAATGGACACAAATCAGACATAAAAAATGGTAACATCCATAAATCAGTAGGAGAGCACTTCAGTTTCCCAGGACACTCTGTAGTTGACTTGAAAGTTGCCATACTTTTACAAAAATACTTCAAAAACAGACTTCAGCGAGAAACTGCAGAGTGGGAACTCATATGCAAACTTGACACAATCAAACTGGGTCTGAATAGGGACTTGGAATGGTTATCTCATTACAAGAAGAAATTGTCACTGTTCACACATTCTCACCTTCTAATCAATGGCTGTGAATAGATCTCATCTACTCTAACTGAATGGACTTTGTTAACACTGATCCTCCCCATTGTTGTTCCTTACCCTTGAATGTACATATATACCTCTTATCTGATTTCTATTTCATGTATCTGATGAAGTGGATTGCAGCCCATAAAAGCTTATGCCTGCAGAAATGTGTTAGTCTTTAAAGTGCTACAGGACTCTCATTGTTTTTCCCTCTGGCATAGGCACCCATGGATGCCTCCACTTATGCCATATGCACTGCCCCCTTGGCCATATTGGGGCCCTTGGTGACTTATCAGAAATTCCCTAAGGCCTTGAGCACCATTCATCACAGAAACAGACAAAATTCATCACCCTCCCTCTCTAATAAACCAGAATTTCAGGAAGAAACCTTTGAGGAACAGGGAGCTAGGGCTGATGAAGAGGTTTTTCCACCAACCTGGATGAAACTGTTATGCCACCTCCTCCATCCCTGGCTGGTGATCTCAAGCAGTCCTAGGACCTTGTCAAGATAATTGTGGATTCTTTACAGATACTGCTTGTGGACATTAAAGAACCACATCATAAGTTCTTGACATCCTTCATACAACTTCATCTGCTCGCACTATCCTGCCTGTTAACAAGGCCCTCCTGGACTCTGCAAAGGTTATCTGACAAACCCTGGCCACAGTTCTACCCTCATACAAGAGAATGGATAAAAAATATTATTTTCTTCTAAGGACTCATAATCCCCTGTGATAAAGACCATACGTGTCTTGACTTGTTTGATAAAAAATCATATTCATCAGTTATTTTGCATTTCAGAATCTCTAGCTACCAGGCATTAGTGATTAAATAAAATCATACAAATTATCCACGCTGATCTCCTTTATTGAGCATCTACCAGAAGAACATAGAAAGCAATTGAGGGTAATCATGGCAGAATGCTAACTGCTCACCAGAACATCTCTGAAGCCTCTCTTGAGGCTGCTGACACTACCACTCATTTGATCTCTATGGCAGTAGTTATGAGGAGTGCCTCCTGGCTTCTGCTCTCAAGATTTCCAAAATAGGTCCAGAATATGATCAAAGACCTCCCTTTTGCTGGCACTAAACTATTCGCTGACATCATGGATCAATCTCTCTACACATTAAAGGATTCTAGGGCCTTTTTGCATTCCCTGGGCATCTACACACCTGCCCACAAGAGTAAATTTTGTAAGCACCTGACAGTGGAATTCTCAAGCTCTCACAGATCATACAAACCTCAAAGCAAGAGTCAGAGGTTCCAGAGAAGAAAACCACCCACTTTCCAATCATTCCAATCATCTCCAAGTACCAATTTTGTTGGGGTGGTCCTGAGATACCATTCCTATTTATTGATTCACCTGCCTTCCTCCCTTTAGCGACTGTCTTTACCACTTCCAGCAGGCGTGGGAGTCTATCACTAAGGACTTCACTTCTCTTTCACTTGCGAACTCCCCCTTCCCCATTCTTCTTCAGGGACCCCTCTCTTGAGCACCAGGAACAACAGGAAATAGATTCTGTTCTAATCTTGGATGTTATAGATTCGGTGCCCACGTAGCACAGACAGAAGAAATTTTATTACAGGTCCACTTACAGTAAGTAACCTCCATTTCTTCTTCTTTGAACGCTGGTCCCTATGTGTATTCCACATGGGGGTGTCTCACAAGCAGTGTTCAGTCTGGAGGTGGGTATGAGGAAGTTGGCAGCAGCGATGCTTTCAATGCTGCTGTTCCTACTGTTACTACCACAGTTGCAGCTTGAGTCAGGGCAGAGTGTGCCATAAATGTGTGGACAAAGCTCCAAGTTGCTTCTTTGCAAATGTCCTGAAATGGGGTGTCCAATAAGAATACCATGGAGGCTGTCTTGTTCATGTGGAGTGGCCTGTAACACCTCTAAGAGAGTGGAAGGATTGCTATTTTGTAGCAATCTAGTATGCATTCTGAGACCCACTTAGAAATTCTTTGTTAGGATTGGCTTGTCTTTCTGCTACTGGAACAAAGAATCTTGGAGATTTCCTAATGGGTTTGGTTCTTTGCAGATAGAATGCCAGCTTTGGAAAAAATACAGGTAAGTGAAATGATTGATTGACTGATATGGAATTTAGAAACAATCTTGGAGAGGAATTTGGGGTGTAACCAAAGGGATATCTCGTCTTTGTGTAATACTGTGTAAGGAGGGTTTGCCAACCTGGCTGCTAGCTCATTGATCCATCTGGCTGAGGTGATGGCTATTAAGAAAGCCACTTTCATGGAGAGATAGGTCATTGCACATGTTGGCGTAGGTTCAAAGGGAGGCCTGTGAGTGTTGGCAAGATGAGATTAAAGTCCCACTGAAGGGCAAGAAAGGAAGAAAGAACCTTCAGTAAAAATAAGCTATATTTCTCACATTTACATTTTTAAGTGGATTTAAGGCTAATGGAAATGTCAGGTAATGAGTCTTGAATACTGAAGTCTTGTTTCTTCAGGATGTCAGTGATAATGTAAGTTTCTACCAGTTTGCTTCTTATTGTGGAGTGGGCACCACTAACACTAATATGATAGTTGTTTCCATCCCCGATCTTTGGCTGAGAATACTAACAAAGGCAAATATCTGGATGGTAGTTTTCTTAGATCATCAGCTTGTTTCACATAGGAGAATAGACAGCTTTCATATGATACTGTTTTTACCTAGCAAGTGTATTTCAAGGTCTCACTACTAGTACTTAAAATTATTTTTAATTACTTCGTTAATTAGAAAATTAGATGGATTTGATTAAAAATGTGATCTAGTGGTGAAAAGCTCTGCATGTCTTTACCAGTCCCTTGAACTTCTCCTCTCAAAACTAAGTTTCTTCATTGGACCTGTCCACACATATTCACTAGTTTGAAAGAAGATAAGCCATTTTATTAAATCTATAACTCTGCCTTTATTTTAATTTATTGCAACTTGTGAATCCCTAAAATATATGAGATACCCTTGCAGGACAGGCTGTCCTGACAGATAACAATTTGATTAATTATTTCTTTGAGAATCATTGATTTCAATACATTTGCATGTTGATTTCATTATTTTTAATGACAAATTCCTTTAGTTTGAATAAAACATTATCCTGTAGAGGTGTTGTAAAACATTCAAACTCTGTTACACTAGGGAGCTTTAGAACAGGTTCTCTGTAACTTTAGCCAACCTGTGAACCTAATGAGTGAGGTTTGAATGTCCTGATCTGTGCTGCCCTCAAGGTAGTAATCCTAGCTCCCTCCTCATGTGGAGAGCTCCCTGTACTAGGATCAGTAACAAACAAATGACCTAGGTCACTGATTTATCCTGAATTAAAACTATTGCTAAAAACAAAATGATCCGTCTTTTGTTATTTAGTGTTTCCACTGGTAATAAAAATTTTGCAATGATTAAAAGCAACGATTATGCCATCTGTGCTCTGTATGGGCACTTCTTCATGCATTAGTAATCTAAGTTTTCAATAAAACCCTCATCTGCTTTCAGCTGATAATTGTTTAACTTTTTTTTACACAGAGGCTCAGGTTCTTTTTGCAGTATGACAAAGCCTAATGGAGGTGTTGTGAAATGCTTTCATTGAAGGTCTACTTTAATTATAGATGTCCTGCGTGACAAGTTCTTTAGCATATGTTTCTGCACTCCAAGAACACCAGTTTAAGTCAATGATCAAAGAGAAGTTGAGAGAAATTTAATAAATTCAACCTTGTGCAACACCAGCACATCTGAGTCATTCTGTGTATATACAGAATATAGTCACACCACATGCAGATTATTAGATTATTACAGCCATCAAGACTATGGCCATGTTGTCCATGTTCACAAATCATTTCCATTTCTATTTTTATGGAATAGGCCTGAATACTATTTCAGCACCTCTCTTGTGGCCTTTTCAGTTTGTGCAGTGTTTAAAGGCTTGTCCTTATTAGAAGACTGGAACCTATGTAACAAAACCTGGTAAAAAAAAAAAGTTAAATTTTCATACTTATTTTTTTTTCTGTTTTTCAACCAGTTCATAGAGTCATCAAAGTTGTTAAAAAATTTGAAAAAGGTTTAAAATTTCAAAGAAAATTTCTAATACAGTGTTTGCATTTTTCATGCTGCTCTAGTTTTAATTAAATTAATGTAAAGCCAATTTAGTAACATTAGTGCAAAGCTAACGATGACACAAACAAAACTGTGCTTATATTTGTTTATTTTAGTTTGGTAAATTAGCAGAGTAAGTTAAATTTATTCAAGTATGATTGTAACTGGATAAGTGAGCCTACATTTGCACTGGTGTAACTCAAGTAATTTAGTAATGCTGGAATAAAAAAAAATCCATGTGTAGATCAGCCTTACACTTTTAAAAATAACCAATATTCTAATTCTTGTAATTGTGGATTATTATAAATTTCTGGATATGAATATGTGCTGCACTTTTATAATGAGTATTCCTGCAGTAAGCTTGAGAAAATAGCTCGGAGAGACTTGTAAACACTTTATATCAATAGAGTGTCAACTCTGAAGGCTAATGATCAGAATTTAATTGTGAAGCCCTTTTGCAGAAACATCCAGCTAATATGACTTCATTATGTATGTTAGACTTGGACATGATCTGCTAGTTATGGAAACATATGCCAGGTCATTTTAGCTTTTCCATGGGGCCATTTCAGAATTCTTATCTAGAGAATATTCTCCAGAGTCGTACACTTTTGCATTAAATGTCCCAAACTATGGGGCCTCCACTGTTTCTTTTAGGGAATTATTCCACACTCTGATAGATCTCACCACTAGAAAGTAGCATTTATTTTTTCAGGCTCAGTTTTTCTCTATTTATTTTCATGTAACTGTTTCTAGTTGTACTTTGGGGCTCTGAGACACTGAAGAAGGGAGAAGAAGAAACATCTTCCTGTAAAGAAGAGATGTAGTAAATTGGCAACAAGTTAGAATCTAGGGGAGGAGGGAAGATGAAAATTGGGGTCAGTGGCTAGCAAAAGAGAGAAACAGCCAAAAAACAGTCAGAAGAGTTCAGGCTGTTAACACCTATAATAAGGTACCACTCCAATACAGAGTAGTTTTAGAATCTAGCACATTTATTTTACCTACTGTTTTATTCAAACATAATGTAGATTGCTCCTAATATTTAATTTAACAGATTCTGCAGGTTTGTTTAGACCTAGGAAACATTTACAAGTCTTGGACTCCCACACAGGAGGTAAAAGGGTAGAAGTGCCCTAGAAAAACAACTCTCTAAAACCTTTCATGTGCACTTCATTTGTACTGGGGGCTAAATCATGCTATTTGGGAATGGCACTGTGTAGCGTCGGCGAAGATCAGACACGGAGTCAGTGTGAGATGAG
>ML675603.1:107455614-107538720 GCA_007922155.1 Mesoclemmys tuberculata | reverse complement strand
GGGAGGGGGCAGCGGGGGAGGGAAAAAGGGAAGGTTACTCACAGCAGCAGGGAGAAGAAGCAAAAGCAGCTGGCAGCTCGTGCAGTGGAGGCGGGGCAAATGCAAGGCTGGTGCCCAGTGTTCCCTCCCCTTCACTGCCAAAGGGGGTGAGAGCCCCTACAAGGCCAGGAAGGGTGCTGCTATAGCCAGGCCTTCTGCCGTGCCATCTGCCAAAGCCCAGCAGGTGGCACTGGCTGAGGAAGGCATGGTAGCGAATGTGGGCTTCACCATCTCCCTCCAAGAGTCCCTCTTGGAGGAGCCCCCATCCGGAAACTCTCCCGTCCCCATGTCAGCCAAACTCCTGGCAGGGGCTGGCCGGCCACTACTCCCTCAGCTACCGCTGGGGCGGACCTTGTGGTTGTGGGAGGGGACTTCTCATCTCTCATGGAGGAGATAAATGCCCTGGGTCTGAGCCCAGACAGCCAGGGGGAGGACGACCCTGATCTTGTATGGAAGGCCCAGTGCAGGGTACCACCGAGCCATCCCTCCTCCCACCCTCCCAGGATTCTGCACCTGCTCCCACCCCTGGGGTCCCTCTTAGCCCCTCTGTCCACCCAGCTGGCGGCGGCACCTCCAGTGAAGCTGCCACACCCTTTGCAGCACTGTCCAGGGCTGTGGATCCCAGCCCAGGACCACCGGGCGTACCCTCCCCAGATGTGGGCCAGCTGCCCCTCCCCACCCCCAGGGTGCCAGCTAAGGTATCCCCTCGTAAGGGCCCGGAGCCGTGGGCACTGCACCATCTGAACCCGCCCCCGTAGAAAATGCCCTTCCCTCCCCTGCCCCTCCAGCTCCCAGCCCCAGTCAGGAGGCACTGCACACCCCTGGCCCAGTTGCTGGGGCTGCGGAACCCTCCCCCACTCCTGGTTCTGACCCCTCCCCCGTTTCTAGTTCTGACTGTAGAGGGGTTGGCCGTCCCTCCCTGTCAGTCTCTGCAGGAGGCCACACTCGCTTCTTACCCTGCTCCGGCAGGGGTTGGCCCAGCCCAGGTTAGGAGAATGGTCCCCGGGCTCAGGCGAGGTAGCCCTAAGGCAGCACGCAGTCCCAAAAGGCCCCCGGCAGGGCAGCATGCAGTCTCAAAAGGCCCCCAGCGGGGCAGCATGCAGTCTCAAAGCCACTCAGGGGAGTCAGGGAAGGGGGAGGGGGACGCAGGCCCACCTGACTCCACTGCATCCCAGCCCAGGTCCTGGTCCACAGCAGAGGGGTCTGCCACAGTGGGGTCCCAACTGCAGCATGCTGACTCTCAGTATTATTCCTCAGTGTACAGACCAGGCAACCCCTTCTCTGGGCTACTTCCTGCCCCCTTTCCCTCAGGTACCTGCTCCGCTGCCGTCAATTCGTCCTCGTCGGGTGGCAGTAGCTCCAGCAGTTCATTGGGGTACGCGGCCAGGGGCAGGTTGTAGAACCCTTCAATCTTGTCCAGGGGTGCTAGGTCCAGGAATTCCCCTGGGAGGTCAGTGGGGGGCAGTTCCTCCAGGTCAGGCCCGGTCAGGCTGCAGGACAGGTCTCCGCAGGAGCCAGGTGCTCTCCTTCCTTCAGGAGGAGGGGTACTTGTTGGCGTTCTTGCAGGAGATCCATATGGACCCAGCCACCAAGGCCAGCTGGCGGCTGGAGTGGGAAGGCGGGGTATACCTCAGTTACCTCTTCACTCGTGGAGTGCTCACCCTGTTCTCCACCAACCTGCAGCCTGAGGTGCTGGGGGTCACTGAGGTTGTGCTGGGCTGCCTGCTGCACCTCTGGGTCCGCATGGAGGGGCTGGCATTGAATCTCACCAATGTCTATGCCCTGACTGTGGGCCAAGAGCGGGTGCAGTTCTTTCAGCAGGCTTCCACCTTCCTTGGTACCCTGGATCCTCATGAATGCCTGGTCCTGAGCGGGGACTTTAACACCACCCTCAAGGAACGTGACTGCACAGGGACTGAGCAGTGATAGGCCACCACAGACATCCTCTGGGAGATCATCGATCATCACTCCCTGGTGGACGTCTGGCACGACCACCACCTGGACGATGTCATCACCTTCACCCATGTCCAGGTGGCTTCTGGCTCGGGGAGCCTTTGTTCGATCCTGCATCCATCTCCTTTGGGATCCCGCTTCTTCTATGCGTCCCCGGAAGCACGTCACCTGCCTCCTGGCAGAGGACGGCACCCTCCTCATGGAGCCGGTGGAGATGCGTGGAAAGGCCAGGGCCTTCTACACTAGTCTCTTCTCGCCAGATCCGACCAAAGCCACCACCTGCCAGGTGCTCTGGAACAAACTCCCCATGGTCAGTGTGGGCGACCAGGACCGGCTCGAGCTACCTCTCACTCTAGCTGAGTTCTTGGGAGCCCTCCGCCTCATGCCACGGACAAATCCCTGGGCATGGACGGGCTTACTGTGGAGATCTACCACATGTTCAGGGACTTCCTCGGCCTGGATCTCACCACTATCTGGGCTGAGTTTGAGGCCAGCGGAGAGCTCCCCCTCTCATGCAGGCAGGCCGTGCTCACCTTGCTACCCAAAAAGGGGGACCTCAGTGACCTTCGGAACTGGTGTCCCCTCTTACTCCTCAGCACGGACTACAAAATCATAGCCAAGGCCTTCTCACTGTGAATGGGGTCCATGCTGCAGGATGTGGTCCATCCTGACCAGACCTACACTGTCCTGGGCTGCACCATCCTCAACAACTTCTATCTGGTCCAGGACCTCCTAGAGTTCGAGTGTAGGGATGGCCTGTCGTTCGCCCTCCTGTCCCTGGACCAGGAGAAGGTGTTCAACAAGATGGCCCATGGGTATCTCCTGGGCACCCTGCGGGATTTTTGCTTTGGGGGTTTTCTCCGGGTGCTGTATGCCTCCACGGAGTGTCTGGTCAAGCTCAACTAGACCCTGACCGAACCGGTCAGCTTTGGGCAAAGAGTGCGTCAAGGCTGTCCACTGTCAGGCTAGCTGTACACTTTGGCCATGGAGCCCTTCCTCTGTCTCCTGCACCAGAGGCTGACGGGGTTGGTGCTCCATGAGCCAGAGCTGAGGCTTGTCTTGTCAGCGAACGTCAACGACATGCTACTGTTGTCCAGGATTCGGGCGACCTGGTGCTGCTGGAGGCCTTCCTGGCCGTCTACTTGGCAGCCTCCTCCACCCAGGTCAACTGGGTCAAGAGCTCTGACCTGATGGTAGTGGCCGGGTGGTGGACGAGCTCCCTCCCACCTGTGCTTCAAGCCATCCGGTGGAGCGTGGGTTTGCTGCTCTATCTGGGCGTTTACCTTTCTGCCACCCAACCCTCCGCGGTGGAGAACTGGCAAGATTTGCAGGACTGGGTGTCTGGTCTGCTGCAGAAATGGACAGGACTGCTCCAGTGCCTCTTCCTCTGGGGGAGGGCACCGGTGATCAACCAGCTAGTCCTGTCCATGCTCTGGCACTGGCTCAACACCCTGGTTCCAACCCCGAGTTTCCTAGCCTACCTCCAGAATTGTCTTCTGGAGTTCTTTTGGCCAGAACTGCACTGGGTTTCTGCAGGGATCCTGAGTCTCCCCCTGGAGGAAGGAGGGCAGGGCCTGTGCTGTATCTACAGCCAGGTCCACACCTTCCACCTCCAGGCTTTGCAGAGACTCCTCTATGGTGCAGGTAGTCTGGCGTGAAGCCACTTGGCGCATGCCTTCCTCTGCCACCTCCGAGGGCTCTGATATGACCAGCAGCTCTTTTTTGTCCACCTGAGAGGTTTTCCACAAGACCTCTACGAGCTGCCGGTCTTCTACCAGGACCTCCTCTGGATCTGGAATCTGGTCTTGGCCTTCAAACTCTCCGACGCATACTCCAGGAGGTGAGGGCAGCCTTGCTCCCTGCTGCTCAGACTTACCTTGAGCGGGTCCTGCGAGAGGGTGCTCCCCACCCCTCACTCAGCCCCAGCCCTCTGGTGCTCATCATTGGGCCCCGGCCCCACGAGCCCCCTGGCCTCTCTACCCTCACGCACCAAGCAAGCTGCACAACTTTTAGCCGGCCCTTTTTCAAACCATGCCCAGGCACCATCTGTACATGCTTATGCTTCACACCTGTCATTTCCTCACCCTTATGTCCCGCCCAGACACCAAATGATGGAACCTGATGCCACCTGTGGAGGGCAAGGACCCTCGGTGGGCTAGCCTGTACTCCACCTTAACCCCACGGCCCACTGGGGACATCAGTTGGCTGCTTCTTCATGGAGCCATGAGCACGGGCATGTACCTGACGCGGTTCACCCCTCACCCTGACACCTGTCCCTTTTCCGGCGTGAGGGAGACCCTGGCGCATGCCTTCCTGCGGTGCACCAGGCTGCAGCCCCTGTTCCAGCTCCTCCAGATCCTCCTGTTGAGGGTCTGGCTGCACTCTTTCCCTTGCCTGTTTATTTATGCACACCCCATCTGGAGCCCCACGAAGTTGCAGGACCTCCTCATCAACCTCCTCCTGGCCCTGGCCAAAGTGGCCATCTACAAGACCAGGGAGAGGAGGCTGGCTGAGGGGGTGCTCTGCGACTGTGGGGCCTATTTCCGTTCCTCCATCCATTCATGCATCCAGGCAGAATTCTTCTGGGCGGCATCTTCTGGCTCCCTTGATACCTTCCGGGAGCAGTGGGTGCTGTCCGGGGTTCTCTGCTCAGTGTCCCCTTCTGGCTCCCTCCTTTTGACTCTGTGACCTCCATGACCCTCCCTGTTTTTTCATTAGTTGTCCCAAGGAATCAGTTGTATCCTGGCTCAGTGATTCCTCCCCTTGGGCTGGGGGAGGGACCTTGAGCAGTAAGCCCGCCCACCTCCCGATTTATAAATAGGAGAACATTCCTACTGCCCTCTGCTCCTTGGGTTGGTGGAGTGCATCCTCACTTTGGTTGACAAAACTCTCTAGTGTAGACCAGGCCTTTGTCCACAGAGTGCTATATAATGACAGCATGGAGTCTGAGACTGAATAATACATTTGTGGGCCAAATGGACACTGCTAGAAGAAATCTCAGATCAAAGGCACAGGGATCACAAGCACACCTAGAATGAAGCACTCATTGAGACACTATTCAAAGAAGAACAACTACTACAATGTCCTGACAACATAGAGATATTATGATGCAAATTCACAGAGCTGTTGAGCACCGTGAATGGCCCAGCTACATCAATGAGTGGGAAGGCGACCATTACAAAGAGAGATTTTCTGCTCGATTCCCACTGTGAAAAAGAACCCAATCAAAAAGGTGAAAAATCAAGCTGAAACTACAAGAACAATGGTCATTTATAAAATTGCTTCAGTAGTAGCAAAAACATCAAGGCTTTTCCTTCACTGATGGGGATTGTATGAAATAATACATAGCCATTAGAAGACTAAAATTGTCTTCTGAATCAATCCAGAAGTTTGCCAATTTGAATTTGAGCCAAATGACTATCCAATGTAGATTAACAGATGCACCTGATGACATAGCACTGCAGTTCAAGGACATAACAGAGAAATCACTCTACTTCTCCCTAGTGACAGATACATCTATTGATTGCACTTTTACAGTTCAAATGCTTTTTTTTTTTCTGGAATAACAACAGAATTTGATGTGTATGAAGAGTTTTTGGGTCTGGCTTTAATTCAAGGCCAAACAAAGGGCTTTGACTTTCTTGAGAGTCTGCTGAAAAGTGGAAGCTCTGTGTTTGGATCTGTCTAAACTTGCTGATCTCTCAACACATGAAGCACCTTCCATGGCTGGAGCAAATAATAGCACAGTATCTATTTTTGTTGCCCATTGGGGTGATACATAAATCCAATTAACTCATCTCCACTATTTTACAATGTAACAAAATAGACAAAGGAAAAATTTAGGCATCAATCATATCATGACTCCAGTCATCACTACAGTGAACTTCATAAGGCCATCTCCATTTTGCTAGAAGAAACTGAAGCTGAATATGGATATTTGTTGTATCACTCTGAAGCTCCAAAATATATTTTATCTTTCTATGTGTTTTATGCACATTTATACCCTTCTTTAAATAATTACAAAATAACAACAAAAACAACTATGTTAAAGGAATACTAAGGCTGCAAAATCAAGCAGTCAGAAATTAGGAAAAGTCAAAAATAATATTTCCCCATGTGTATATGCATTGTATACTCTCTTTACAGACATGCACGATTTGATCACTGGTAACGTGTTACTGTTTTTGACTGAAAATTCAGCTTTGTGCGGAAAAAAATCTCAAAACTTTTTTAGGTCCAAGTCGAAAGTTTGTCAGCCAAACAGCTAGGCTTCACAATGAGGTTGTTATATTTCATCTCTGCCAGGAAAAATGGTGTTGGCATTTTACATATTTATCACTGGTCCAATCATTCACTATGCCAAAGCTCTATTTGCTCAGTTCATGAGGACAAAGACAAGTTTAAATCACCTTTGCTCTTCCTTGGTCCCTGAGGCTTCTGAGGATGAGTTCAGCTCCTGATGCTGCAATCCCCCAAGATGCCATTACATAGCTGGGGACTATAGCACCACTCAGGCCACAGTTTCTTTCCCTACCACATCCCAACATGCCATGTGCATCAGGGAAATCCCTAGGAAGCTATTTAACAGTTGCTTTGTGCTGCCCGAATGATGCAAAGTAGATAGGATAGAAAGGGAGAGGGAAGGGAACAAACTGGTTTCATGATTTTGAGGTAAAAAAGTGCCTCTCTTTTTTTAAAAATTCAGAAAGAATAGAAAAATAAACAATAAAGGTTTGAATTTTCATGAAACAGCAAAAATATAATTGTCTTTTACTGACTCTATCAACTGACCACTCCATGATTTCCCGCACTAAATAGTTTTAGACTTAAATATATATATATAAATAAATGAAGTGGTTGCAGTAGACAACATGAAGAATGAATTTCAGTACTTCGTAAATGCTTGCTACCTCATACCCAGCTTTATGTCAACTTCCTCATGCCCTAGGATTACTGAAGCCCCCGGGCTACAGTGTGTGTTACTTGCGTAGGAAGAATATGGAAAGAGTGAGGCTAAGGAGTTGTGGTGTGTCAAAACTGACATTATTTGCAGCTTTATTTCCCCAGGGATCAAGCAACTCTGTAACTCCTAGCCACAAGTCTCGTACAACATGTGTCCACTGAAAGGACATAACACTGTTTTCTTGAATACATACTATACACAATACATTTATACAGAATGTATATGCAGGAATGCTAAACTAATATAGCTCTGATAGCTACTGTATAGTACAGTATAGTATAGTCATGCCCATTTTACAGACAGGCAAATTGAGGCAAAGAGAAATTCAATAAGTGACCATGGTCATAGTCATAGAACAAGAATAGGTAGTCAGAAAACATAACCCAGGATGCCTAACTTGCCTGCCTCTTACTCCCATGCTGCAATCATAGAACACAATGCTCCTCACATGACACCCTCTTGTTCTGGACACATACTTTGTGTACCACATTAATTACTTGATTTTACATATAGAATGTTAGAATTATATTGTTTGTAACACAAGTTGGCAGACTCACACAGGTATGTTTGTAAAGCATAAATATGACAGGCATATCATCATATTATGTATTTATAAATAAATATTTCTGCTCTCATAACAGATTATAATGGCTTTTTAAGAAAAGTTCTAGGGTCAGCACTGCTTTGTTCCTAATTTCAGTGAAGAAGAGGAATTCTGAGAAGCCCAGAGAACATTGCTGTCATAGGCCTCAGAGCAAAGAATTCTGGGAAGAGAGGCAAATCCATATCTGCAGTTCAGGCAAGATCAAGGAGGGAGCAAAATCTGCTCTGAGCCTCAATCCAAAATACAGAAATTAGGAAAGGGAACTCTTGGAACTTGGCAATTGAAGTACCTAGGAAAGCAGCGAAAAAGTAGAGTTGATCACCAAAAAATAGGGGTTTTTAAAAAATGTAACTGTTTGTGGGGGGAAAAAATGAGTTTTCAATGAAAATTTTGTTTTTTCTAAATAAATTCTATGTGAAACATTTCGAAAAAGTAACCAAAATGTTGGTATTTTTGCATTTCTTTTTCTTTGTTTTGAAATTTTTATGAAATGCCCTGCTTCTCTCAGTTCTTTAATCCCAGCATCCTTTTTCCACTAGCACAGGTGATAGTTAAAAAGTAAGAGAAATTAACACTTTAACTTTTAACAGGAAAAGTTTTAAGAGTGAAAGGAACACTTTCACTTTTTAATTTAATCCTTGAATGAGAAAAAGTAGGACAAACTTTTTTGCATTGATGAAATAATTAAAAGTGAATATGGGGTTTTCTCCATGCTTGCTTACTTTTTTAACTCAATCTCTTCTCTTACACTCTCCCTCCCCCCTGCATGCCTTTTTCCTACTGAGAGAAATGGGGGGAGTTAAACATTAGAAAAAACAGGATTTTTTTCACCCCCCAAAATATTTTTAATTAAAAAATGTGTTGTAGTTTTAAAAATAAAATTCTCATGAAAATTGATCACCCTTAGACCAACATGTCTACAACAACTGTATTTAACTTGCCAGTTAGGGCATGTATCTAGGATGTGAGAAACCCAAGTTCAAATTCCTGTTCCAATCATTAAGTATTTATACAAAGTGGAACAGCTTCAATAACAACAGTAATAAGAAAACATCCCAGAATATTCAATAACCCAGTGGCTGGGACATTTTTGCGCAATGTGGAAGAGTATGGGTTGGATGAATGGACTATAAAATGGATAGAGAATTGGCTCGGTCAAAGGGCTCAACGAGTAGTGATCAATGTCTCCATGTCTAGCTGGCAGCCAGTCACAAGTGGAGTGCCGCAGGGGTTGGGTTTGCAGATGACACTAAGCTAGGGGGAGTGGTAGATACTCTGGAAGGGAGGGATAGGATACAGAAGGACCTAAAAAAATTGGAGGATTGGGCCAAAAGAAATCTGATGAGGTTCAACAAGGGCAAGTGCAGAGTTCTGTGCTTAGGACTGAAGAATCCCATGCACAGCTACAGACTGGGGACCGATGAAGTAGGCAGCAGTTCTGCAGAAAAGGATCTGGGGGTTACAGTGGATAAGAAGCTGGATATGAGTCAGCAGTGTGCCCTGGTTGCCAAGAAGGCTAATGGTATATTGGGCTGCATTAGTAAGAGCATTGTCAGCAGATCGCGGGAAGTGATTATTCCCCTCTATTGGGCATTAGTGAGGCCGCATTTGGAGTATTGTGTCCAGTTTGGGCCCCCCACTACAAAAAGTATGTGGACAAGTTGGAGAGAGTCCAGCGGTGGGCAACAAAGAGGATTAGGGGGCTGGAACACAAGACTTAGGAGGAGAGAGTGAAAGAACTAGGCCTGTTTAGTCTGCAGAAGAGAAGAATGAGGGGGGATTTGATAGCAGCCTTTAACTACCTGAAAGGGGGTTCCAGGAAGGATAGAGCTAGGCTGTTTTCAGTGGTGGCAGATGACAGAACAAGGAGCAATGTTCTCAAGTTGCAGTGGGGGAGGTCTAGGTTGGACCTTAGGAAAAAGTTTTTCACTAGAAGGGTGGTGAAGCATTGGAATGGGTTACCTAGGGAGGTGGTGGCATCTCCATCTTTAGAGGTTTTTAAGCTGTGGCTTGACAAAATCCTCTCCGGGATGATTTAACTGAGGATAGTCCTGCTTTGAGCAGGGGGTTGGACTAGATGACCTCCTGAGCTACCTTCCAACTCTAATATTCTATGATTCTATCCAGATTCAAATCCATTCTCCACATCAGACAGTGGGGGAAACTGTATCTGGATCTCCCTCGTCACAGGAGGGTATCCTAACCTCAAGGCTAAAATGAGAGCCTTTTTCCCTCCCACCAGAAGATTTTTAAAGAGAACAATTTGGGAAACAAACAAAAAGAAAATCAGTGCATTTTGAAAATGAAGCAGAAAAACCATTTCAGTGGAAAAAATAATACATACACATAAGCAGGATGACACCTTTTCTGACACCTCTAAACATTTTAGTACTTAACTTTGCAACCTTAACATTATTAATGTTGTTTTCTTATGAAATACATCTTTTATATTTTCTTAATTCTAGGTGGTTTTCAGTTGAAGTAAGATTCAGTACTGCAGAAGACAGGAACCCTCTGTTTCTAATACTTTTTGCATAGATACCTTTTATTTGCTTTTCTTCCCCTTAACTTAATTTTTTTAGTAGTAGCTTGCAATGCACAGCTGTTCTTTCGCCCCGTCCTTTTCATTTAATATTCCAAGAAGAAAGATAGTGATTAACAACTGATGCCTCCACTGAGCTCCTATTTTCAAACACAGCAGGTCAGAAAAGTTGTTTTAACTGTGCTGAGATATATAAAATTCTCTTCCCAGGTGAAGCACTCCAGGCCACAGAAAGTGAAGCCTGAGGGTGCACGCTGTTTTCCTAGCCATACTTTACGTGCCATTGATCTCTATGACCCTTCAAGCTTACTTATTTTCTAGTCTAAGTAATATTTTTTCTTTACCAATGCCAACCTCTTCCACATGCACTACAAATAGTAGTGATTTGGAAATCTGAATTTAAAATATAATTAAAAAAACCCTGCTTACCTATCATGCGCATACTCTGTTTTTAGTGTTGAAGACAAAAAGCAAACGCAAACCAAAAAATCCAAACCCTCACTGTTAAAAAATTATGCCTTATTTCTAGTCAGAAATTGTCAAGCTTCTGGTTCCAGTCATTGAATCATGTTATACCTTTCTTTACTAGATTGAAGAGCGCATATTAAATATTTGCTCCCCATGTAGATACTTATAGACTGCAATCAAGTCACTCCTTAAGGATTCTTAGGTGCCTAACTCCCATTGAAATCACCCTTTAACTATTATCATAGAATCATAGAATATTAGAGTTATAAGGGACTTCAGGAGGCCATCTAGTCCAACCCCCTGCTAAAAGCAAGACTAACCTGAGCTACATCATCCCAGCCAGGGTTTTGTCAAGCAACAGCTTAAAAACCTCCAAAGATGGAGATTCCACCACCTCCCTGGGTAACCCATTCAAGTGCTTTACCACCCTCCTAGTGAAAAACTTTTCCCTAACATCCAACCTAGACCTCCCCCACTGCAACTTGAGACCATTGCTCTTTCTTCTGTTATCTACTACCATTAAGAACAGCCTAGCTCCATCCTCCCTGGAACCCTTTCAGGTAGCTAAAGGCTGCTATCAAATCCCCCCTCATTCTTCTCTTCTGCAGACTAAACAAGCCTATCTCCCTCAGCCTCTCCTCCTAAGTCTTGTGCTACAGCCCCCTAATCATTTTTGTTGCCCTCCACTGGACTCTTTCTAACTTGTCCACATCCTTTTCGTAGTGTGGGGCCCAAAACTAGACACAATACTGCAAATGCTGCCTCACCAATGCTAAATATAGGGGAATAATCACTCCCCTCAATCTGCTGGCAATGCTTCTAATAATGCAGCCTAATATGCCATTAGCCTTCTTGGCAAGAAGTGAACACTGCTGACTCATATCCAGCTTCTTGTCCACTGTAACCCCCAGGTCCTTTTCTGCAGAACTGCTGCCTACCTCATCGGTCCCCAGTCTGTAGCTGTGCATGTGATTCTTCCTTCCTAAGTGCAGGACTCTGCACTTGTCCTTGTTGAATCTCATCAGATTTCTTTTGGCCCAATCCTGCAATTTGACTAGGTCTCTCTGTATCCTATTCCTACCTTTCAGGGTATCTACCACTCCTCCTAGCTTAGTCTTATCTGAAAACTTGCTGAGGGTGCAATGTACCCCATCCTCCAGATAATTAATGAAGATGTTCAACAAAACCAGTCCCAGGACTGATCCCAGGGGCACTCCTCTTGTTACTAGCTGCCAGCTACAGACTGAACCGTTGATCACTACTTGTTGAGCCCAATAATCTATCCAGTTCTCTATCCATTGTATAGTCCATTCATTCAAACCATACTTCTTTAACTTGCTGAAAAGAATACTGTGTGAGATGGCATCAAAAGCTTTGCTAAAGTCAAGGTATATCCTGTCCACCATTTTCCCCACATCCACAGAGCCAGTCACCTTTTCCTAGAAGGCAAGCAGGTTGCTCAGGAATGACTTGCCCTTGGTGAATCTATGTTGACTGCTCCTGATCAACTTCCTCTCTTCCAAGTGCCTTAAAATGGATTACTTGAGGACCTACTCCATGATTTTTCCAAGGATTGAGGTGAGGCTGACCGGTCTATAGCTCCCTGGATACTCTTTTTTCTCTTTCTTGAAGATGATCCTATATTTGCCTTTTTCCAGTCATCAGGGACCTCCCCCAATTGCCATGAGCTTTCAAAGATAATAGCCAATGACTCTGAAATCACAACAGCCAACTCCCTCAGCACCCTCGGGTGCATTGTGTCTTGCCCCATGGACTTGTGTGTTGTAACATTGTTTCATTTTATAACTAAAGTGACCCAACTCCATTTTAAATTGATAGGAATATAAACTCATTGGACTGAAATGTAAAATGCTAACTGCTTTGTATCAACCCCCGGCGGGCCACGTATTGTAACAAAATCTCTGTGAAACTTACCAGCGCCGGGAGGAGTCAGCAGGCGCTAAGTACTAAAGGAAATGTAATCAGAATGTAGCCTTTGGAAAACCTGTTACTTCAAACCCAGTAAATTTCATCTAAATAGTATCTTTTGAATAGTATCCATTCATGTATCACAGCAAAAACTCCCTGTAACTTAACAGCGCTGGGAAACACCCCAGCAGACATTAAGTGTTAAAGGCAATGCAATCAGAATGTAGCCTGTGGGTTTTGATAAACCTGTTACTTGAAACTCAGTAAATTTCAGTTAAATAGTACCCATTCATGTACTGTAGCAAAATCTCTGTGACTCTGAAACCCAGTAAACTGCATTTGAATAGTGTTTAGACATGTATTGCAATGGGTGGTTCTTTGTCAGCAGCAAACAATAGCTGGACAATTAAGAAGAATAAAATCGGGTTTCACTCTGTCAATTTCGCTGTTTTGGGGTGCAGTCCCCAATTACCTCATCACTCTTGGAAACTTCTAATTGGCTAAGTGGGCATATTGCTGTGTGGAAGAAAAATATAAAAGGTAGTCACAAACAGGAAGTAAACTGGAGATGTCCTGTACCTTTGGAAGAACAACAGAATAGTTCTACATGTAGGTGTGATCTACCTACTGTCTCTCCCCAGCTTGCCACTCAAACCTAAGTATAGAGTGTGGGGCTGTGTAACCTGAGTGTGATAGTATTTTCCACTCAGATGTGTAACCTGAGTGTGACTGTATTTTCCACTCAGATGTAAACCCGGGAATTGTACTAGTAGAATTGGAGTGCTGCTTTGCTGCTGACAAATCTCACTGGTGCAGTGTAAGTATAATAGTATAAGTATAACCCTATAGTGTAAGCTAGCTTTGTAAATATAATTGTACATTTGTAATTGTGATTGTGTTTTAAGTAGTTAAGTTGTTGTATTAAATAAGAATTGATGGTGATCTTTTTTAATTGTAATTGTTAATGTATAGATTATTGCAAGTAAAACAAAGTTGTATGCAAAACAATCTTTGTCACTCCTTATTTGAGGGATCCATATGAATCGAACCTGACAGCAAGCTGGTTCTTGTTGTCACCTCATTGTGTATGTCCAATCTTTCTAAATAGTCCTCAACCTGTTCCTTCAGCACTGAGGGATGTTCACTTCCTCCGCATTCTGTGCCACCTAGTGCAGTAGTCTGGGAACTGACCTTGTCCGTGAAGACAGAGGCAAAAAAGGCATTGAGTACCTCAGCTTTCTCCACATCCTTTGTCACTAGGTTGCCTCTTCCATTCTGTAAGGGGCACAGACTTTCTCTAATCTTCCTCTTGTTGGCAACGTATCTGTAGAAACCCTTCTTTCTCCCATTCACATCCCTTGCTAGCTGCAACTCCAATTGCGCTTTGGCCCTCCGGATTCTGCATGTTCAAGCAGTATTTTTATAATTCTCTCTAGTCATCTGACCAAGCTTCCACTTCTTGTAAGCTTCTTTTTTGTGTTTAATCTCACCAAAAACTTCTTTGTTAAGCCAATCTGGGTGCCTACCATATTTGATATCCTTTCTGCACATCAGGATGGTTTGTTCCTGGGCCCTCAGTGAGGTTTCTTTAAAAATTATCTTCTCACAAGTCAAAAAATACTATATTCCATTGACATTTGTAACTGGAAACATTGATTTCTTTACAAAATTTGCCTCCACAAAAAATAATTCCTCATCAGCGTCTATCAAGCAAATAAGTAACTTTTACACATACCAAAGCAATTCTACATATGGACACAAAGTGCTGAGTGAAGATAAATATTCTCTGTTCACTTTCAGAAAATGTTCTTCTGTTTTTGAAACTGCTTTCTCCTATACTTCATAATAAAAATGTTTCAACTGTTCTATGACACCATCTTCACTTCTTGCACCAATTGTAGTATCAAACACAAATCTTGGAGCAAAAGGTTTCTTTCCATGCTATTTTGGGAAGGACAACAGGTACCAAATTCATATTATCCATAAGTGTTATTACCTTCTGAAGTAGGCTCTGTAATAAGCCATAACATCACCTCTCACTCAGTATTTTTACTTAAGAAGTTGTAACTTGAACTGCTTCAGCCAAATGCATTTCTTTGCTTTGGAATGTTTTCTTCACAGGTTCAAATGTAGCCAAAATGTTTGCTATCAGAAAGAAAAAGAAACTGACTTAAGGTTCATGCATTGTGGCTTCAAGTATGATACCTTTGGGAGTGAGTATAGTTTCATTTAGTTCAGAGGAGTAATTTAAATACAAACATGAGGACTTCACAATTATCTATAGTAACCTTAGCTGTAGCTAAGTGTTTTGTCCATCTCTTTCCCAAAAGTATCTCTATTCATTACCCTGTGTAAATGTGAGACTCCCTGTTTTTACAAGGAAAGTTATATAAGGCATTATGGCATAGTTTAGAAACAAATGTCTTATTCAAGAACATAAGAATGGCCATACTGGGATTAGACCAATGGTCCATTTAGCCCAGTATTCTGTTTTATGATATTGTCCAATGCCAGATGTTTCAGAGGCATTGAAACTGAATGCACTGAACAGGCAACTATCTAGTGATCCATCTCCTATTGTGCAGTTCCATCATCTGGAACTGATGTGTATGGGTAGGGTTTTGTGGCCTGCCTTGTGCAGGAGGTCAGACTAGATGATCATATTGGTCCCTTCTGACCTATGAGTCTATGAGTCTATGAGTCTATCTGGTAGTCAGAGGTTTAGGGACACCCAGAGCATGGGATTCCAGAACCTACTTGAAGGATATGGGCAAATATTCACAATCTCCAAGAGAAGCTAGTGATTGCAACAACGGATCCTTGGTTCAGTTTTTCCCATTTTACATTAAAGAAAGTTTTGGGTGCTGCTGCTGCAATTTACCATGACATTGACACCTTCATAATACTGAGAACTAATTTGATCTGGGACAAACCCTGTTTCAGATAGAATTTGTAGCAAGGCATTGTGGAAACTATTTGCTGTGTGTTTTTTTAATTCAAACCATCCCCAAAAATATTCTTTAACTTTTTTTTCTTAACAACATTCAATATGTTCTGCTCTTCAACAGTATCAAACATTATGCCTGCTTTCAAACAACAAAAAAAAATACACTTTGTTTATAAGTGGATGTAATATTTACAGATGTTTACAGATACCATCAATGCCAAAATCAATATTACTTCATTTTTATTTCTACAGACACGTCCAGGGCATTCTGAAAGATACCTTGTTCCAAAAAAACCAAAGTTTAGAACTTTTTGAACCATATACTTGAACAGTGACACATTTTCAATGGATGACACATTGGAAGTTTTTTCTAATGTACATAAGCCATAGCCTGTGTCAATGCAGAAAGGAAGCATTCAGGGCAAAGAACTGTGATACTTTTGACATAAGAAGTCAATTCTTAGAAGCAGCATACTCTACCAATATCTAATACCATTTTCCAATTGTGAAATCCATTGTTTGTGAAACTGGTGTCTTTTCATTCATGTTTAGCAAAAAATTCCTGCAGGGGAATGTTAACTCTTTTGAAATTTAATTTAGCTGAGGATAGTCCTGCTTTGAGCAGGGGATTGGACTAGATGACCTCCTGAGGTCCCTTCCAACTCTAATATTCTATGATTCTATGAAATTTAGTGTTATTCCAGTTAAACTTGCTACTGAAACCATTCTGAAACACCATTCTCTGTAGCAAATTTTAGATCTAGGGCACTGATGTAGAAACAGCTGAATAGACTAATTTTTTAAGATCTAATTATTTGTCAATTGCTTTGCAGATACATACCTCTGATTGATTCCTTATTATATATATACTAGGTGATTAAGAAGAGATAGAAGTTCCAATATAGTCAGCAGACTGTGATTGAGATTAATAGATTTTAATAATATACTCATCCATGACCCTATTGATAACACTGACACTGACTGCAGGTCACAGATACAATTCTACATGACAATGAATCAAAACACTATGTATTTATACACCCTCATTAAAACTTTCAAGGTCCAGAACAATCTATATTTGTCTGGCTCATTCCAAATGCTGCCTCTTACATGTGGCAAATTGGCAAAAATTTCCTAGATGAAATTAATCTTGAAGCTCTAAAGTTGTTTTCAATGTATAATGCTTTATAAAAATCTTTATTAAGGTTTTATTCTCCACCTCACCTAGTTTATGTGGAAAACCTCAATCTGGGGTAGACTGAAATACCTTTTCTCATATGGAGTTCAGTGACACTACTTGTGGTGAAGGGTACTATTCAACATGAATAATGACATCACAGACTAGAACTCTGTAAGCACTGTAAATGTCACTCTTCCCACTGGCATTAGGACAACTAATTTTACCTTGTCTCTGTCAAAATACTAATCACTACGCTAACATATGCTGCAAATTCATTCTCTTTTCCATTAAATTGAAATCTTTCTAGATTTCAATAAATAGCCATTTTACAATTTCTATTTTTAAACAGGAGACCTTCTTTCCAGTACTTCTTTACTTGTTATAAACTCTTGATTATTTATAATCCCAGCCTCTTCTCCAGAATTCTGAATGACTTTTATTTTAAATTAAAAGAAAAACAAAACAAGAAAGAACAAAAGTAAAGTCTCCATGAGGCATGGCAATATATCTCCTTTGTAATATGTTGCCTCACAAAATGGTAGTTGTCCCTGCTGACAAGCAGAGATTTTAACATGAGAAAGAAAACAAAGTAATAATGGTTGTACGGCTACATGCAATGCATTTTTACCCAAGATAAATAATATAAAGCACTCCCAAGTCATTGTCTTTGAAGTTTTTTTGTGGCTACTTTTTTGCTCCCCAATGGAAACCTAAATGAAGTGACTGGAAACCTGATACAGATAATGGTTTCTAACTTCATACAAGCTGAAAGGGAAGTACTGTGCAATTTTCACGTTCTGACACTGCAATAGTATTGATTCTGTCTTTTTTTTTAAATCCAGTTTAACTGAAATGCACCGGCCTGTCCAAACTATTTGTTTACAGTTTAAAACACACACGCACGCATGCACGCGCACACACACACACACACACAAAACTATAAAAGCAAGGAGAGACATGACTATTTTTCTTGATAATGGTTTCCCATTGGATGCTAATCATGTGTGAAAATAATGGGTGTGAAAATCAGCAAAAGCATTCATGAACTTTATAAGGTGTATAGAGAGATGGGCCTCTCCCCTCTCCTTGTTGATAACCTTGAACACTGAGAAAGAGAAAGAATGGAAAAGAATGAAACTGATTGTTATAGGAAGAACTGGGGATGTTGAAATATTTAGGGGACTGGTCTTTAGATTAAATCAAAGTGGCATATAAGAGACTTTGGGGCAGGTTCTGTTTTGTTTTGTGTAGCACCAGTGAAATGCATAACACATTCTCAGCCGTACTGGATCAAATTCTGTTAGCCTTGCGCAAGTAAAACTTCCATGCACTTTAATAGGAGATTTGCATGAATAATATGATCAGGATATGGGCTGTTACATATGTCACACAGACAATTGCTATAGTTTATTGGTAAATGAAAGCCACTCCACATGGCTAATCCAGTTAGCGTCAGGAAAGGATATCCAAAGAAGTGAAGCTATTTTATGCTTTTACAGGTATTTTCACATATAGTTTACCTCATTTGGCCCAACCGGTTAGCCAATGTTTAGTGTCTTGCAGGTGGTTTTCATTAAAAGAAGAAATCGATGGAGTCAGGTATTTCTTGTGTGTGATCTTCCTATTTAAAAGAAGGTACAAAGAGGCTTCCCTGGACAAATTAAGTATCAGACAGCAGTTTCTTTGCTCACAATTCCAAGCCTTTTTCTGCCAGCACTCTCTCTCTCTCTCTCTCTGAGTTTTTTCTCAGTCATGCTCCAAACATTGTTTAAAGTGGTCTGAAAAAAAAATGTGTGCATTGGGGTGGAGGTCAATCATAGCCCCAGTAAAGTACATTCTAAAGTACATACAGACAATTTAAAAAAATAAACATGTATTGCATAAACACATACAGTTTTTAGTTCATGAAGCTATTTATACTTACTGTTATTGTTTTTAAGGGCCTTAACAGGCCTCCTACAAATTATTACAATACAATTCTGAGTTTGGGGGGGGGCAATGAGATTCAGTGGGGTTGTGGGGTCTCTCTGGGATACCAGTCTGAGTGTGCAGTGAGATTCAGTGGAGTAAGGGGTCTTTGTGAGGATGGTGAAATTCAGTGGGATTGAAGGCTCCCTGGGATGAAGAGGGTCTCTTGGGTGATAGAGGGCTGGTGGTGCAGAGAGATTCAGTGGGGTTGGAGCCTCTCCAAAACTTGTGATGAGTCAGGGTCAGATTAAATAGATTAATAGTTCCAAAGCCAGAAGGAACTACTGTGATCTTATTTTCTTGCCTCCTGGGTTCAGTGGAGTGTGGATCTCTCTGGCTCGAGGGTGTAGCAATAGTTAGTGGGGCTGAAGAGGTCTCTCTGAAAATGGGGGTTCAGTGGGATTTGAGATCTCTCTAGGGTTTAGGGTCTTTGAGCTTAGGGGCAGGGAGTTCAATCACAGCCAGTAGGGTTGGATTAAAGATGAGGAGTTATACTCTTGTGCTAGGCTCCAGCCAAGCCACAAACTAGTCTGATGACCTGCAGGGCAGATATATTTATCCTCACTGGAGGAACAGTGGTTCTAAATGTCACGCCAGGGCTTGGAACATTCTCCTGCCAGGCAGTGGCTATAAAGTGACTTAAAACCATGTAGAACATTAAAACACTCTCTTTACCATCTGACATATATATAAATATATATATGTAAATATATAAATTTATTACAGTGCCTAGTTTAATGAAAAACATTCTGTTTTAAAGAAAATATGTTATGAACCAGGACTAAAATCCCCAAATGTATCACTAAAATCATCTAAAGTAAATGATTGGCTGATACACAAAAATGTGCAAATTAGTTTTGGGTTTCAGAACACCCAAGATCTACAAATATTACAAGATGGAAACACTCAGCACACTTAGCTCCCATTGACTATGCAGGGCCAGCACAGAAACTCATTACTCCAACTCTCACCTACTTTGAACAAATTTAGTGAAGGGCTTAATCCTATTCCTTAGTCTGACCCTTTGCACTAAATGTCAATTTCATGCATGGGCCAAACCATGTAGGCACAGATCCTCTAAGGTATTCATGCACCTAACTCCCACTGAAATCCCTTTTAGGATCTGAGCCATGTTCTAACTCAGATAAAAGCCAAAGGAAGTTTTGTCTGGAGAAGGATCATGGGGTTTGGCCCTATAATTTTAGTAATAAAATTTACAACTATTGATACCTTAAAGTTTGTTTTTTGTTTTGTTTTTTAAAGTTGTTTTACTTATGCAAAAGTTCAAATACTTAACACTTCTTTAGATTGCATTTTCATTCATTATTTTGCTAATATTCTGTAAAGACAAGAATTATTTACAATGATCAACAGTAGATATATACTGCATAGCTATCTGTTTGATCTATTTTTATTTCAGTAGTTCCAATTAAGCAACACTCACTTGTGAGGTGAGTTGTTGCTCTCCTTTTGATCAAACATATGTGTCTTTCTTCTGCTAAATCTTTTACTATTATAGGCATTTACAGACCAGACAGTAGATAATAAATGCACCAGGGTCCTTGTACGTGTTTAACAGTAAAGACTAGATGACAGATATTATGATTAATTATCTTATTTTATAAAAATTATATGAAAGCTTCATATAACTTTCTTAATAAAACCTGAAACTAAATATGGTTCACTTAGCCTTTTTGCAAACCTCAGATGAATTACAGCTGAGTTTTGTACAATCCAGCTCCTCATTCTTGAGATTCTCCTTTTCCCATAATCAGGTAAACACTTTCCCTTTTCAAAAACTCATAGAATTGTTAGACTGGAAAGGACCTCATGAGGTCATTTAGTCAAGTCCCCTGCACTTATGGAAGGACTAAGTATTATCTAGACCATCCCTGACAGTTGGTTGTCTAACTTGCTCTTAAAAATCTCCAATGATAGAAATTCCACAACCTCCCTAGGCAGTTTATTCTCTTATTTAACTACCCTGACAGTTAGGAAGCTTTTCCTATTTTCCAGCCTAAACTTCCCTTGCTGCAATTTAAGCCCATTGCTTCTTGTCCTATCCTCAGAGGTTGAGGAGAACATTTTTCTCCCTCCTCCTTGTAACAACCTTTTATGTATTGGACAATATCATGGCCCTTCTCAGTCTTCTCTTCTCCAGACTCAACAAACCCAATTTTTCCAATCTTTCTAGACCAATATTTTCTAGACCTTTAATCATTTTTGTTGCTCTTCTATGGACTTTCTCCAATTTGTCCACATCTTCCCTGAAATGTGACACCCAGACCTGGACTCAGTTCTCCAGCTGAGGCCTAATCAGAGCAAAGTAGACAGGAAGATTTACTTCTTGTGTCTTGCTGTAGCAGACCACTAGGGCCTGCTCCTGAGCCTGGGGCAGAGGGATGCTCCCTGCGCCCCCAGTGGACAGAACTCGGCCCTGCAGGCCAAGCCACCCGGAAGCAGGGGGGCGGAGCTAGGAGCCCGGGGGGAAGTATAAAAGCCAGACCAGGGAGCTCAGTCAGGGGGAAGCTCCCGGCTGGGGTAGATGTGCCCTGCCGGAGGCAGCAGCCTGGGCCTGACCCAGGCGCCGAAGGCAGGCCCAAGCCGAGCTGGTCTGACAGACCCGGGTGGGAGAGATGGGATCCACCGGACTGGGACGACTGGGGTGAGCCGGCCAAACCCTGGGACCCACCAGGGCTGCCCGACCCGGCCCAACGGGGGCCGTTGCCCCGGCCCCAGCCGCCGGGGGACCAGCCGGAGGACCTGCCTCGCCCCGGCAGCTAGGCCCCAGACCACTACCCCCGAGGGTCCGAGAGACCACCTGAGGCCGGGCCTGACCTTGAGGAATTGCCGGAGGCGGGTGAGCCCTCCCCGGCGTGGGGAGACGGAAGCCGCCCTGAAGAAGATCCAAGCTCCTGTGACCTAGAGGAACTACCCCTCGCCGATGACGCCAACGACTGGCCTGACCTGCCGCCCGCCGACAACGAAGGCCTGGCCGGCCTGCCGCTCGCCGCTGCACCCCCTGCTCCCGGGCGCCGGTCGTGGACACAGGTACTCCGGGGCTGGGTGGGAGGAAGTGGCCCAGGGAGGCCACAGGTAGTGGCCGAGGTTGGGGCCAACCCTATGTCGGCGTGTTGCGGACGGATCCCCGCCGACCCAGTGGCAGTCCTCTCCTGCCACTGGTAGGGCCCTGGGCTGGGACGCAGTGGAGTTGGGTGGGCCTGCGTCCTCCTCCCCCACCCCATTTTCATCCCTAGCCTCGCCAAAGTACCCCGACCTCCGACTTAGACGACGGTGCTTGCCCGCCCCGCCCAGGGGCCGGGGCAAATAGACGACGGTGCTTGCCCGCCCCGCCCAGAGGCCGGGGCAAATAGACTCCAGACTCCGTGGTAACGCACGGAGGAGCTAAATTCCCCCAAAATAACCGACGTTGTGCACCCGGACAGGTGCGGACAGTTACACTTGCTTACAACTTTCCTTCTAATGCATGACAGAATGATGTTTGCTTTTTTTGCAACACTGTTAACTCATATTTAGCTTGTGATCCACTATGACCCCCAGATCCCTTTCTGCAGTACTCTTTTCTATGGAGTCATTCCACATTTTTTATGTGTGCACCTGATTGTTTCTTCCTAAGTGGAGTACTTTGCATTTGTCCTTATTGAATTTCATCCTATTTACTTCAGATCATTTCTCCAGTTTGTCTGGATCATTTTGAATTTTAATGCTATCTTTCAAAGCACATGCAACACCTCCCAGCTTGGTATTGTCAGCAAACTTTATAAGTTAATCTCTTTGCCATTATGTAACTCATTGATGAAGATATTGAACAGAACTGGACCCAGAACTGATCCCTGCAGGACCTCACGCTATATACCCATCCAGCTTTTGAACTTTTGATCACTACACTCTGGGAATGGTTTTCCAACCAGTTATGCACTCACCTTCTAGTAGTTCCATCTAGGTTCTATTTCCCTAGTTTGTTTATGAAAAAGTCATGCAAGCATTATCAAAAGCGTTACTTAAGTCAAGATATACCATATCTAGCACTTCACCTCATCCACAAGACTTGTTGCCCTGCCAAAAAAAGCTATCAAGTTAGTTTAACATAATTTATTCTTCACAAATCCATGCTAACTGTTACTTATCACCTTATTATCTTCTAGGTATTTGCAACAGATTGCCTAATTATTTACTCCATTATCTTTCCAGGTATTGAAGATATTAAGATAACTGGTCTGTAAGTCTCTTGGTTGTCCTTATTTCCCTTTTTATAGATGGGCACTATATTTGTCCCTTTTCCAGTCTTTTGGAATCTCTCCCATCTTCCATGACTTTTCAAAGATAATTGCTAATAGCTCAGATATCTCCTCAGTCAGATTCTTGAGTATTTTAGATGTATTTCATCAGGCTCTGGTGATTTCAATACATCTAATGTGTCTAAGTAATTTTTAACTTGTTTTTTCCCTATTTTACCCTCTGATCCTACCTCATTTTCACTAGCATTCACTATTGTAGACATGGAAACACTACTAATCTTTTTGGTGAAAAATGAAACAAAAAAGTAAATTAACACCTCTGCCATTTCCACATTTTCTGTTATTGTTTCTGCCCCTCATTGAGTAATGGGTCTGTCCTTGACCTTCCTCTTGCTTTTAATGCATTTGCAGAATATTTTCTTATGGCCCTTTATGTCTCTAGCTAGTTTAATCTCGTTTTATGCCTTGGTCTTTCTAATTTTGTCCTTATATACTTATGTTATTTGTTTATATTTATCCTTTGTAATTTTACCTACTTTCCACTTCCCGTAGGACTGTTTTCTGAGTTTCAGATCATTGAAGATCTCCTGGGTAAGCCAGGGTGGTCTTTTGCCATACTTCCTATCTTTCCTGTGCAGTGGGATAAGTTGCTCTTGTGCCCTTACTACTGTCTCTTTGAGGTCTGGTTTACACTTCTGTCAGTCATCAATGGGAGATACGGAAGCTACATTATGTAGCTTGCATACCTCCCATTGACTTACTTACATTGCCGTACCACAGCATCTCCACCACGCTGCGTTGACGGGAGTTACCTATCAGTCGACACAGCCTTATTCTTTTCTGGAGGGGTGGATTTATTGCGTTGATCAGAGAGCACTTCCAGGATTGAATAAATAGGTCTCCACTGCCTGCTCAGTTAATCCTGATGTATCGATCCAGGCAGCCTTGGCAGTGTAGACATATCCTGAGAAACTGTCAACTCCCGTGAACTGTTTTTACCCTTAAACTTCCTTTCCATGGAATCTTACCTATGAACTCCCTGAGTTTGAAATCCATTATCTTTATTGTGCTGTTTTCCCCCCTATCATTCGTTAGAATCATGAGCTTTATCATTTCATAATCACATTCAACCAAGCTGCTTTCCACTTTAAAATTCTCAACCAATTCCTCCCTATTTTTCAAAATCAAATCTAGAGCAGCCTCTCCCTTAGTAGCTTTCTGCACCTTACACAATAAAAAAATTGTTTACAATACATTCTAAGATTTCCTGATGGCCAATTTATATCCATTTGTTCTTGTGTCCACATTGGTGCTGAACCTAAATAACTCCTCTTCCTCCCTGGTATTTATCCCTCTGATATATTTATAGAGACTAATCATCTCTCTCTTCAGCCTTCTTTTGGTTATGCTAAACAAACCAAGGTCTTTGAGCCTCCTGTCATAAGACAGGTTTTCCATTCCTCGGATCACCCTAGTAGCCCTTCTCTGAACCTGTTCCAGTTTGAATTCATCTTTCTTAAATGTGGGAGACCAGAACTGCACACAATATTCTGAATGAAGTCTGAACAACACCTAGTATAATGGTACTAACACCTCCCTATCTCTACTGAAAATGCCTTGCCTGATGCATCCTAGGACCACATTAGTTTTTTTCATGGCCAGATCACATTGGCAGCTCATACTCATCCTGTGATCATCTAATATACCCAAGTCTTTCTCCTTCTCTGTCACTTACAACTGATGCATCTCCAGCTTATAACAAAAGTTTTTATTAGTCCCTAAATTCATGAACTTGCACTTTCCACTATTAAATGTCATCCTATTTCTATTACTTCAGTTTACAATGTCATCCAGATCCTGTTGTATGATATCCCTGTCTTTCACTGTATTAGCAATATCTCCCAGCTTTGTGTCACTGCAAACTTTATTAGCACACTCCCACTTTTTGTGCCATGGTCAGTAATAAAAAGGTTAAATAAGATTGGTACTAAGACGGATCCACTAGTAACTTCCCTCCATCCTGACAGTATCACCTTTCACTATGACCCATTGTAGTCACCCCTTTAACCAGTTCCTTATCCACTTTCCAATTCATATTAATCCCCATCTTTCCCAACATAATGAATAATTCCCCATGTGCAACCATATTGAATGCTTTGCTGAAATCTAGGTAAATTGGATCCACTATATTCCCTTTGTCTAAAAAATCTGATGTTAATTGTTTAAGAAAAGCCTCATCCACCTCTTTTTTCTGGTTAGGTGGTCTGTAGTAGACCCCTACCATTACATCACCCTTGTTTTTTTACTCCTTTTATCCTTACCCAGAAACTTTCATTTTACTGTCCACAGGGTTGGATGGTTATTCCACCCTGCCACTCTCTGCCCATCAGATCTTCCAGGGTGGTTGGCTGTCCTGCCTTCCCTTATCCTGCATCTTTGGTATGTGTGTGCCCAGCTCTCAAGGTAAGGTGCTTTCCCTAAAATCCCTACTAAAAGCCTCCTTGGAAGAAAAGATTTTCTGCTTCCCATTCTATAGCAGTCAGTCTCAAAACATTGCACCAAGTCCAGCCCTTGCTTTTGGAATGCACCTTTATCACAGTGAGGGTGAGACACACAGAGTGTACTATATTAATGGGAAATTCCACCTTTCTGCAGAGAAATCTGAGTCGTTTGAGCAAGCAAAAAATAAAGAATCCAGAAGTAGAAGCAGGATTGGAATATGCAATAATGGTACCATTTTAATGTAAATGGCCCAAATTCTCAGGTCCTTACTTAGGCAAACTTTAAAGCGTATGAGTAAATTTACTCATATTAGTAGTCCTATAAAAGTCAGTGGCAACTATACACATGAACTAAGTATCTCACATATTTAAGTGTTTGCAGTTTCAGTCCTGTAATAAATGGGACATTTGCTTGAAAACAAATTCAGTCAAAAATGTTATTTGCAACATTCCTTGATTTGGACAGAGAAGCAGTAAAACACAGGGCTAGATTCACAACAGGGTTTAGAATTATGCCTGGTCTATACTTACCAGCAAATTCAGCTACAGTCGACGGGAGATACGCAAACTATATAGAGTAAGCTTGCGTATCTTATGTGAACTTCTTAAAGTCCATTCTGTGCGTGCTCTCCACTACGCTGCACCAACAGCAAATGTGTTCCTGTTGATACAATGTTACTCTTTTTGCAGGGGTGGATTTACTTCACTTCTGCTCAATCAGCCTGGAAGAATTGATCTGACAGCAGAAAATTTGCAACTGTCTGTGAAGATATATCCTCAGTATTGCAATACCTAACTTTTGGGCATCCTGCTGCCTAGTGAAATCCACAGCCCCATGTTAGGCACTTACATTCCCTGTACAATGCCTGGGGAGAGTTACGTGCCTAAAAATAGGATCCACAAAAGCCAGCATGCTCAGTTAACCAATGGGAAATGATAAGGAGAGGGGCATGGCCAAATCTCACTTCTCAAATAAAAGTAGGTACCTCTTCTAACTTTTATCTCATGATTCAGGTACTCATCCAGTATGTGGGAAACCCACGTTCAAATCCCCACTCCAAAAACTCTGCAACATTAAAACCACCCTCAGAACACCATCCTTACCAGCATGGATGCCACTTCCTTATACACAATCATCCCTCACCATAAAAACATGGCTGTCTGCAACAAATATCTAGAAAACAATGGACTATGCTCAGATAACTACCCGAAACACATCACCAAACTCATTCATTTCATCTTCATCCATAACAACATTACATCTAACAACAAACACTTTGTCCAAAGTATGGGAACATACATGGGTACCAGGATGGCTTTCCAATATGCCAGTATCTTCATGGCCACCTCAGGAAAGAATTTCTGGGAAAATGGAAAATGAAACCAATGATACGTATGAGCTAAACCAATATTTTCAGCATCTGGACAAAGGACCTAAATTCCCTCACAGAGTTCCACCATAATTTGAACAACTGCCACCATCCATCAGACTCTCTCTAGAACACTCCCAAATCAGCATCAACATGCTGGGCACCACGATCAGCTTCAGCAAAGAAACCCTACAGAAGAAACCCATGGATCACCATGCTTATCTTCACAGATCCAGTAACCACCCCAGACACACCAAACAATCAGTTATCTACAACCAGGCACTCAGATACCACAGAATATTAATTGAAGGGAAAGTTTGGGATACACCTCTTAACACACTTGAAACAGCCTTCATCAAACAAGGACACTCCACAAAAGAAGTAGATTTCATCATGGAAAAAGCCATCCAAATACTGCAAATGAACCTATTTCAATACAGGGAGAAAAAAACCCCAAAACCCCACTGACTTCACACCCCTAATTGTCACCTACCACCTCACATTTGAACCCATACAGAGTATGATCAAACAGTTATAACCCATACTTAATGCAGGACACATCCTGAAAGAAATCGTTCCTGAAACCCCTCTTCTGGCCTTCAAACAACCCTCCCGCCCCCAACCTTGCCACGATCATCATTATACACAGACTCCCCACAGACCAGGACACAGCAACTCAAAGCAGCATTAGAATCTGCCTGAACAATAGATGCAAAATCTGTAGACATATTTCCATTGCTACATTTCAAGAGCCATGGGGCCTACAAGTGCCTATCACAATATGTGGTGTAACTCCTTCTGTGCATCAGATGTCCTAACAACATCTATGTGGCTGAAATCAGACAATCGCTGTGCTCTCAGATGAACTCACACAGAAAAACAGGGGAGGGGGAAGGCAAAAACACCTTATTACCAGCGGACCAACACTTTTCACAAAGCGATCACTCCATATCTGATCTGTGAGTCCTCATCCGCTAAAGAAACCTGAGCAATATGACCTTCCTGGGAACTGTTGTAACAGGATAAAAGCATGTTTGTACAGAACAGTGTATGCCCTGGGGCCATTTTGAGAGAAGTTACAGACCCATGTGTGAGGAACTCAGAGACAGCAAAAGACCTTGACCAAAAGTTGGCCGAACTGAAGTAAACCCAGTTAACTGAACTGAAGTAGACCCAAAATGAAAGACCTTGCAAGCACAGCAGTTCCAGTCCCAAATATGGAAACTTGCAGTCGCTGCAAAATCAGCTTTGCAGGTCGGCAGTAGACTTTTGGCTAGGGGGCTTGCTGATAAAATGCTAAAGGAAGTGTCCATAATTGGCTTGGCTGATGTATTAGCCAGAGTAGAGATAAAAGGGTTGCCAGACAATAGCAGATTGGGGAGCCACGAATCAAGGAGTGCGCTAGAATCGCCCTGCGCAGAGGGTCTGATCATCCGTCTCGCCTCTCTCCAGCTCGTCGCTCAAAATAATAGGGAAGGGTGTCAGAGCTGATAACCCGTAGGGCTTTGTTCCACGGATGATAACATGGGTGTGAATACGATAGAGGTTCCACCTGGATGAAAATATAGCATAAAAATAAGGAGAACCAGGCCATGGTATGTTTGTTATTTTTTTTGCTGCTGCTGAGTTCCTTCATATATGTGGTGAGTAGTGAGTGTGAATGTAAAACCAGTAATAATTCTACTTGTATTCTAGGGGTAATTGTTGCTGTAACTCTTGGGGTAACTGTTTTGTGTACTTGTGTTATTATAATCAGTTGTTTTTTAAGTTTCATTTGTGTATTAAGAATTTGTAAAAGAATAAGAGAAGACAATTTGTGGTAAGGTAAACCCCCCCAGTAAATAGTGGATTTAGATTGGATATAGAATGTGTGTTATTGTGTAAATGAATGATAGATTTATGAACCGTTGACCAGGTCTTGGACTAAGACAGGTTCTAGCTGCCCTCATCCGTCCACAAGTTGGTCGGGTTGATAGCAAGGGGGGCCTGTCTGAACCTAGTGACCCAACGGGCAGGCGGAGTATGTGGACCAAAAGGTCAATTCCTTTTCCCTCCAAACATGAGCCCCTGCATCTTCATTGCTCAGTAGAGCTGCAACAGCAGGGGACTAACACCCTATGTGTTTGTCTGTACCTTTCCACCCCCCTTCTGCTAAATAAGCGTTCCATTATCAGATTCATTCACCTCAGCAGTATTACGAGCAGAAATTGAAATGGTATGGATTCCTCAATAAGTCAAGCCTAAATTGCATAAGTGTGTGCTTGTAAGTGTGTGTTTTAAGAATTAATCCCTTTAGAAAACCCACTGTCTTAAGCAAGGAATAAAAAGTCCCATTTCAAGTTGTAAAACTGGCACAGAGCCATAAATTAGAGAAAGTAGACCAGATAAGGAACACGCTTTCCTTTCCAAACTTCTCCCAGATAAAAGCATTCTCTCATTTCCAAATTTCCCCAAGATAGGAGCACCCTTTCCTATCCAAGTCCCCCTCTCCCCCTCCGTCCCGCTCATCTAAGATGAGGAAAAATAAATGAACCACAAAAAAGTTTTTTAACCCTTTGTCACCTCAGGAACTTAAATTCATACTTCTGCTAGACACTAAAAAACATGGATTCAAAAACAACACTGGTTTTGTGGCTCATTATAACACTTTGTGATACACACTGCTGCTGCTAGCCCTCCTTTGTCCTATGACTGCAGATGTATTAATTGTCCACTTAATTTTATGTGGTCACCTGCAACATGTGGTTTACAACCTTTATGGTTTACAATCTGTCTCACTTTTTATTTAGCCATGACACTCTGGTTACCTTCTCCAGCCAAACCTGAAGAAGAGCTCTGTGAAACTCAAAAGCTTGTCCCTTTCACATATAGAGGTTGGTCCAACAAAAGATATTACCTCACCCATGTGTTATCTCTCAAATCCTGGAACCAAAATGGCTACAGCACTGAAATATTTTTATATTGTTTTATATTGTTCTAGTTTCTTAATCAAATTGTTGTGCAGTAGTAAGTCAAATGCCTTACAGAAATCTATTATATACACTGTTACCTTTATTAACCAGATTTATAATCTCATCACACAAACATACCAAGTTAATTTGACAGGATCTATTTTCCATAAACCCATGTTGATCTGCATTAATTACATTATCCTCTTTCAATTATTTATTAATAGAGTCCCATATCAGCTGCTCCATTATCTTCATTGGTCCAGAGAAAGAATTAGAATGACCCTCTCTCCCAGGGGTTAGGGCTATCACCTGAGATGTGAGAGACTTAAGTCCCTGTTCAATTCTTTTTTTATCTGTAAAAAGTAGAATAGATTCAACAGGAGATCTTGAATGAGACCAATCCCAGAATATCCTCTAGCCCCATGGTCTTCTCCTATCTTGGTAGAGTGCTCTAATCACTGGGTTAAAGGTTGTAAAGGAAGCACCACCACCACACTCTCCTCCTTTGACTGTTTTCTTTGGTGCCTAATCTGATAGGTGTGCTCTAGAATCCCACTGAGGCTGGGATGTGAGCTAGGTGTTCTGGTGTCAGAACAGAAGTAGCTGTCCACATGCCCAATGATAGAATTTAGATGCCATGGGGACTTAACTAGGAGAAACTTACATGCCTACAGTCTTAGGCAGTAGCTGAACAGGGGTTTTGAGATCTAAATTTTGGATTTAAGATACTAAATTGGCAGTCATGTGTTTAAATTACTCTGTGGATCTATCCCACAGAAACTATAATATGATTACATGTATTTGATAATTAGGATTAACTAGGGTAACCACTCCAAACTATCTGGCAGAGTTGTTCCAGGGCACATCTGAAACTGGAACCAATGGACTATAATGTATTATGAACTCAAGCATGAGGATTAAGGCTGTTTCCCACCTAAACCCTTAAACCTTCCAAAGGATCCTAACTGGATTCCAGAATCACAGCCCTCCTCTCTTCCTAATCACCGCATTGTGCTTCAAGCTGTGCCTAATGCACAATCTAGCTCTTAATGGTCTTATTCATTTTGGTAGAAGAAATTGGTAAATATTAAATTTGTTGTGTCAAACAGAGAGGAAGGTTAGTTTACATGATTATATACCATTTCATTGATAGTATGTGGTCAATTCTCCTTTTGTAAACCTCCAATTCATTGCCAAAAAAAGATTAAATATAAGGCGGTTCCTAATCTGAAAAACATTTCAGAAGGCAATAAAGATGTGATCTAATTGTTTGAATTCTTGACCTCTAATTCTGGTTCTGATACTGGGTCTCCTTGTGACACTTCATTTCTCTGATTTAATTTTTCACTTATAAAATGAAGTTGCTAATGAATAAGAAAATTTTAGGAGGATTGATTCATTAATGTTTGGAAAGAAGTTTGAAAATAAATAATTCTTTCAACTTCAAATCTCTCAAATAACTTTACAAACATTAAAAGAAATCTATGACTCAAAACTAGGTATGAGGGACTGGTTGCAAGACCATAGTTAAGGATGCATCAGAGTTTATGGTTTCATGGGGTAATGATTTGTTAGTTATTACTACAAAAACAACGAGAGTCCTGTAGCACTTTAAAGTCTAACAAATTTAATTTTTGCAGGCATAAGCTTTTGTGGTCTGTAACCCACATCGTCAGATGCAGGGAATGGAAATCAACTAGGTGGTATATATAGAGAGTCAAGGGAAAGGCACAACAATGGGGGCGGGGGGTAGGTAATAGCAAAGTCCATACAGTTAGAGTAGCTGAGGCCTATTCACAACCATTGCTTAGAAGGTGAGAATGTGTGAACAGTGACAATTACTTCTTGTAATGAGATAACCATTCCAAGTCTCTATTCAGACTCAGTGTGATTGTGTCAAGTTTGCAGATCAGTTCGAGCAACAAACAAAACAAACCCTAAAACATCAAAATAAAAATTCCATCTGGAAAATTTCAGTTTTACAGAAACTTCATTTTCCACTGAAAATCATTTTGATGAAAAATTCCTGACCAGCTTTAACTACCATCCTCAATTAAAAAATTGGGAAACCAACGCACAGGGTGCAGCAGTATCTTACTCAGGATCACAAAGCAAGTCAATAGCAGAGTCGGGAAGAGAGCTCATATATTCTGACTATGAAACCTGAACTTTAATTTCTAACCCTATTTAAGTGTCTTATCACATATGGAAAAAATATTGCCTTACTCCAAGAAAGTTTGGAGATTAGGTATTATGGAAAGGGGGGGGACTTGTAGTTAGTTTCTGAATGCAATAAAAAAGTCAAAATAAAATACTGTAATAGATACTCATAGAATGTCTATCAAAATAAAACAGGATCCATGTAAAACACATCTGAATGTCAAAAAAGATAGACAATTAGCAGCAATTATACAGTTTCATACCCAAAACTCATTTTAATCAGGGAAAACTCCAATAAAATTAAGTTGTGTGTCTGAATAGGAAGCCTATTGTGTAGGAACACTTTGCTCTTAATTAACATTCAGATAACCACTTTCTACAGATTACTATCTGAGGTGCTGTGTAGAGGAAACTATGTATTTTAGATTCAATTAAAAGATTAATTCTATTCTTTAAGTACAATATGGTAATCAGATATAATGGTTGTTTGCTGGAGGTATACTGTGTTTAATGATTTGGTGGATTAAACAGTCCCTGTATTAAAAGGAATTATTGTATTTGTCATAAATTCCTTTGAGGATAAATTTGCTTTCAACTGGTGGAAGGCTTCTTTGATACCAAACATGAAGGATTACATGTAGGTGACAGGAGAGGTAGTGTGCATCTGTCAGGTGTGCTCCTGATCACAGGCCAAGAAAACTTACAAAGTAACCTGGGGCATATTACATTTAGAAACCAAGCCCTGCTATCAAAAATCAAAGAGTCTGACACAACAAATGTTTTATATTTGAAAAGGGAGGAGGGAAAAAGGAATGCATATTGTATTTATGTACCTGATGCCTTTTTTTAATTCTGGGCTCTCTAACCCTACAGTTAGAGGGCAACTGTATTTATAACAATATCTGTTACTATACTGTAAAAACTAAACTGAAAAAAGTAAAGAACCTTTAGCTCTCAAATTCTTAACAAAAGCCCAAGCCATCAGCACAAAGGGCAAGTTCTTTTTATAACATGAGGCACTCTTGAAAGTGAATAGTTTTCATTTGATGCTTCAACTCTGGATAGTTTTCATATAAAATTTCTTTAATAAGTATGTTGCAGTAAAACATTCCACCCTCACCTACCCTTTAATCTTGGACATGGTTGGCAATTGTGGAAAAACAGGGGTGGGGAACAATAGTTTTTTTGATTTTGGACAAATTTAATCTATTTTCTCCACAATTTAAGGTTTTAATTTAAAGTAAATGCAGAGTCTAGAATGAATCCTTTCATTTATGGAGATATAGCCAGATGTAGTACGTTTGTATTGCTCTGGTGGCATAGAAAATTCACAGGAATGCAAAGCTGGGAGAAAGAGAATGAATCAAGGTGAGGAGCATAGTAGGTGAGAAAAGGATGGAGGTTAGCGGGAAGTTGACCTGATGGGGTTTATTGCAGAGCTGAGGATCCAAGGTTCTATGGACCTGCTAAACTTCAAAAGGTTCCTGACTCCCCCTGGTTCCCATTACCGCATAGAGCAGCACAGATGACCTGGTGCCATTACTGTACAGGGAGCTAGATTCACAAAAGGAGTTATGTACCTAACTGCCACTGTAGGTGCCTAAATCCGTTAATCAAGGCCCACAGGTATTCACAACCCCACCATCCAGCTGCTGCCAAATGCTGTAGGTACCTAAACTCACTTGGTACCTAAGTTTTTGCAGTAAAAATTTCCTAGGTTCTTTCATTTTCTCCTGTGTACATGCATACTGTAGCCTCACTCTAGATGTCCAGACACCTAAGTCTCAGTGTGAGGCACAAACTACGGGAAGATAGTCGTTCCTCTGTTTTATTTGCATGTATGTTCCAAGCCAGTAAGCATGCTCTGAGCTTACCAGTTTGGGCCCCACCAGTGAACCCATCAAAAACAGCCCAGGAGAGGGGAGGAGAAGGAGGAATTATTGGGCCAGACTGAGAGACCAGGCAAGAGAATGACTGACCTGGTGGTTAGAGTAGTCACCCAGGATGTGGGAGACATGGGATCCTGTCTCCATGCTCCAGTGACTCTTTATTTGTCTGCAATCAAATAGCTTCAACAAGAGAGACTGAGGGAACCCCACCTCAGAATATCCCATAGCTCAGTGGTTAGGGCACTTACCTCAGAGGTAGGAATTTCCTTTTCAAATACCTTCTTCCTTTCAGGTGGACTCAGGACTTGCACTAGGATCAGTTTTGTGACAGAGGCAAGGTCACTTCTCTGCTTCTTCTTGGTAGCCCACTTTTTTCCATTGAAGGATCAGATTAGCCCTTTTTGCCACAGCACTGCACTTAGAATTTATATTGAGGGAATTATCCACCATGATCCTATGTCCTTCTCTGAGTCACTGCTTTCCAAAAGAAAGTTTCCCATCCCGTAGATATAACCTGTATTCTTCATTCTCAGATGTGTTACCTTGCATTTGACTGCATTAAATATGCAATTTGTTCAACTTTGACCAGATCCCTGGCTGTATGGTCATGGTGTTCCCGTGTTCCCTTTTGACCTTGGGATCTGTGTGTCTGTGAGTCCCCCTGTTCATTCCCTTCCTTCATGGGCTATGGGGAGAACATGATTGCCCACACTGCTCTCAACATGAAGCTCTGCATTATGATAATTACTATAATCAAATATCATGCTTCATGGCTTTAGCTGATTGTCTGCAGGGGTCAGGAAATATTTTTTTCCCCCAGTGCACAATTGGCTAGATGTATCCTGGGCTTTTTTTTTTTTTTGCCATCCTCCGTAAGCATCAGAGATTGTCTACAGTTGTAGACACAAGGTGGGGTGGAGCAGTTCTAAGTGATATAGAGAATTCTCATTTTAGATGCCTGTCTGGTGTGATTTACTCACATGCCCAGAGTCTATACTGATCGCCATATTTGGGATTACAAAGGAATTTTCCTTCAGGACACAATAGCAGAGACCTACTCCTCAACCCCCCAACCTTCCTTTTCTCTATGGGGCATGGTTTGCTTGCTGGGATCATCTGGGCACTTAATCAATTCCATGCCATTGCAGGGGCCTTACACATTGGTGGTCCCTTGGTCTCTCCTAAGGTACACAGTTTAGTCTCCTGAAATACTTAGTCTAATTAAGGTCATAGAGCTTAATGTAGTTGAATCTGGCCTGTAATATACAGAAGGTCAGACTAGATAATCTGATGGTCCTTTCTGGCCTTAAACTCTATGAAACTATGAAAAAAGTACATTGGGACAAGGAACCTGATCAGACTGTGACTGCAGGGAAGGGAAGAGAAACTGTGGGTGGCAGTGGGTGAGATACTGAAATTTGTTGGGCAAGGAGACTGAGACTGGAAGCTGGGGAGGTGAAGACAGGGATTGGATCGGCAAAAATTTAGGGGAGCATGGAAAATTACAATGGGGGCACAGTAGCAACAAGAGGGAAATCAGTGGGGGAATCTATTCAGCATCTTAGATGTATATATCCAAATGCAAAGAATATGGAGAATAAACAGGGAGAACTGGAAATATTAGTACATAAACTAAATTATGACTTAATTAGCATCACCAAGACTTGGGATAAGTCTCATGACTGGAATATTGGCGTAGAGACATATAGCTTGTTCAGGAAAGAAAGGCAGGATAAAAAAAAGAGAGGGTGTACATTATATCTCAGGATTTATACACTTGTTCTGAGATCCAAAAGAAGGTGAGAGGCAGAAAAGTTGAAATTCTCTGGGTAAAGATAAAGAAGAAAAAAATAGTGGCAACGTCATGTAGGAGTCTACTATAGACCACCAAATCAGGAAGAGGAGGTGGATGAGGCATTTTTTGAACAAATAATAGAAATATCTGAAACACAAGCCGTGGTAGTATTGGGGAATTTTAATTACTCAGATATCTGTTGGCAAATAATCGGACAAAACACAAAATTTCCAAAAAATTCTTGTAATGTACTGGGGACAACTTTTTATTTTAGAAAGACGAGGAAATAAACAGAGGGACATCCATATTGGACTTGATTCTGACCAGTAGAAAGATGGCATTGAATCTGATGATGGTAGGCACTTTGGGTGAAATTGATCATGAAATTAAATAAATGATCGATTTCATGAGTCTAAGGAAAGGAAGGAGTCAGAGCAGCAGGAGAAGGGAAGGCAGAGACTGGGAGAGATTTGGACTGGAACCTGGTGAGGTAGATGGTGAGGGAAAAGGGAAGTGGCATACAGTTAGCTGGGGAGGATGATGACACTGAGACCGGAAGAAAAGCTTCGGGGAAACTGGAACTGGATAGAGACGGAAACTGAAACAAAGAATTAATGTGGGAGGATGCAGGAAAGAGCTGCGGGAGACATGTCTGACAAAGAGCTGGGGTTTAGTGGGAGAACTGGGACTGATGGGCAAAGGGATTGGGGTAAGAAGTCAGTAAAGGGGAGGGGGAGGCAGAGATGGGACAAAAAGTCTTGACAGATATGATGAGGATCTGGGAGGGGGTAACTGGGACTGGCTGGACAAGGAGACTGTGATTGGATGTTCAGAGTGGGAAAGAAGGGAAGTGCAGAGGTTATGGGAATCAGACACAGTGACTGGGACTCAGTTGGTGAGACTAGGAATGGGTGGGCAGGGAAACTGATACTGGTATTAGAAGATTGAGAAGTGGAGACTAGTCCTATTGTGCTCTGGGAAGTGGATGGGAGCGAGCCCGCTCACACCTGAAGGCCTCCCCAGCCTATGTGGAGGGGCTACTGATTCTGGGACACTTATAATTACAGGGGTTAACAAATGAAAAAACAGGACCAGGTGTGGGGGTTAAAGGGTCAAAAGTAGGGGACCTGAAGGAGAGACCAAGCAGAGAACCCTGGACAGCATTCTCTGCTCCTCAAAGGTATCTAGGAAGCGAGTGGATGTGGCCCAGAGGAACTCTGCCCAGATGCGTGAACAGAGAGAGGAATGGAAATAGGCCCCACAGCTGCAGAGCACCCCCGCAGCCAATATCCGCTCCCTGGTGTTGTAGATGGCCACTTTGGCTAATGCTGGGAGGAGGCTGATGAGAAGGTCTTGTGACTTCATGGGGCCCCGGATGGCATGTGCGTATATCAGAAGGTGGGGGGAGAAGAGCATCCAGAACCTTAGGAGAAGGTTCTGGAGAAGCTGGAAAAAGGGGATGCAACCTGGCTCACTCCAGATAGATGTGAGCTGGGGTCTCCCTCACATCACAGAAGGCAAGGATGTCAGAGAGAAGGGTGAACTGCGTCAGGTCCACACCCATGCTCACAGCTCCATGAAGGAGCTGCCAACTGATATTCCCAGCAGGCTGTGGAATCAGAGTGGAATAGAGGCTGGCCCACTGGGGTTCCTTTCCTGGACAGATGGCAACATGTCCCATGTCTTATTGTCAAGGAAAGATATGAGGATGAGGATATGGAGAGTTTGGAGCATGAATGTATACAGATATGTCCTTGGCAAAATTTGGAAATGAACTGTCTACAAGTCTCACTGCTGCCTCAGTGTGTGCAGAGGGGCTGGCTGGGGGACTCATGGGACAGGAGCCCCATGAAAAGATCTGGAGGGCCAAGGGTGAGGGGTGGGTGGGGAACACCCTCCCATAAGACCCACACAAGGTAAACCCAAGAGACGGGCAGTAAGGCTGCCCTCACCTCTGAGAGAACATGCCATAGGTGGAGAGCCCCATATGCCAATCTAGTGCCTGGTGATCAATCCAGTCCCTCTGGTCATAGTCCAGGAGGTCTCTGATCCTGGTGAGTCCTGCCAGTACCAACTTCTGGCACACCAAGGGGGGATCCACCACCTGCATAATGTGTTGGAGATTGTGTAGCAGGGGCTCTGTGAGGAGATCTGCCCCTTCAGCAGCCGCCATGGACCTGATCACCGAAACCAGCTTCTAGGTCTGGAGGAGGTCCTGGTAGAAGACCGGAAGTTCTAAGAGGTCTTTGAGAAGACCTCTCAAATGGACATAAAAGAGCTGCTTGTTATATTGGAGCCCTTGGAGGTGGCGGAGGAAGGTTTGCACCAAAGTGCTCCACTCCAGACTACCTGAACTCATTCACCTAACTACCTCTGAGGATCTGGGATTTCTTAACTCTTAACTGACATTTAAAGTGGGAGTAAAGCATCTAAATATCTTGGAGGATCTGAGCTGAAATTCCTGTGCAACCTTAATTCAGCTCCCTGTGCACATGAATTATACTACTGTCTTTAATGACACGATCATACTATTTTTTGCCTCAGTGCAGAACCCTTGAGTAGAGGGAGTAGGGATTTGGAGGAACCACAGTGTTAATTACCTTATCTCATATATAATAAAGTTTATATATCAAAAAACAACTTAATGAATGTACTGGTCTTCAGTCCCTGTCATTGTGACAGAGAGGGTCTTTAGATTTGTAGACTTTAGGGCCAAAAGGGACCAGCACGATCATCTAGTCTGAGCTGCTGCAACTCATAGGCCAAAGAACCTAACCCATCCATTCCTGTAATAGACCCATGATCTTTGGCTTAGTTACTAGAGTCCTCAAATCATGATTTAAAGACTTCAAGTTAGAGAGAATCAATCATTTACTCTAGTTCAGACCAGCAAGTTACCCATGCCTTATGCTGCAGAGAAAGGACAAAACCCTCCAGGGTCTCTGCCAATCTGATCTGGGGGAAAATTTCTTTCCAACCCCAAGACCCTGAGCATGCTGGCAAAACCCACCAGCCAGATACCTGGGAAAGAATTCACTGCAATAACTCAGCACTTCCCATCTACTGTCCTGTGTCTGGACTTTGGAGATATTTGCTACTAGCAGTCTCAGATGGGCCACATGTCCGTTGCAGGCAATCTCATCATATCACCCCCTTTATAAATTTATCAACTTCAGTCATGAAATCAGTTAGAGGTTTTTTTGTCCCCAGTGCTCCTCTTTGGACCTGTTCCAGAACTTCACTTCTCTGATGGGTAGAAATCTTTGTATAATTTCAGCCTGAAACTTGTTGATGACCAGTTTATACTCATTTTCTTTTGTGCCAGCATTGGCCTAAATAACTCCTCTCCCTCTCTTGTGTTTATCTGCCTCGTATATTTGTAGTTATAGTTATAACTTATCTCCTCTCAATCTTCGTTTGGTTAGGCTAAACAAGACAAACTCCTTAAGTCTCTTTTTTTAAGGTAGGTTCTCCATTTCTCGGATCATTTTAGTACCCCTTCTCTTCACCTATTCCAGTGTGAATTAATCTTCCTTTAAAATGGGAGACCAGAACTGCATACTGTATTCCAGATGAGGAATACAGTATGCCTTCATCAGTGCCTTGTATAATGATAATAACACTTCCCTATCTTTACTGCAATTATCTCACCTCAGTTATCCTAGGATTTCATTAGCCTTTTTCACAATCATATCACATTAGTGGCTTATTGTCATCCTGTAATCAACCAATACACTCAGGTTTTTCTTCTCTGTCATTTCCATCTGATATGTCTCCAACTCATAGCAAAAATTCTTGTTGTTAATCTTTAAGTGCATGACCTTGCACTTTGCATTATTAAATTTTGTCCCATTTCTATTACTCCAGTTTTCAAGGTCCTCTGTATATTTTTGTAGGATATTCCACTTGTGACACTGTCTGATTTAGGAGGACCATTTATGATATTATCTGACATCAATATTTCAAAATTACAATAATTCATGAGATATGCCATGTCAGGCACCATTAGAAAGTTTATAATTTGCTAAGTATCATGATATTTTTATGTGTATGTGTCATATTTGTATTGGAAGTTATGGATATGTTTGATATATTTGTATTTCAACTTGTGCTGTGTTTCTGGATGACAACCTCACACAGGATGGCAGCAGCTATAAGGTGCTTACTGGTCCATTAATGGAACTCAAAGGTACAACAATACCAGGGAAAGAACACAGGGCTATACCTTGTGAGTCACCAGGACTTGCCCAGATGACCCTGGACTCACTCATATTTCTGTAAATTTCCACAAGCAGCATGGCAAAGGGGCATAAAAGGCAGCTGCACCACATCCGCATGGTCTTCAGTCTTCTTTCCTGCTTCCTACCTCTGGATTAATTTATCTGCAACTGAAACTGTGAAATAAAGGACTGAAACCCATGCAGATACTGGATGTGTACCAGAGGGACTGTATAAATCTGCAAACTCCACAGTTCTACTGAAAACCTGATGTACATGGACTTTCAAATCATTTGTATGTATCTGATTCCTTTAATGATATAATACCTCTCACCATGTTTGTTTCTTTCCTTTTATAATAAACCTTTAGTTTTAGTTACTAGAGGATTGGCTGACAGTGTGGTATTTTGTGTAAAACCCAAACTCATATTAATATGGTAATGTGCCTCCTTTGGGGTCAGGAGAACTTTTTGGTAAAGAACACAGAGTTCTAATAACTTAACTCTTTACTGGACCTAGTGGCTGACTGGAAGCCAGAGACTGTGATGCAGTAAAGGGGGCTGTGTACTTTTTGTTTTAGCTTCTTGATAACTAGTGTGGGGAATCAGAAGCACTGTTTATGGCTGGTTGGAGAGTCTAACTTCAGTGTTACCCACTAGTCCTGGGAGAATCTGCTCTTCTTTTGCAGCCTGCACTGATCTTGGTATTTTCAGGTGGCTACCCTTGGCATGGATGGATCACGCTAGTACTCATCCATATTGGAAATGCCTCCCAACTTTGTGATATCTACAGATTTTATTAGCACACTCTCACCATGTTTCTGTTATCCTTAGAATATCTGCTTTCACTTCCTGTACCAGTAATTCTAGTTCCCCAATTTTGTTTCCCAGGCTCCTAGCACTGGTGTTCAGAAATCTTAATTGTTTCTGCTTGACTTCTCTCATATTCCTCTCCTAATTAGGTAGTCATTCTACTGCCAGTATTGCCTACATGATTACTAGTGCAAATGGTATTAGCACTAACTTTCCTCTTGATTTCCATTCTCCTATCCTCTCTTGTTCTTTTCTCCATTGCTGTATCTTCTTTTACTTGATTTTACTCCCATTCAATATTAGAATCTGGTGTGGAGATTACATGACCATCTCTCAACCATCTAGGCAAATTTTCAGAGGGACTGCAAAAGGCATATCTTCACTATAGAGACCATCTTCCCTTGAAATGTCAAATCACTATTACAAAGCAAGAGGTGTCTTCAAAAAAAAGTCACTAGAATTTTTTAACGGGCAAAATAACACATTTTCCCCCATATATAGATAGCTGTACCATTCCAGCTGAAAAAAAACCAAAAAAATAAAAACCAAACAAATGAAAATCAAGCCTAAGAAGACCCCTGGCATGGAAAATGTCAGCCTGAATGGTTAACGTTTGGAAAAATTATAAGCAACTGAAAACAGGATTTTGTAATGAGAAGTGTCAAGTGACCTCAATAGCTGGTTCTACTAGCCCAGCTTTTAAGAAAACAACCTTTTTTATTTCAACTGGACATTGTGACTATTAAGTTTTAAATGTACATTAGCTTGAATGACATACTCCATCAGTGCTGGGCAGTAAAACACCCATGGGTTGACAGAGTCAGCCAGGTCTGAAAGCTCCAAATACTACCATCATTATACCGATGTGACTTTTGTGCTGTTGTGCAGGTGTAACTGAATGCTGAATTTGGCCTACAGTTTATCTCTATTAACATTCTCAGGATAAGATCCTGGTTTATTACAGGGACTAGGAAGTGGCAATGCACTTAAAGTCATATGGACGAAATACTATATCTCTCTATCACACTGCTTAAGTGAAACTAAACTTTGTGATTTGTCTGGTTGAACATCTTCTTTAAGTCTCATTACATGGCAAAGTAAAGTGATTTTCATTTCTTAGATGTGATTAAATTCATAGTCATGGGTTGATTGAGGGTTAGAATCTTTTATTTGAAAAAAAATAGACTTCAGAAGCCAGCAGTCTAGTGCTACAGTATGACACTCTGTGAGACCATTAAATTTAATCCTTCCTTCAGACTCACTCCAGGGGTGATTTCAATTAAATTTGTTCAAAATTTATCAGTTTCCTGCATGTAGGCATAAATGATTCAAAACCACTTACATATTCACTGAGTAGAATTTATTGAAGGGTACATATTATTGTTATAACTTTTCACAGTTTCTTCAGAAATTCACTTGATAGGAGTTTCTATTATTTAAAACTCTTGTCTTTCACATTAAATGTTCTTGTTGTTCTTTCAGAAATAAGATCTAATTTCCTATGCAAATTTGGAGAACACTCCTGAGCTACCACAATTTCCTCTTTGACATGCTGATATTGGCATTTTCCAGAGGAAAAAATATGGCATTTAGCCTACTAATGACTCAGACAGGAAAACTGCTGTCCATTGGCATGGGGTGTGATCCAGTTGATTTTGTTGTTGTTTTTAGGCGAGATGATAGATTCTTCTCCTAGAATGTATTATGATTATGGGAGGTGTACTTTAAAGCTAAGCAAATACATCAGTGGTGAGAAGACAAACAAGTAAAAGGCCACAAGTATATCAGAGATAACATTAGACAAGAGGGTAGGTACTTAGTGCACAATAAATGTGTTTTTCCTTATCTATCTACAAGAACCTATTAGACATTTCTGTGCTCTTAAGAATTTATTTACACGAAACCATGGGACAAAATCTGCACTTTTAAATGCTTCATCTAGCTGTATATGAAACCACTGTTTGTATGCCTACGCCAACTGACCGGCAAAGTCTGCTTGACGTGCTTCATCCTTAGAAATGTATGTGTAAGCAAATATTGGATTTGTCTTTGTTTTTAGTAGCTAGGGAAAATATGTGCCTGTGAACTCCACATATCTTTCAAACATGTTATGCATAGAAATAAAATAAGTTATTGTGTTATGCAACATCCTGAGAAAATAATTTGTCTGTATTATTTAGAGCAAAATGTTTTAACAGGGGAAAGAAAGGCATCAATTATAACCTATTAATTTATGTTGCTAGGCCTCAAGTTACTCAGAATATTCCAGGGTATCTTAGAGGTCTTTTGCAAACTTATTAATCAATAGACTGTGTGCAATTACAATGTACTTTATTCTGAAAGGCTAGATTCTATCATCCTTACTTATGCAGATCAATACCTATTCTGCGACTACTCCAATTGTCTTCAGTCAGGCTACTCATGGAGTAAGCTACAATTCACAATAAGTAAGGGTGGCAGAATTAGACTAATGTAGCAAAAGTTAAGTTTTAATCATCCATTACAAAGATGCTTTTTTTAAAGAAATTGTTCAGTCATTATAAGCAATTGAGGAAGACAAAGCATGAACCTCTTCTGAAAATGTGCTATATTGACTGCTTTCTTTCAAATAGCTTGAGTTTTATTTGAAAGATGATTGGCATAAATCACTGTTCATAATAGTGGACACAAATACCTACACAATGTGGTATGGCTCAACTCCATATCCACAGATGGATGATTGGTTCCCACCTCAGGCTATCACGTTAGTATTATGTAGCTATCTAACTGTTACACAAACACGTCAGGAATGATCTAGTTATCATGTAGTTCTGTCTTGAGTGCAGGGGACTGGACTAGATGACCTATTGAGGTCCCTTCCAGTCCTACATTTCTATGATTCTATGATTCTATTCCCCACTTCCTATCACCATCTTCTTTGCTCCCTCCACCAGGTAGTCACACAAGAGAGTGTCTCCTGCTTCTCATGAAGAATCCTACCTGCCCTGGTCAGAAGAAGAGCATGGACAATTAATTTGTGTTCACTTTTACTTTTCAGCAAGGAATCAATCTACTCTAAAAGTCACTATTATTCAAAAGCTGGGACATCATTCTCAGAAGCAGGAGACATTTAAGGAACTATATGCCTAGGGAAAGGAGTTTAAATCTCTCTCTTTCTCTCTCACTCTCTCATCCTGTTTTCTTTAAATATAACTTCCTTAACATTCATTTCATTTAAAAAATTTTTTTTGAAAATTTCATGGAGAATTACAGAGGATTACCCTGGTTAGTGCTATAGATTTTAGGTAGTAGAAGATACTTTACAGTTTACTTTGATTAATTTAGTCTTACATAGTATTACATTATTCAGTGGCTGGCATTGACATATGGAAAAATTGATGTAGTAACAAAAGACATTACATTCTCTGGTAATAACACCACAGAAAGGTTCATGTATGTGTTTGTACAGTGCCTAGTAGATGCCTAGTGCTCCGAGGCACTACAGTGCTATTGTTACTCCTAATAATAATATAAGAATGGCTATTCTGTTTGGTGGTTTTCAAATCAAGTACATAAATTATTTCTAGTTGCTTGGGGGTCTTAAGAAACTACTATGGCCCGGTCTACACTTACCTTTGCGATTCAGCGGCAGTCGACGGGAGATACACAAGTGACGTAAATCACTTGCATATCTCCCGTTGACTTTGCAGCGTCTCCTCTGCGCGATGTCCACACTGCGCTGCATCAAATGGAACAGCGCTCCCTTCGATGCAGAACTACTCCACTTACCGGGTTGGTTTTCCTGCTTCACCTCCTGGATCGACTGAGCATGTCTATACAGACTGCTCAGTTGATCCAGAGCAATTGATGTGACAGTGGCGAATTTGCCGCTGTCAGTGTAGACCTAGCCTAAGAGAATGAGTTTTGCAACTGCAGCACACTGTTCTACATCATATAGCTAGGAGGTTTGCCGGGATAAGCTGAAAGAAATATTTCATGGCCTGAACACTATTTACAGAAATAATTTTGTGCATTTATTAAATACTTTTTAGTCTGTACATAAGTTGAACTCTAAAGGATCTGAAAATTAGACTTAGAAATTCTCACACTGAAATTATTAAATATCCTCGATCATAACAATATTTAATTTTTTTAAAGGTTTACAACAAGACATTCAATATTCGGCACCGGAACCGATTGTGAAAATGTTTGGTCATATACGTGTTCTTTGTTGACTAATAATCCACAAGAAGTTCTATAAAAAATACTATAAACCAATCTAATTTTTCAGTTATTATAAACACTGATGATAAAAGTGGCTGTGTGAATTTTAAACTGCATCAAAAGCATTTATAATCTATGGATATGAATACAGATATTTGTGTCTTTTTTTTTCATCCCATGTTTATTTTGTTACTACTCATTGTTTATATTATATTCAAAAATAATTTAAGCAATAATATATAATAAAGATACAGCTACAGTAGATGTATTTTACAGATTCATTTCCTCATGATTCAGTAATTTTTATAAATACTGAATGTACCATTTTCCATTGTTTATACTACAGGACACAAGCTGTACTCCTTACATGGGCCAAATCCTTCCTTTGAAGTCAATAGGAAAACTCCCATTAACTTCAATGGGAGCTTTGACTTAATAAAGATTGTAAGATTTGGCATCCTACTTTGTAGTAGAATGTGGAAAAACCTGAATATTTACATTTGAAATTAATTTAAGGATTTTATAGTAAAAAAATTGGGATAATCTCAGGACACTCAAACCATTATTTTCCACCATCATTAGAATTAAAATTATAATCAGTTTTCACTTCAAAGACAAATTTCAAAGAAATGGAGTATTCAGACCTTAGAGAAGTAGAATACTGTTTTCAGGTCATATCTGCAAAATGTATGAGGTTTAAAGCCCTATGGTGTATTAGCATCCTAGAGGTGCATGTGTTGTCACAAGATGTAAAACTTCTGCAACAGCTCTGCATTAGCTCTCCCATGCTTCTGTGCACTGAAGCTAAACAAATTATGTATTTCACTGGGTAGATTAGTACGGCCCTTGATTTTAATACCTTGGTATATAAATGCTAATATGGGAACTCTTAAAGAAGGTAAGCAGGAGGCAAAAAAAATCATAATGTGAGAAACAGTTTTGTCTGTGTGACCCTGTAGGCAAACCCCTCTGTGATGTCAATATGTTAATTTATCCCCCATTTTCCAATAATGATGAGGAAAACTTTTATTTCAAATGCTATAACAAGAAAATAAATTAAGCTAATCAGAACCCAAATGTCAGAACAATTTTACTGAGCTTTATTTATATAGCTCCTTAAAGATATATGATCCTTCACAAAACAAATGAGACATGATCCATGGTTCAGAAGGTTTACAATTAGCAACAAAAAGCTTATATTATCCATTTATTAAAGGACACATGAAAACTCTTACTGACATGACATCTCCAGACATATTACTCCTTTTTGCACGCAACACACAATCTCAACTGATTAATCACTTTAAGGAACAACTTTTTAGATCACAATTTATATATTAATCAATAGTTTAAATAACTTGTCCTCTCATAAATGATAGTAGTATGTATGGTACTGAATATCTAATATGAAGTTGATCTATGATATGAATTTTAAGTAAATTAAAAGTAATCCCTTTACTTCTGTTCAGTGATAAAACAATGCTAAGTAATTTATCCTTCAAATGAGAGAAAACAGTATACAGCTTTCACTCTGTAGCAACTGCCACCTTGAATCCTCTCAAGGATCCCTGTCATCTAGCAGATGGATGTGTAGATTTCTTCCATGGAAAGGCCCGGTGCACAGAAAACAAGTATCCAGGGACTCCCTTCAGTCCATGATTTCACTGGACAACAAAGATTTTGCTTCCTGAATACTTTCGGATGTATCTTGTGGATTTTGGGCTGCTGATTACGAAAATCACCATGAAATTTCCCTATCATGTACCATTTTTTTTTAAATCGCTTATATTTGTTATTTCAATTAATAGTTTAAGTCTATTAAAATGTTGCCCACAATGTAAGCTGAAAAGTTTTCTATCTTGTGTCCAAGCATGCCTGGGCATGCAGTGACACTGCACCTAGTGCAGGCCACACAACATGCAGTGGGAATGCTAAGGCTTAGGCAGGGCAGATGCTGGCAGAACAGGTTTTAGAAAGGCTATAAAAGCATTTTGTACACACCATTCTATGCATTACATTTATATCAGTTTGCATTCATGTTGATGTGCATGCACTATGCGCATAGCATATTGTGTGTACTCACAATAAGAAAGCAATTGTATTTTCAGGAGGATTCGTGATAGCAAAATGTCTCGCCAATGTCGCAACAGCCGCGATACGTTTCTTGGCAACTACAGAGCTCCAAACTACGTGCAGGTGGTTGACAACATTCTTCAAACACACAAAACCATGAAGTGCAACATGTCACTAAAGATTCATTTTCTGCATTCGCATTTAGACTTCTTCCCTACAAATCTTGGTGCAGTCAGTGACGAGCATGGTGAAAGGTTTCACCAGGACATTGTGATCATGGAAAAACCGATCAGGGCAACTGGAATCCATCAATGCTGGCCAATTATTGTTGGACACTTAAACAAGAAGCCTCAGACACTGAGTACAAACAAAAATCATCAACAAAACATTTTAGCTGAGTTGAACTAATGCAAAGCATCAGCACTGTTATGCGATTAAATAAAAGTCAATTTCTTGTTTCTCCAAATTCCTACATGATACAAGTTGTCTGAAATTATATTTATGTTCAGCTTCAAGCGGTCTAGCATAGTCTCAAAAAATTTCTGAGTAAGCAAAACTTTTGAAAAAATTTGTTCTCCATTGTTTTTAGTGTCTAGCAGAGTAATGAATTTAAGCTCCCAGGCTCATCTTTTGAAAGAGTTTGAGGATGAGGATTGATCGGTCACATATATAGTGATCACTTTGTGAAAAGTGTTCATCTATGGATAATAGGGTTTTTTTTTGCTTTTTATCATTTTCCTGTGTCAGCTCATTCAAGAGCATAGTGGTGTCACCCACTTCATTATTATTGGGGCATTTAGTGCCCTGAAAGATATATGCTGCATGTTGTGATAGGCATGTATAGGCTCCATGGATTTTGAAAGATGTGTTGCAGGGTGGAGTAGTGGTCACTAGAGCAGTGGAGATACGTCTGCAGGTTGTGCATCTGTTATTCTGTCCGGTCTGGTGTTGCTTTGAGCTGTTGTGTCTTGGTATGTGAGGAGCTTGCTTCTGATAACGAGCTTGAAAAGGTGGGGGGTTGTTAGAAAGCCAGAAGAAGAGACACAGGAAAGACTTCTTGCAGGATGGGGCCCTCACTGAGTGTGGGTTGTAACTGTTTGATGATATCGCTACGAATTCCAGTGTGAGGTGGTAGGTGACTGTACAGATATGCAGAAGAAGATTGTGATTTAGAAACGTTCGCTAACATGAGACAGTGTTGCGTGAACTGGGAGATGTGCCCTACATCAGAGCTAACATGGTTGCTCCCAGCTGCACACTTGGGAGTCACTCCCTTCTATGTTATTAAAATTCTATTCTTTACTCATTCAATAGTTTATTCTTTAATGAATCCTCAACATTGTTACAGTGACAACTAGAGGTGAGTGGTCAGAGGTGGTTTTATTTCTGCATTGAAGCAAGTTCTCTCAGGGTATTTGAGTGTCCCATTCCATGATGCAGTCTACCTCGCTGATCGTGAAGGCAGTTTTAAGTGTATTTAGGAGTATATCTTGGAATTTCCCCTCAGAGCATATTTCATTGTATCTGAGTGCCTGGCATTTTCTTCTATAAATGGGGAAGAGTACACAAGTACATGAGGCCAGATGCAATGCACCTGAGGGTGCTGATGGAGTTAGCTGATGTGATTTCAGAGACATTGTCTATTATCTTTGAAAGCTTGTGGCAACTGGGGGAGATCCCTGTTGACTGGAAAAAAGCAAATATAGTGCCCATCTTCAAAAAAGGGAAGAAAGAGGATCCAGGGAACTACAGGTCAGTCAGCTTCACCTCAATTCCTGGAAAAATCATGGAGCAGGTCCTCAAGGAATCCATTTTAAGGCACTTAAAAGAGAGGAAGGTGACCAGGAGCAGTCAACATGGATTCACCAAGGACAAGTCATGCCTGACCAACCTGATTGCTTTCTATGAAGAGGTGACTGGTTCTGTGGATGTGGGGAAAGCAGTGGACGTTATATACCTTGACTTTAGCAAAGCTTTTGATACGGTCTTCTGCATTATTCCTATCAGTAAGTTAAAAAAAGTATGGTTTGGATGAATGCACTATAAAATGGATAGAGAACTGGCTAGAGCAAAGGACTCAATGAGTAGTGATCAATTGCTCCATGTCTCGCTGGCAGCCAGTGACAAGTGGAGTGCCCGAGGGGTAAGTCCTGAGGCCGGTTTTGTTCAACATCTTCATTGATGATCTGGAGGTTGGGGTACACTGCACCCTCAGCAAGTTTACATATGACACTAAGCTAGGGGGAGTGGTAGATACCCTGGAAGGGAGGAATAGGATACAGAAGGACCTAAACAAATTGGAGGATTGGGCCAAAAGAAATCTGATGAGGTTCAACAAGGACAAGTGCAGAGTCCTGCACTTAGGACGGAAGAATCCCATGAACAGCTACAGACTGGGGACCGATGAGCGAGGCAGCAATTCTGAAGAAAAGGATCTGGGTGTTACGGTGGATAAGAAGCTGGATATGAGTCAGCTGTGTGCCCTGGTTGCCAAGAAAGCTAATGGCATATTTGGCTGCATTAGTAAGAGCATTGCCAGTAGATTGCGGGAAGTGATTATTCCCCTCTGTTCGGCATTGGTGAGGCCGCATTTGGAATATTGTGTCCAGTTTTGGGCCCCCCACTACAAAAAGGATGTGGACTAGTTGGAGAGAGTCCAGCAGAGGGCAACAAAAATGATAAAGGGGGCTGGAGCACAAGACTTACGAGGAGAGGCTGAAAGAACTAGGCCTGTTTAGTCTGCAAAAGAGAAGAATGAGGGGAGATTTGATAGCAGTCTTTAATATCTGAAAAGTGGTTTCAGGGAGGAAGGAGCTAGGCTGTTTTCAGTGGTGGCAGATGACAGAACAAGGAGCAACGGTCTCAAGTTGCAGTGGGAGAGGTCTAGGTTGGACATTAGGAAAAAGTTTTTCACTAGGAGGGTTGTGCAGCATTGGAATGGGTTACCCAGGGAGGTGGTGACATCTCCATCTTTAGAGGTTTTTAAGCTGCGGCTTGACAAAACCCTCGCCGGGATGATTTAGCTGAGGATAGTCCTGTGTTGAGCAGGCAGTTGGACTAGATGACCTCCTGAGGTCCCTTCCAACTCTAATATTCTATGATTCTAAATTGCTCCTGTGTAAAGAGCTGTCAAAGACACCATTTACCTCTCACCTCAGCATAGGATTTACATGACACTTGAGTGATGCACCAACTTATGGTGGTCTTCTATATAGGGATAGATAGCATGCATAGAAATGGAATTACATCCATCAAGGCAGAAAAAGCACAGTACTATATTTTAACATACATTACTGTATTGTATTTAAAAGGAAATGTCTTTATCAAAATAAATGTGATGATATCATGACCCATCCCTTTTCTTGCTACATGGAGTGAAGTAAAATTTCATTTTGATTTTTCCTCATTTCTTTTTCTATTGATTTCTCCACTACATCATAGGCATAATTTATAAAAAATAACTATCTTACCAAAAAAATGTCATTGTTATAAGATTGCACTTAGATCTTTTTTTCACTTATGTTAGAAAAAAAGGCTGTCTCTTGTTCATATTTGGGGTTGAAACTCAAGGTCTTATTATGATCTCAATTAGTTTAGAGTAAATATAGTGAAATTCTAGTTAAATTAGTGCAGTTACTCTGAACTTACAGCATTGTGAATGAGACCATAATCTTTTCCTCTATATTGACAATTGGAGTAGTTCTCACTTTGGGCTGCTAGTTGACCTATGAAATGAAATTGTAGGTCCTGTATTTAAGATATATTTAAATTCAAGATTCTTTCTAAGATACTGTTTAAAAAGCTGCAGCCTTGCTGGACAAAACTCATCCCAGTGAAGTTAGTTTTCCTGGTGGGGACTGGATAGCAACATTGCTTCTTTGGCTGTCATGAGAGAGGATGGAGTCCGAGGAGTAGCGTGAAGTCACTGAGCTTCTATGTGGATGTTCCAGCTCACAGCAGACGTCTCCAGATCCATGTGTACATTAGGATATGTATGGATTTAGAGAGGCTAAATCATTGCCTGCCACAAGGGCTGAGGAAGGGGGCAGGGTAGACAAGGATTCTGCAGTCTTGACTGACCAATTATTAGTAAACACTGTATGTCAAAATAATGGAGTGTCCAAGACTATTCACAGGCTCTTCTGTCTGTGGTCCCCTGGGAATATTTTAAAAAATCTGACACAGTAAAGGAGATTACATTTTGATCTTCAGCTCTTTTTTCTGCTGTGATACAAATACTTTCATTTTTCTGCCAAAAAATGTCCTTTCGTTTTTATGACAAAAGCTATTAGACCTATCTTTCTGAAAAAAATGAATGGAGGTCAAAATTCAGTAGTTTCAATTCAACTTACAAAACTATTTCTACAATATTAGTTCTCCAAGTCTGCTCATAACGGTACTAGAAGTACAGATTTTAAAAAGGTACAAATAAAATTGTTATTTTCTTCCATTTGTTATAGTACCGTTTGTCTCCAAAGATCTTTACAGACAAAATAGATATAGCCACACTGAAACACAGCCGCCTCTTCACAGGGAAGGGTAACAAGAAACAGGTGTACACTACACTGCAAAATGGTGGAGATTGGGGAAGTTTTGGCTAAGGTCATGAGGGTAAACCCTGACTCTTATGCAAAAGACCATGACAACTTAAATGCCTGTGCAGATGAGATCAGGCTTCCATTTTTAATGTCTCATCTGAACCCTGTGTGACACTAATTTCAGAAACTTAATTTATCTTTAGTAACTGAGAAGGCTGATGACCCTGCTGAAATTTGAACATACTACTTTCAGGCAATCCAATTACACTTCTGCAGAAGCAGAGAGTTTTATAAAGAACAACATAAATTCCCAGTGCCTGTGGCATAAAAAATGTAGCATCAAATTCTGCAAAAATCCAAGTATTAATGAAATCTTTATTATGGCTCAAAAGCCTCACTACATGAATGAGAAAAAAATTATTTAAAGTTGTGTGATGTCAAAAATCAGCTGTGTTGAATCCTAAGTTTTTTTGAGTCTCACAGGTGATCTGTGAGAACTGCAAAGTCTGTATATGCTGTTGGAGAAGCACTTGACATTATTGTGTGGCTTGTGATATCAAACATAGGGCCCTTTGGCCTGTTCTTCCTGTCAGTTCATGCACAAGAGCCAGCCAAATTAGCCACCCAGGGGACATGCTTGGCAGATGAAGAACCCAGATGCCTAGCTATGGATTTTACTTTTCCAGCAGTGGCATCTGAGTCAAGTTGGCCTTTAACCTTTCTTACTACAGACTGTATAAGGCTGTTATGTTACTAAAATAGCTTTTCTTACTGGGAACCATTTTCTTCTAAGTCATCTGTAATTAGGAATACATATTCTGTTATATTATGATTTATGTTATACAACATGCATAGATATGTCTTGCTTGCATATGCAGTTGGAAATCCATGTGTAAGATCCGGAGATCTCATTTTATCTTGTAAAATGCAATCATTATCTGAATTGACAGTTATTGGTCAAATGGTAAATAAGTCTTCTTTGATATATCATATCATAACAAATTCTGACCACACATTATGATATATTAGAATTTATTTTTCATTTAAAGGAAGGGAGGCATGAACCATAAAGCTAATGCGTGATAAACTAGTGATCTTTCCTTTTATGAATTAGCAATCATACTACTCTGATTTACATATATCAATTAATTTTCCACAGCAATCATTGCTCCAGTCATGCAGACACCTTCAGGATGGAATATTTCTGCAAGTTGAAAATAAACACTTTTTCAATTATGAATTTGTGAATGCAGCCTTTAGAATAATTTGCATAACAAAAGAGACAATAAACACTGTCGAGCTAGACTCAGACTTTAAATATGCCCATTATACGAATGATCCACAAATTGAATTGGTCTAGTACTTGAAGCTGAATACTGAATCCTTTCATAAGCTTTCATAAGCTTAGGGTCTCCCCATGCTGCTGAAATTTTATTTACAAGATAAGTCTTCTTATGTGCTTAAATCTGAGGAAAATGTATGTACATTTTTCTACTCCAAAGCTACTTCTATGTTGTAACATCTGGAACAAAACCAGGTTTTTCTTTGACTCTTTGCCTAAATATTTATTACTAGATACCTCAATTTATAATTGTCATATTTCTGTTACAAGTGTAACATCAAAACATCTTTTATTCATTCCTCCCCAAGATATTTTGTAATGCAGACTTATTTTATTATACAAACCCACATCTTCTGAGTTCTATAAAGTAGATGCATTGGGCCAGATTCTGTTGTCAGTTAACCAGTATAACTGAGATAAGCACATGTTCCTTTACCTGATAATAATTTATTATACTGTTTGAAAACATGACATGTTTTTAAAGTATTATTTTTAAAGTGACATCCTTTCTTATATGCCCTGATATAAATGTACACAACCTGCCCAGTACTCATTCATTCTGTCTATCTAGTGAAAGTTTATTTTAATTATCTTTTACGTATTGATTTTGTTTTCATAAATAAATAGGTTTATGAAACCTTCAGTTATGCTGTTCTGATGCTGCTCATCTGACATCAAATTTTCAGAAAGAATTGTCAGTGTCTCAATAAAAGTTTCTGAATACTCATAATAGGACTATTCTGTACTATTAAAATGAAGGAAAATATTATTTTCTTATTTAATTAATAGGGCTAAAACTTACTCTTAGTTGTGGAAAACATACAATGAAGTGGGGAAATGAGCCGTTCTAGCTCCGCATCCCACACTAGAACGATCCTGCTGGAGCAAGGCAAGCTAACTACTCTACAGAGTCTTAATTTTGAGAATGTCAAAGTGCTTTACAAGCATTAGTGAATTAAGCTTCACAACACACCAGAGAGGCCAGTGTATATTATTTTACAGTGAAGAAACTGAGGCACAAATAAGTTAAGTGACATATCCAAGTTCACATAAATGTTGTGGCAGAACTAAGAATAGAAGCTGAATTTTCTGGCTCTCAGTGCTGTGCTTTCACTGAATGGTCTTTCTTCCTCCATGATGATAGATCAAGGTGGATGGTGCAGAGATATTTGGTGGGGCACATACCTTTATAAAAGAACAGAGTATACCACCAGCCAGTATGTGCTACAAACAGCAACATGAGGCAAGTGAGGGCCTGATCATGAGTGCTACCTGCCAAAGCATGTGTTTTTGGCGCAGTGGAGCTGCAGTGTGCGTAGCTAGTTCCCCCACCAAATGCTGAGTGTTAAATGGACATCTTGTCCTGCTTTGTCCAGATGTACTGAAGGGGAAGAGGCTAAATAACACATCACAGGGCAGCACCTGGTTCATGGTCAGGCTAAAAGATCCCAAACCTTTATTTTAACTTTTTTAGTGACCCAGAAAGCTTTGAGATGACCGAAACTTTCACATTATCACATTACAGCAAATGAAACAAGTGACTACATATAACAGAATTACTTGCTGGTTGTCATGACAAGAGGTGAGAAAAGATATGACTTTGATACAGGAAAAACTGCAAAAGAAATAAATACATACAAAATATAAGCCATGTGCTGGGTCTCTGCAAAGTGGTTTAATTTTACCATGGGGTAGTGGTGAAAGTCTATTACTGTTAGTCTGATGAGGGCAAGGCCACAGCCCTGCATAGCTCCACACTAGTCAGAGCCACTCACTTGACTGACATCCAGCACACACTACATCCTGTACAAGGGCTGTGGATCTCCCACTTTTGTGTGCACTCTAATAGTTCCCAAGGAATTCTGTCTTAGTCAATCAGACTGTCTCTGAAATTCCTGCTGCTGCACAGCTACTTCACAATAACACCCCCCTACCACTCTCACCCAACCCCAAATACAAGACAAGTGTAGGATGAAAAGCCAAAATATAGCTCTTCAGTTATATTTTCAGTAGGCCAGAAGTTCCCATTTGCATTAATGGATACCACGCATCTAAATCCCAAAGCACTGCTTTGAAAATGGATTCCTCAAAGTATATGTTTAACATGGGCCATTTAATACTGCTGCTACAACCTGTATTATGCTACTGTGCATTAGGAATGGATTTGTTTTATATAGCACCGAAGTGAAGTAAGCTAACGTGATCATGTGTGTTGTGTGTTTATAAGAACTACTATCTCTTTGCAAGTGATGTGTGTATTGATGGAGATAGGTACAAGTGCTCAGTGCTGGCCAGGAAGTAAAATTTGTTTTTCACTTAAACTTTTTTTTTGGGGGGGGTACATTGTTTCTTTCTCTCTCTTGTATGTTTGGCTCTGATGGAAGAAAGCAACAGAGCATTTCCAGGCAACTTGCTATATTTACAATTAAGTGACATGGCAGCCAGGCCATTACTTATCAACTCACCATTAAACTTTAATAGATTAATCATCAATTATTGAGGAATTAATGTTGACATCCAGCTGTGCTGTCCCAGTTCAGTTCACAAGTGCCGAAAAAGATCCTTTTTGGCCTAGGCTATTGAGCATTCAGTTTCTCCATCACCTCAAGCTCTCGCATCTCAGCTTTCTGAAGCAGAAAAGAGAAAGAGTTTAAGTGTGTGTGTGTGTATACCTATATATAGATATATGCACAGAGAGAGAAACGGAGGAGAAAGATATCGTGGCTGGAGAATAACATCCCAGGACTTTTCTTGGAATTAATTAGATAATTTAGTTGTCTGAATAAAAATTTGCACTTTTAAAAAATCACCTGGGGAGTAGCTAGTTTAACCAGCTGCTTCATGTTAATTCTGATAGCAATGTGCCTATTTATCCATAGATCCTGTAATGGAAGAACACAGCATTTCTGTGGCACGCTAGTATTTTTGTCCCTGAAGTGACTATTACTCACTGCTGTCTAAGTAATGAATTTTGGACCCTAGACTGCATGACATTTTTGTTGTTGTATCAGAAAATAGGCTTGGATTAAGAACACACTTACAAACATACCTGATCTTTGGAACTGGATCTAAACTGAATTGTTAAGATATCTGATACCATTAAAACAGACCCTTAAAACACAGAAAGGATTATTAATAAAGTGTATCAGACCATTTTGCTACAGGGCTATTTCTGTTCCCATTGGGATAGCAACTGAATTAATTAGAGTCGAAACATACTTCAGTATGGGTATTTGTTTTTCTTCTGTCAAGTACTAAAGTTAGCTGAAATGTGTTCAGAAGCTAAAATAAGACACTGCCTATAAAAATAAGACATTACCTACATATGAATGAGGAAGTGTGCAGTAGACAGATGCTAAAATGAAGAACTTGGTAGCTGTACACAAATAATTTTGGAAATAAATTAAGTTTTGCTACAAAGACAGCTATCTATCTATCTATCTATTTAATCTACATGCTATACAAAGTTAAAAATAGGTACTGAAGCAGTCTCTCTTTTTATCTTTCCTCCCTTCAATAAGGTTATACATGAAAGGGGAAAGTTTATCATTGTCTAACCAAAGTCACTTGTAAATAGCACGTTAACATAAAAAGACTTTGGAACTGAGCAAGTAGTAACAGAGATAAAATTATATAATTCAGTAGTTTTGAATACAACTGCTATATGCAGAGAACTAATAGATAATACGGCTATTGTTCTTCTTGTTTCTAGTTTCTACGGGTGTTCAAGCTCTTCATTGCAAAGAAGAGCCTTTAAATCTGGAAAAGTAGCTGCAAACAAGGAAGAGGAGACAGCTTTACAGACACTGCTACATTGGAAGATAAGGATTAAAAATAAGATGTGCTCAATGAATGGAGCCACCAGTGGGACTCAAATGCTAGTCATCAAAAGAAGAGGAGTGTCCTGCAGAGAAGAAAATAAAACAACAAAGCAGAATGTCCAAGAGAAGAGGCTCAGATGGCTGTGCTGTGCAGCATGCTCAGAGGAGAGCAGACCCACATAGCAGGGTAGCATGTGCAGGAAAACAAGAAGCAGACAGCAGAGAAGTTTGTTCAAGGGAATGAGGGAGAGAACTAAGGTCCTTCTTCTCCAAAATTGTTAGCACCAGCCACTTGAGAAAGAAAAATATCAATTAGCTGCAATAGTGGTTATTAGTGTAATAGGCTTATGTGACTGATAAGCCAGCATGGTAAAGAAGTGAGGGGGCTAAATTGCTCTTTATAGAGGAAAGCATTTTTCTAAGAGGAGGAGTAATGGGAATACAACACATTCTACTTCTGAGAACAAGATACAAGAGCCAGGATTCATAGGGTTGTTTCCCACCTCTACTACTGGTGATATTTTTCTCTGTGTAACCTTGAGCAAATTATTTCATTTCTTTGTTCCTCAATTTACTAGGAACAAATGAGCATAACAGTACCTTCTCTACAGACTTTTACCGTATTCATTGTTTGTAAAATGTCTTGACATCGCTTACTAAAAACACTGTATAAGGACAAAGTAATAGAAAGAATACTACTCATAATAATTAGCAATAGCTGTTCCCCCAAAAAATAATAGTTGTGTTTGTTATATTCTAAAGGCAGAAGAGACTGAGACAGAATTTAATTTGGGTTAATCCTGGTTATAATGTTGCATTTTTATGTCCTTCTTTTAATATTCAATGTGGAATTTGAGGCTCAAAAGAAAAGATAGGAGAGAACTCCAAACCAGCACTTTAGTGAACTTATGAAAAAGAAAACAGAAAATGTACCAAAGGTTGAGTGATCTTAAGATGGAGAGGGGAGAATGAGAAATTATTCTGATATAAAATTAAGGGAACAAAAATGAAACATTAATGTGTGCTACTGAGTTTTATTAATTAATTGTTTTTTCTAAATTATGGCAGCCTCTAAGAGAACTAAGGAAAAAAATTTTGACTTTAACTGTTACACTAGAATCAAGTGTCATGAAAAAGGGAAATCAGAAAAAAGTAGCTCAGTTATAGCTATGTATATGGGTCCAACATACATAACTATTGATGGATTGAAGGGTTATAATTAACGGCTGATCATAACTGTCCTGAGACATCTGTTGATACTGGATACTTTGTGATCAGTGTGAATGTCAGTGAGACATGATACACCTGATTTGCAGATCAATAAGGTTTAATGTGCAAGGTTTTCTATAGATATAGTAGTTGAATACAACACCTAAAATTAACTACAGTGTATTATACTCACTAACCCTGGAGAGCTAAACAGTCACTCAGAATGCTGTATACAGGAATGGCTTTCTTCAGTGACCCGGCCAGGGAGTCAGTGGTCTCTGGTCCAACTGGTAGTACCTCCCGCGGAGTCAGGTGTTGATGGAGCGTGTCCCTTTTTCTAAGTAGTGACTTCTTATACCCTTCCATAAACAGTTTTCACCTAATTATCTCTCTACTCATTATCATATATGCTAGTTACCTACATTGGGTTTTTACCCTTAACTACATTCCGTTCTTAGCATGCTAATTGGGGTTGTCAAAACAACATCTGGTGATAGGAGAGGCAGTGTAAAAATATGGGCACTGAGAAAATGTACCCCCAGACGTTCAAGAATAAGTTCTTGTTCCCATCCCCATTATCTATGTACCACTGTAAGCATATAAGTTGTGTATTTTGTCTTGTTATGTGCCGTGGTATGCAGAAACTGAGACATCTGCAAGGTTACACAGTGGTCCTATTCATCTCTGCCAACCAGAAGAATTCATGCTACAGGGATTGGAATAGCCAAGCAAGCAACTGAAGCTATGCTAGTCCTGTAGGATAGTGGTCAGACAACTCAAATTGCACTGCATCTCCAACAACATCTAGACAGACTTATGTGCAGTGCAGGGAGGTGCCTGTGGTCATGGTACATGTAGGCACCAATGACATAAGAAAGGATAGGAAAGAGGTCCTGGAGGCCAAATTTAGGCTGCTAGGTAAGTGATTAAAATCCAGGACCTCCATGGTAGCATTCTCTGACATGCTTCTAATTCCATCCAGAATGCCAGTTAGACAGGCAGAATTGCAGGGTCCCAAAGAGTACATGAATTAGGTAGGAACTGGGGAACCTCTTGAAAAAGGAGGAGTCTATACAAGAAATATGAACTCCAGCTAAACCAGATGGGAACCTGATTGCTGGCATGTAAAATTGAAAAGATTGTACAGAAGTGTTTAAACTAAGAGGAGACCATATAAGTGTGGAGTAGCACGATTCAGACAAAGACATTCCTGTGACGTTTCCCTCTGCAATTTCGACTGGTGTATTGCTGTGTCACTCCAATCCCACATTCCTGGAGCTCATCTTAAACTGCTTCACTGTGTGAACCCTCACTCCTGGGTCAGCCCACACAGCCTGCAGCAAGCAAGCTGATCCTAACTCAGGGAGTGAGTGCCTCTGACCAGCCATTCACGGGATTAATGCACTGGTATGACCCCAGCTAACACCCACAGTCCCAGATATAACCCTAGGAACTGCCATTTTACAATATTCAATTCTGCCCACAGCACACTGCAAGTTCATTGGTTCATCAATTTATTAAAGAAATTGATATGCACCTACCTTGTTACTTCAAATGGAGTCTCTAACACACCTTAAACCAAATGCACTGCTTTAGGAAAAAGAAACAAACAAAAATTATTAAGTACAAAAAGATTTTAAGTGATTATAAGTCAGAGGAAAGCAGATCAGATTTGATCAAAAGTAAATAAAAGGCATATTACATTCTAAACTAATTTAACACATTCAGCAACCTTACAGTCTTAGATGATTCTCACCACAGGTTAGCTGGTCTGCCTCCAACCAAGCTCTTCCATGGGTCAGTATTTCAGTTGCTTGGAGGTGTTTGTCGATGGAGGTGGAAGAGAGGGAGAATGACAAAATGTCTCCTCTTTTTATCATGTTCCTTCACCCCCCTCTGGAGCCTTGCCCCCTCTTTCAGGTCCAGGTGACAAATAATGTCCTTGTATGGGTACATCCATGTCTTGAGTTAGTGAGCATTACTTTATCGTGGCTCCAAACTGGCCAAGGAAAAGGGGGGGTGGCTCACTTTAGAATCCCTTTGATCCTTTTTTGATACCTAGGCCAATCATTTGTCCCTGAAAGAGCTAGTTTGTTTTATGCATGCCTTAGTGAGGTGCAAACTGCCTCTCTGCTCCTGGAGGTTTTGTCTGAAACTGCTTCAAGCTATGCAACACACCTTTGGGAACATTACATAACGAAGCCTCATAATCATACGTGTGACGTTGCAACAAACATGTTACCATAACAATAAGGTTCTGTATGTCATGAGCATTCCAAAAACATTTTATATGACACACTTTGTATTAAACAATACACAATTGCACTATAAGGCTGAACATGAGTGATACACAATCATACCACAAGGGGCTACCTAGGGGAAAAAGTTGATAGTGTATAGGTAGGAACGGAAGAGAAACATTCAAATGAAAAAGTCCCATTCAGTTACATCACATGAAGGCAGACAACGAAATATTGATAAATTTTGTCAGTGCTTTTATACATATACTATAAATATAAATATGAAGATGAGTGAATTTAAATGGGAATATTGATGAAAATAGATAAAAACAGGTTTTTTGAGCTGCCTGTTTGTTCTTTCTGTGTGATGCGCTGGCTCTGGCCAGGTAGCCAGTACAACAACCATCGATTGAACTGCCCAATAATACCACAAACCTGCTTCAGTAGTGAAGGCACCCAACCAGGATTATTGTCAATGAAGCATGGTGCTAGATCCCTGGATTCATGTCTACAGTTACACTAGCATACGTATTATCTGTGGCAATGGATGTGGCCCAGTGAATAGCAGGACTTTCTATTCCCTCTACACTGGAAAAAGACATCCCCTCTGAGACTATCTTTTATACACTGATACAAAGAAGTTACATATTGCCCCTCTGAAGTAGTTCGTTACCACCCTTTACATTATACATGTTAGTTCGATGAAAACATCTCTATCCATACTGTCATCCTGACCTTATCTTTAGGAAGGGTCAATGTGTCCTTGTTATCTTCAGGGAATGTATTTATGCCCTACTTTGTATTGGGGTGCTCTGGTACCACCGTTCTGAAATGTATTTGCCTGAATATCCTGTGCCTAGCACTTCTTAGGAATGTGTGTGAGTTTTTTAAGTACCAGCCGTGTTCTTGTCAGGTTCTGGGAGCCTGCAAGCAGGCATGTTTTGTAACAGGGCTGGGCCTGACTTGGCCTCACTCTTATTAACTGCTTTATATTAGCAGGTCTTGACTACTACTATAGTTCAGGCCTCAAGCTTCATACCAATACTGTTATATCAGGCTCCATGTCTTAGGTTCTCTCCTTCTACTACAATAGGCACCAGACAAACTTGGTGGAAAGATAATACATGAATGTATTATGTATTATGGTAATACTAGAATACAAAATATATAGGCATGACAAAGTAGGTCACACTGGTTTGGGAGTATCACTATATGTGAAACAAAGCATAGAGTCAAATATAGTAAAAATCTTAAATGAATCGAATTTTATCATAGAATATCTATGGATAAAATTTCCATGCTTGAATAATAAGATTTTAACAGTAGGAATATACTACTGACCACTCAATCAGGATGATGACGGTGAGTGTGAAATGCTCAAGAACATTAGATAAGCTCCAAAAAAAGAAAACACAATAATAATGAGTCATCTCAACTGTCCCCATACAGACTGTGTGCATCTCACTTCAGGATGGGATGCAAAGATAAAATTTCTAGACATCATTAGTGAATGCTTTTTGGAGCAGCTATTCCTGGAACCCGCAAGGGAAGAGGTAATTCTTGATTTAATCCTAAATGGAGCACAAGATCTAGTCCAAGAGGTGAATATAAATGAACCACTCAGTAACAGCAACCATAAAGTAATTAAATGTAATATCCTTGTAGGGTGAAAAATGCCAAAGAATTCCACCACAATAGCATTTAATTTCATAAAGGGAAACTACTGAAAAATGAGAAAGCTAATTACACAGAAATTAAAAGGAACAATCACAAAATTGAAATGCCCACAAACTGCATGGAAACTATTTTAAAACACCATAACTGAGGCTAATACTAAATGTATACTCCAATTTAAATATATATATATATATGTATAGTAAAAGGTCCAAAAATGTCACTATGATTAAACAGCAGAATAAAAAGAGGTTGTTAGAGGCAAAAAAGGCATCCTTTAAAAATTGGCAGTGATAGCAGTCAAGTTAGTTATGTTATAGTTCTGTCTGTTTGGATGTTTCGAACCCAGTTACGTTAAGATGAATGGAAGAAGCATGCTGGTGAAGATAGGGATGTCGAAAGGAAGAGTTCTTGGGAGGAGATACCCAGGGAACTGATTATTCTCTACACCATAGTGTCTGGTGAATACAATTAGAGTGAAGTGTAGTATGTAAAACAATTGCAGAAATATCTGATTAGAGAGCAATGTGATATCTGACAGCATCATCAGGGATCTATGTCTCCCTGCAGAGTTCTGTGATAATGAGATTGCTGCCACTTTATTATGGCACTTTAGACTATATATAGAGGCACAAGTTTGTAATTTCTTCCCTTGAAAAGGTCACAGTTTTGGGGCCCAGGGGTGGGGGATTTCTGCAATGGCAAGAGAAGAAGGAACTAATGTAAGATACCCTTTCATTGCAGCAGGTCTGGAAGAGAAATGGAAAAAGCAGAGGGCAACTGCTAGGTGGAGGGCAAAGTGGAGAGGAGACTGACAGGTGTGGTCAGCCCTCACTTGGGGAGATGAGTTTAGGGAGCCATCTTGAGGGAATGGGGGTGAGGAGAGAGCCCTCCTCAATTAGGTTTGGTCATGTGGCATGGGTTAGAATTGATATTTTGGGTGAGTGAGAGGCAAGGAGCAGGGTGAGGGAAGAGGTGCATTCTAAACTTGTGTAGGAGGGAGAAGAAGCTGACTTTAATTTGGAGCCCCATTCAAAGAACATTACATCCAAAAGAGGCAAATCTGTGGAATGAGAATACAAAATTTCACTGCTGTGTTAACAGAACTTGACAAAGTGACATTACATTCCTGTATTCCTAATACCCTTGCCAATGCAATCAGAAACCTCCTGCTGTCTTCCTACTCGTGTCGACAAATAATATACAAGTGATTCAGAATAAAAAAGATGAAGTAAAAGCAAGCTCTGAAACTGTTTTGAAGGAGTATTATTAGTGCTAGAATTTTTCTCTCTCTCTCGGTAACAGCTATAGTACACATCCATTTGACTAGAAATCATTTGATACATGCATTTGACATAAATTTGCTAGCAAGCCAAATACACAAGACAGCATAAGTCTGTAGTCATAGCATCTTGGGCTTTGATCTTGTCAGATCTCATAAACGAAGCAAGATTGGGCGTGCTGCATAATTGGCATGGAAGACCTCTGAGGAAAACCCAGCTGCTGCAGGAAGTGTTGTTGGTCACTCAGTAGGTGGCATTCTTCATTCTGAGTCAGTATTTAACCAGTGCCATAACATGGTGATGAAAGCAACGTAGTGCTGGGGGTACTATCTTGTTCATGATACATAAATCTAAGGCCCTAACCAAATGGGGTAATTAAATATCCCATGGCAGATTTCACAAGAATTAAGGTCGTTAACTCCAGTGTCCCAGCCAAATAACAAACTGGGTAAGTTACATCCTGCCAAATTAAATAGCCTCTAGAGTTTCAGTTGGATACAGTATTCTTAATTTACGATCTACTGTTTTGTAGTGTTTATGTAAATAGTTAAACAGTAGCCACATTTCACCACAGAAGTGACATTTCACAAGTGAATCAACTGATCTCTGCACAGACTATACCAGTCTAAACTGCAGCTCATGAGCCACAGATGGCTTTTTTACAGCTAAAGTGTGGCTCACAGAGCCACCTATGCCCCCTCCCTTCTCCACCTACCAGACTGGGCTGCGGAGCTTGGGGCTTCTGCCCAGAGTGGAAGGGGGTCTCTGACCCATGGGAGGTGCCTCCTGAGGCTTAGTGCTTCAGCAGGAGCAGTGCTGGAGCCACAGAAGGCATGCCCTATGGAGCAGATGTCCCCAGGGCCCAGCAAGTGCACTCCAGCTCTCAAACTTCTGAAGATCATTGTATGTGGCTTGGAGGGTCAGCAAGTTTGGCCACCCTTGGTCTATATAATGTACTTTTCAGTGACAGGTACCATATACATGTACATTGTCCAGCCACACAGGAAGAGAGATATGAGGCAATGGATGTGGTTTAAAGAGGCCACAACTGTATTGTTTTAAAATATCTGGGAGTAATACCTGGCAATAAATTGTAGAGTGCATAGTCTCCAGCCATGTTCCAGATATCCTATTTCTGGGACCCCACTACGCTCCCCTTGTCAAAGGTTAAAGGGACTAGAAAAAGAGAGGGGGATGGCTCTCTGCTGTACCAGATGGAGCCCCAAACATCCCTTCCTCAGCTCCCTTAAGGAATGTGTTCCTTCAAATCCTTTCCCAATCCATTTTAGCCAATAACTGTATCCCTTCTATACTGAGTATCTGCATTTGGTGTTTGATACAAGATTTTGCATAATTGCAACATTACAACCTAACCCCTCTGTCCCATCCTACTGGGTCCCAAACAAACCTATTGTGGGGAGATGAAATACCCACCCCATCTTGGCCAATCTGGCAATGAAGGAAATCCTTCCCAGCCCCAAAATGACAAAAGGCGGTAACATAATGGCCAAAACAGATCATGAATGTCTCCACTTCTTTTTAGATCCCGTGGGGGTGAGGAAGTTTGCAGATAGCTCAACCCTGATGAAAGAGGCTTTTTCAGGATTGCATGGAGTAGAAATATCCCCACTTCTATTCAGAAGGGCAGTGCTTCCCTCTCCCCTGACCTGGTGCAGCCATTTCCTGCTCTTCCCCATTCTGTTTAGGTAAACTTTCCCCTTCTTCCTCCTTTGCTACCAGTTGCAGGGCAGTACTCCTACTGCCATTGCAGATTCATTTTCAGAACACACCACGTACCTTAGTTAAGGTGGTTTGAGAGAAGACTATTGCACACACACACACACACACACACACAAATCCCAAATTAAAAAGCATGATTTTCCTAGTTTCCTTATATTTTTGTCCTTACCATCTACTCTGATTAAATTCACCCTATACTTTCAAGTTTGATGAACTTGGAGAACATTTTGCTTTATAAAGAACTAGCAAAATGGGCTGAATGTTTTCCAGTTCTCAGATCAGTAATAACTATCTATGAATAGTGGACACCATTGCAAAAATGTAGGTGATAGATATTCTTCAACATACACATCTCTACTTCACACTGGTAGAAAATTCACTGATCCATTAAATAAACTGCGTTATTAAAATTTCCATGGTATGTGACATAATTATGATGAAGTTTGGAGTATCATCGTGAATATTTATTGCTCTAAGATTTGCAAAGTTAAAATTAAAACTCCATACTCAGCGCTAGGTTTCAGAACTTTGATTATATAGTAGATGAAACATCAGCAAGAAGAAAGATTAATGGCAATGTAATTTCCTCAGAAGAAAGAACCTCTGCTGTTAACATTCCACTTTAATTATTTAACTGACATTTTAAAAAATTAACACGATATAAAAAGCTATACATTGGTTTACATTTGTATAATTTTGCCAAAACTGAAACTATGTAATTCAACACATTTTTATTTGGCAATCTTCATGTGAAAGGAAGTGTGTAGCTAACTGCTCATTTTAATGACCTCTTGTTCAAACATGTCAAAATAAATTAAAGGTTTAATCACTTTATCACCAAAATTAGCTGTCAAAAAGTTATTTTATTGTTGATCCTCTTGCCAGTGGTGAAATCACATGGTACTAAATCTTTTTTCTTTTTTTTCCCGGTAGTGTTCAAAGAATTTGGACGATCCTTCATCATGTAAAATACATCGATTTTTTAGAAAGAGGAAATCAAAGGAGAGGCTTGGTGGTTTGTAACCACTAGAAGCAAGAGGTCACAGTAGCATTGGATATAGCTGGACAGCTGAGGATGGGCAGGCAGTGGTCACCAGAGAGAAGATGACGAGGAGGAATTCCTCACAGATGGAAGTTTCCAGTGGATACCAGGTTCTCAGCATGGAAACTGTGGAAGATACCTCTCAAGATCCATCAGATACAAGAGAATGGGGAGACATAGGGGACACATTTGTGGGTGGCAACTCAGCCCAGCATGTAAGAAAATCAAGCTTGTTCACAAAATGTTTGCCAATTTTCCAAGGAAGACAATGTCTGTTGAGGATTCAGTACTCAGATGAATTGAAAGAACATCCTGAAAGGGAGAGGTGAACAACAGGTCGGTATGCTGTCTTCCCAGAGCCAAGAGATAAGACATAACTCTAAGATTGGATAGGCTTTTGAAGTTGATTGTAAAGGATCTATTGTTGATGGTTCATATTCCCACTATTAAACTTCATTGTGGGATCTCTCACAAATAGTAAATGATTTCAGGGAATTTCGAAACATGCTGAAGAAGAAGACTGTCCAAGTGATCTTCTCTGAGATCCTTCCTGTCCCACATGCAAAGGAAGACAAAAGGCAGAATATTCTGGAAGTGAACAGCTGGTTAAGTAAGCAGTGTAGAGTGGAGGAATTTGGTTCTGTGGAACATTGGCCCACCTTCTATGGGGAAATAAGGGTGTCTAGTTGGATGCCCTCCACCTCAATAGAAGGGGTACTAATCTTCCAGAGTATTCAGGAGGGTATTAAACTAAAACAGAGGGAGGTTAAAAAGAGGGAAGACATGAGCACTCAGCACAAAATTGAGATTTTGGGAACAAAATTAATCAAGGAACCAAAGGACATGAAGAGAAGAAATTCTTGAATTGCCTATACACCAATGCTAGGAGCCTAGGTAACAAACAATTGACATTGCTCATGTATTTAGTGTAAATTTGATCCAGCTGGTATTATTGAAAATAGGTGGGATGGTTCGTATGATTGGAATGTTAATATCAATGGTTATAATCTATTTAGGAAGGATTGAGTGTGCAAAAGGGTAAGGGGAGTGGTACTCTATGACAAATATGGCAATACCTGTATCCAAGTCACTGATAACATAGAAAAAAATTATCTTGAATCTTTATGGATCAATGTCCTAACTGATAAAGCACAGTATGGGATGTTACAGACCAGTAAATCACATTAGGGAACAGAATGACTGGCTCCTTATGTACCTATATATAATGTGTTGAAAAAATCCATGTGATCCTGGGGGACTCCAATTTTAGTGATATACGCTGAAGGTCTCATCCTGCTGGTATTAAAACATCACTGGAATTTCTAATTATTTCCTAACTCAAAAACTGTTACACACAACAAATGGGAATTCCATATTAGACCTTAGGAGGAACTGATTACAAAATGAAAAATTAATGGTAACATAGGTACAAAATTATCATGACTTCATTTAATTTATAATATTCAAAGAGAATGAAGTCCAGTCTAGTAATACTTGGTGCTTTAAAGAACAGTTTCACAAAGATGAAAAGAATTATAAGCCAAATCAATTGAGAGGAAGAATTTAATCAGAAAAATATGAATGATAATTGGGAATTGTTTAGGAACATCTTAGTAGATGTCCCATAAAACAGATTTCCACAATCAAGGAAGAAAGACATTTTGGTTTTTGGTTTTAGTTCAAAATAAAACACAACCTGGTTTAGAAGGAGAGTGAAGGCAACTATAAAAATAATATATAATAAATGGAAGAAAGGGGAAGTTAAAGTAATGAATCCCACCCCTTGCTGGGATGGCTTAGTTGGGGTTGGTCCTGCTTTGAACAGGGATGACCTCCTGAGATCCCTTCCAGCCCTAATCTTCTATGACTCTATGATTCTATAATTAATATAAATCAGAAGCTAGACATTGTAGAAAATTGATAAGGGGAGGAAAGAGACACAAGAATAAATCTATGGCCAGCAGAGTTAAGGAAAATAAGAATGAATTTTTAAGTAGGAACAAAGAGAATCTAATAATTGAATTGGTCCATTATTAGTTAAAAATGCTAAAATTATCAAACATCCTGCAGAAAATACAGAAGTGTACAAAATATTTCTGTTCTATATTGTAAAAAAAACCAGATAATGTAGTCATAACATCTGATAGCACTCTTTCCATTCCTCTGGTACCCCAGGAGTATGATAAACAATTGTTACTTAGGTTAGACATTTTTAAATTCGCAGGTAGAGAAAAAGTTGTATCCAAGAGTTTTAAAAGAGCTGGCTGAGGTGCTTGCTGAACCAATAATGTTGCTTTTTAAAGACTTGGAGAAGGGCCAGAAGAGTAGAAGAAATCTAATGTAGTTTGTGTGTTTAAGAACAGTAAAAGGAATTACCTGGGTAATCTTAGGCCTATTAATCTGACATTGATCCCTGGCAAGAAATGGAGTGGTTGATATGGGACTCAATAAAGAATTGAAGGAGGGTAATATAATTAATGCCAATCATCTTGGATTTATGGAAAACAGATCCTGTCAGAATAACTCTTTATCTTTTTCTGAAGAGATTACAATTTTGATTGATAAAAGTAATACTGTTGATGTAATATACTTAGACTTCTGTAATGCATTTGACTTGGTACTGTATGATATTTAATTGGATTAAAAGTTGGATAACTGATAGGTCTCAAAATGTAATTGTAAACATAGAATCATCATTGAGAGGAAGTATTTCATAAGGGGATCAATTCTGGGCCCTACACTATTTAATATGTTTATTAATGACCTGGAAGAAAACAAAAAATCATCACTGATAACATTTGTAATTGGCACAAAATTTGGGAGAGTGGTAAATGGTGCAGAGGACAGGTCAGCGATTCAAAATGAACTGGATCCTATGGAAAGATGGCACAAGCAAACAATAAGCATTTTCAAATGGTTAAGTGTAAATGTTCACATGCTTACACAGTGAGGAACATGAAGGATAACAAGAAGGGGTTCCACAGGTATACTTGCAACAAGAAGACAGTCAGGGAAAGTGTGGACCCCTTACTGAATGGGGGAGGCAACCTAGTGACAAATGATGTGGGAAAAGCTGAAGTACTCAATGCTTTTTTTGCCTCTATCTTCACAGACAGGGTCAGCTCTCAGACTACTGCACTGGGCAGTAGAGAACGGGGAGAGGTGAGCAGCCCTCAGTGCTGAAAGAACAGTTTTAGGACTATATAGAAAAGATGGACATGCACAAATCCATGGGGTGGAGGCAATGCATCCAAGGGTGCTCAGAGAGTTAGCTGATGTCATTGAAGAACCATTGGCCATTATCTTTGAAAACTTGTGATGATTGTGGGAGGTCCTGGATGACTGGAAAAAGGCAACTATAGTGCCCATCTTCAAAAAAGGGAAAGAGGATCTGTGGAACTATAGACCAGTCAGCTTCAGATCAGTTCCCAGAAAAATCATAGAGCAGGTGGTCAAGGAATCCATTTTGAGGCACTTGGAAGAGAGGAAGGTTATCAAGAACAGTCAGCATGGAGTCACAAAGGGCAAGTCATGTCTGACCAACCTCATTGCCTTTGATGATAAGACATCTGGCTCTGTGGATGTGGGGAAAGTGATAGACATGATATATCTTGACTTTAGCAAAGCTTTATATATGGTCTCCCACAGTATTCTTGCCAGCAAGTTAAAGAAGTATGGGTTGTATGAATGGACTATAAGGTAGATAAAAAGCTGGATAGATCATCAGGCTCAGTGATCAATGGCTCCATGCCTAGTTGGCAGCCAGTAACAAGTGGAGTGCCCCACTCGTCAGTTTTGTGGCCATTTATGTTCAACATCTTCATTAATGATCTGAAGAATAGAGTGGATTGCACCCTCAGCAAGTTTGCAGATGACTTGAAGCTTGGGGGGGATTGTAGATACCCTAGAGGGTAAAGACGGGATAAAGAGTGACCTAAACAAATTGGAGAATTGAGCCAAAAGAAATCTGATGAGCTTTAACAAGGACAAGTGCAGAATCCTACAGGTAGGAAGGAAGAATCCCATGCACTGATACAGACTCGGACTGACTGACTAGACATCAGTTCCACAGAAAAGGACCTGGGGGTTACAGTGGACAAAAAGCTGGATATGAGTCAACAGTGTGCCCTTATATCCAAGAAGGCTAATGACATATTGGGCTGCATTAGAAGGAGCATTGCCAGCACATCGAGGGAAGTGATTATTCTCCTGTGTTCAGCTTTGGAGTGGCCACATTTGGAATATTATGTTCAGTTTCTCCCCACCCCCACCACAGGAAGGATGTGGACAAATTGGAGAGTCCAGCAGAGGGCAACAAAAGTTATTAGGGGGTTGGAGCACATGGCTTATGAGGAGAGGCTGAGGGAACTAGGCTTTTTTAGTCTTTAGAAAAGAAAAGTGAGGAGGAATCTGATAGTGGCCTTCAACTACCTGAAAAGGGGTTCCAAAAAGGATAGAAAGAGGCTATTCTCAGTTGTGGCAGATGTTAGAACTAGGAGCAATGATCTCAAGTTGCAGTAGGAGAGGTCTAATTTTGATATTAAGGAAAGCTTTTTTGCTAGGAGCGTGATGAACCACTGGAATGGGTTATCTAGGGAGGTGGTGGAATCTCCATCCTTAGAGGTTTTTAAGGTGTGGCTTGACAAAGCCCTGGCTGGAATGATTTAGTTGAGGTAATAGCCCCTCAAAATATTACATTTTCTGCACAAAAATTCTACACTTTTAAAAAATAATTAGAATGCTTGGAGATGAACAGTTAAAGCTCCCAGTCTGTTTCCCACTACACAGAATTCTTCCTCACTCACTCAGGCCCAGTCTACACTTACCTTTGCGATTTGGCAGCAGTCAACGGGAGATACCCAAGTGACATAAATCACTTGCGTATCTCCCATTGACTTTGCAGCATCTCCTCCGTGCGCCGTCCACACTGCGCTGCATCGAAGGGAACAGCATTCCCTTCGATGCAGCGCTACGCCACTTACTGGGGTGGTTTTCCTGCATCGCTTGCTGGATCAACTGAGCGGATCTACACAGACGGCTCAGTTGATCCTGAGAAATCGATCTGAAGGTGGCGAATTTGCCGCCGTCAGTGTAGATCCAGCCTTAGATTGCTCCCAGTACCAAGAGACCAGTCTCGTACTCCAGATCAATTCGTACCTTACATCTCACACCAAAGACAACACTAATTAGGGATTTATTAACCAGGGAAAATGATATCAAATGACAGGTACGTGATGAGTGATGGCTTTTTCTAAGAAGTAATCGAGCTGATAGTAAGATGGAGCCATTCACTAGTCTGGAACTGGATAAAGTTCTAAATGATTTTAAAATGGGTATAGCTGCCGAATATGATAGAATTGCACCTGAATTCATGAAACATCTGGGTCCTTGCACTCAGGAATGGTTCATTAGGTTTTTCAGCAGATTTCTGTGGAATCCAGACTACCTAGAAATCTGACATCAAGCAAAGGTCATTGCCTTGTTGAAATCTGGGAAAGACCCACACTTGCCTTCGAGCTACAGACCAATTTCACTTAAAGTGTCTGCATTAAGGTGCTCAAGCATCTGATTTTGCAAAGAATTTCACCATCTGTGGAAGGCATGCTGGCACTAGAGCAAGCTGGTTTTCTTCGCAGTTGTAGTACATGTGATCAAGTGCTGGCACTTACAACGTTAATCAAAAATGGATTCCAGCATAAGCTGAAGACTGGTTTAGTTTTCCTTGACCTGACCGCAGCATAGGATATGGTTTGGCAAAGGGGTCTTTTGGTGAAATTGTCTAGAACTATGCCAGGTTGGTTAGTATATGCAATGGCTCTGTTTCTGAAAAATTACCATTTCCATGTGCATATATATATAGGTGATAGAACAAGTGCTTGGAGGAACCATAAAAGGGCCTCCTGCAAGGATAAGTCTTATCTCCAATGTTATTCAACTTATATCTGAATAACCTACCATATACTGGGTCTCGCAAATTGGTTTATGCAGATGACATATGCTTTGGCACTAGTCACACTTTTTTGACATACTTGAAAATGTTCTGAATGCAGATATGGCGGCAATGACTGATTATTGTCGTCAGTGGTGCTGATAGAAAGTGGAAGTAAGACTGTGTCAAATGTCTTCCACTTACATCATGCACAAGCGGGCAGAGAGCTGAATATAGTTCTCAATGATCAGCAAATAAAGCATACATCACACCCAGTCTAATTAGATGACACATTGGATAGAACTCTCGCATCTTGCAACCATCTTAGAAAGATAGTGATAAAGGTCAAAATGCGGAACAACTTGCTCAGAAAACTGGCCGGAATGACATGGGATGATGCCCAAACATTATTATTATTCGGTGGCAGAGTACTGCGTTCCTGTATGGACTCGCTTGTCTCATACAAAGATGATCAACATTAAAATAAATTCCACCAAGCTTATTATTTTAAAAACAAAGAAATTCCTGTTTCACTTTAATGACTAACAAATTTCTACAGGCATAAGCTTTCATGGGCTGCAGCCCACTTCATCAGTTGCAGCCCACAAAAGCTTATGCCTGCAGAAACTTGTGAGTCTTTAAAGTGCTACAGGACTTTTGTTGTTTTTGCTGTATACAGACTAACACAGCTACCCCTTTGGAATTTATTTTTAGGCACACTTAAATCTACTCCTTTACCATGGTTATTGGTCCTCTGCAATATTGATCCATCTAGTGTTCGCAGAGAGGATAGCATAGCAAAGCTCATAACTAAACTGAGAGATATGCCACATCTACCATTAATTAATGGCTTGTTGAATTCCACCACATAGTCATCTGCCCTCACGATGTCCATTGTGGAAAAGTTTACAGGGTAAGAGATTTATGGTAGAGGATACACGCCGTGCTTCATGTCTGCAGAGAAAGTGACAAATAATTATCCCGACTCAGACCCCAGTCAATGTCTACCCAGGTTTTATTTACTGCAAAGTCATTGGAGCTTTCTGAACTAGTTTCTTACTGGACATGAAATTTGTGCTGCAGTGGAATTTTGGTGATATTATAGTGATGGTCCATTATGTCTGGACCACTCTTTATCCTAGCCTGGCCTTCCAGAGTATCTACCACTCCCCCCAGCTTCATGTCATCTTTAAACTTGCTGAAGGTGCAATCCACCTCATCCTCCAGATCATTAATGAAGATGTTGAACAAAACTGGACCAGCACTGACCCCTGGGGCACCCCACTTATTATTAGCTGCCAACTAGACATCGAGACATTGATTGCTACCCGTTGAGCCCAATTATCTAGCCAGCTTTCTATCCATTTTATAGTCCATTCATCCTATTCATACTTCTTTATCTAGCTGATAAGAATACTGTGAGAGACGGTATCAGAAACTTTGCTAAAGTCATGGTATACCACTACCACTTCTTTATCCTCATCCAAAGAGTCATAATAAAAGGAAATGAGGTTGGTCAGACATGACTTGCTTTTGGTGAATCCATGATGACTGTTTCTTATCACCTTCCTCTCTTCCAAGTGCCTCAAAATTGATTCCTTGTGAAGTTGCTCCATGATTTTTCCAGGGACTGATGTAAGGCTGACTGTTCTGTAGTTCTCCGTATCCTCTTTCTTCCTTCTCTGAAGATTGGCTCTATATGTACCTTTTCCCTATCATCTGAATGTCTTTTAGGGCTAATCAAGATCAACTTAGGAGATCTCTGGTTTTTATTTCTTAGCTTCTGCCATTGTAAGAGTCCACATAGCAAAGAGATGAAAAATCTTCATGTCAACTATCTTTATTTCCCTCTTCCAGAATTCAGGCTGATGGGAAACATTTTCTCACATGTAGCTCCCTCATGGATGCAAGAGGGCCATTAAACCTGCCTTTGTGTTGTGATGTTCCACAATAGTCCACTTAGTCTTGGCAGTTCTTCTGGATGGACAGGTTCACAAGTTCAGAAAAGGCATTTTTGCAATTATAAAGCAAATCTTACATGTTACCTTATTACAAGATTAAAGTCATATCAAGTGGGATCCTACAGGGGTCATTCCTGGTTCCAACTACTATTTACTATTTTCATTAATGACTTGGATAATGGAGTGGAGAGTAAGATTATAAGATTTGCAGATAATACTAAATTGGGAGGGGTTGCAAGCACTTTGGAGGACAGGATTAGAATTCGAAATGACTTTGTCAAATTGGAGAAGTGGTCTGAATTACATAAAATGAAATTCAATAAAGATAAATGCAATATACTTCACTCAGGAAGGAAAAATCAAATTTACAGCTGCAAAATGGCTAGGTGGTAGCACTGCTGAAATGGATTATAGTTGATCTCAAATTGAATATGAGGCAAAATTATGATGGAGTTTTGAAAAAGGGTAATATCATTTGGGGTGTATTAATTTGATTCTTGGATATAAGACTTGGGAGGTAATTGTCCCACTTTATTCGACACTGATGAGGCCTCAGCTAGATTCTTGGTGACATACTTGAGGAAAGTTTTGGCTAAATTGGAAAGATTACAGAGGAGAGCAACAAAAATGATGAAAGGTTTAAAAACCCTGACTTATGAGGAAAAAGTGGGCATGTTTTGTCTTAAGAAAAGTAGACGGAGAAAGGACCTAACCACAGTCTTCAAATACATTAAGGTTGTTATACTGAAGACAGAGATCAATTATTCCCCTTGGCCCCTGAAGTTGGGACAAGAAGTAATGGCCTTAATCTGCAGCAAGGGAGATTTAGGTTAGATATTAGGGGGGAAATTCTAACTATAAGGGTAATTAAGTTCTGAAATAGTCTTGATTTGCATTGGAACCATAAGAATGGATATGGAAGATAATGGCACTGATATTCAGCTGGTGCAAATCGATGGTGCTATACTGATTTATAAGTACTGAGGATCTAGCCCTATAGCTGCTTTATACATATATATGACCAAAAAAGATAGAATCTATATTTGTCAATTAAGTTACACTGGATCATATAGTAATAATATAGAAGAAAGTGATCATATCCAAGTGCACAAGAGAAAAAGATGGTCATTTAGTGAAATAGCTCCCAGTTGAAGCCAGAATTTAGTGCTCTGATAAATTCAATATAACTAAAATTGCAGCCCCTTCTTTTTGGTATCATGAGCAATTGACCCTCAGGCCAGATTCAGACCTAGGTAGATTAGAACCATGACTTTATACTTCACTTTGGGCAAGTGTAAGGTCATGAGTTTAAGTGTTAAATATTAAAATACAGATTAAATGTGAAGAGCACATAGCAGGGGAAAGACAGGAAAATGGCAATAAACAAATCATGATGCCTTAAGTACAACATATGAGTGCTTTCATTAAGCAAATAGGAACACAGCATACCAGTGGGAAAAGAGTTGTTATACCACATTTAATGAGTTTATAAAAGTGCTTGACTATCTTTTTAATTACAAGAAATTTTTGTACAAAACTATACTTGTACAAATTGGTTCCAGAATTATTCCATTTCAAAGTATGCTAAGATGTTCACATAGCATTAATATAAACATGTTTTACAACACTGCCAGTTTTTAACTTTTATGTCTGTAAAAAATAATCCCAGGCACATTCCATCTTCAAACATGTGATGAGTCATTTAATGAAGGGGCTTGCCCAAGCCTGGACATGTTTTCCACACATTTAATTTGTAGCTTTTGATATATCAGACCTTGAGTAAGCTTAAAACATTTTCATTCTAATATAAACCCATGGTAATTATGTAAGGCAACTCTTACAAAAAGAAATCCCAACATTCAGACTTTTTTTTAGATTTTCAAATTGACTTATGAAAGCAGAAATTGTCTGATAGAAATGTACCACTGTATGTTTGTACTTATTCCCTATTACTCTTGCCTTTGCAAAGTCTAAATTTTCGGTTTGCCTAAGATATTACAGGTAATACCTTAACTTCAAATCATTTGGAGTTAGCCATCAGGTGACGTAACAGCTCCAGAATTTTTACATTTACTTGTAGCTTTTGTGAACTATTCAAATAATTTGGTTCTTCAAAATGGACTGCAAGAGTTTCAACAACAGTCTTTCTTGTTGAATTTCACCTCTTTTGGTCTCAGCCCAGATACAAACAGGAAGTGGAAAAAATCTACCATAAAATTTGTATAGCTCAAACTCAGTTCTAAAAATGGTGGCATATTTGGAAGAGGAGCTTTATGTTTTTCAAGATGATTTGCTCATCACTAGTAACTCCCCAAGTCTATCATTTCCCCACTGCCATCACAAATAGACCAGACTTCTCCCCTACTATCCTATCTGCAGATATTTGGAAAATCAAATTCACTGTTGAAACCTGGCATCCCTATTGCAGTAGTGTTGATGCATAGTGCTTGTTTGAGTGGTGAGCTCTGTGTCTCTGATGGAGGAGTAAAGGATATGTACTGTTAGCTACGATAACTTTTCTTCTCCTTAGTTCTGTGGTTCTGTGTTTGGTGAGTTAAGTTTACCCTAACCTTAACTGGAACACAACACAATGCTTTTGTGTATTTATTTCCAAGATACTTAGATTTTAAAAGATCTTCAAAACAGCTGCGAGAAGTTTCTCAACGAATTGAGCCCATCTAGCTATAGAGCTTTGCTTTCGTGAAGGAACATTTTCATATTATTCATAGAACTAGCTTTTGCTTTCTTTTAAAAAATCTCAAAATATTTCATTGTAATGACATTTTTGTTTTCATTTTCAAATGTTTAATTCACATTTTTTCAGCTTTTTTCATTTTCATTTATAAGTTTTCTTTTGCCTTTTTTGTTTTTTCTTCTTCATCTTTCAGAATTTCCTTTTTATTATTAAGAAAGAACAGGATCTTTGACAAAGTAATATCTAATTTTGTGAAGAACAGGTTCTCCAGCAAAGGCTCCACTCCTGAACTAGCTGAAGAGTTTCAGAAAGATCTTGGTCTTCAATAAAGTTGCCATTCTTTTGTCAAAGATTTTCTTTGCTGACACAACACACACCACTCAGCTAGCAAAATCCATTCCCCTATGTGTTGTTGTTGTCCTAAAAATTTCAAGAACTTGTATTTGTCATATTTCAGGCAACTGTACCTATGTTTCCTCTCAGTGGTCCAGCAAAGGCACTCACTCTCAGGCTTCTGGGTCCCCAGATCATCACCTCTCCTGAATGGAGATGCACATCTCTTTCCTTTCTGACAAGGGTACCACTAGGCTTCACAGTTCCCTGCCTTCACTGTATTATTCCCACCATAGACAGGTTGCCCAAGGACAGCTGCTTTAGTGTTAGTGGGTTCTATATAGCATTCCCCTTTTTGTGAGAGGGGATCAGCCTTGCCATTCTCATTTCCTGGACAATATGTGAAGTGGAATCTTGAAGAATATGACTTGATACAGCTGTCCCTGATTCAGCACCTTGGAAGATCATAGGTACCCCAGATTCAAATGGTCAGTTAAGACTGGATGGGGTGTTTTACCATCTCAAGGTAACATCACTATGTGTCCAATCCAGCCTTAATGGAAAGTAATTCTCAGCTGTTTCATAATTGCATTCAGCCAGAATGAGTTTTCATGAAAAATATGCACATGGATGCATCTCATGCTTGGGCCCCATTCCTTGGGATAGTGCCACCCCAAGGGCTACATCAAAGGCCAACCCTCTGAAGCTTTGGATGTCTCAGATGCTCTCGAGTTCAGACCAATCTTCAATTGCAGCTAGACTATGGATGGATTCTCAGAAAGTATCTGCTGAAAGAATGAACCCCCCAAAATGGATAAATACACACTTTTCCAAATTTGCACATAACTGGTGCAATCATGTCAGAACTTCATGGACGTAGTGATTGTAGCTTGCTTGATTATTGGAATAGATTAAGATATTGTCTAGATATGCAACCACAAAATGGTCTAGGATATCTCAAAACATGACAATGCTCAGGTTGTGGAAAGTAACAGGAGCGCTGGTGAATCCAAAAGCATTACCAGATATTCAAAGTGTCCATACCTTGTCTTCCACTCATCCCCATTCTTTTTTTAACTAGATTATATGATCCTCTAAAATCCAGTTTGGTAAATAGTTGTACTGACTGTATTTGCTCCAAGATTTCTAAGATTAACAGTAAGGGGTACTGACTGCATATAATTACTTGGTTCAGTGCCCTGTAGTCTATGTAGAGTCTCAGATATCCATCTTTCTCTTTTCACAAAAAGTATAGGGATGCCTGCTGGTGAGGTTTATTGGCAAATAAAATATTTTCCTGGACATAACTCCTTAATGCTGCTAGCTCTGGTTCAGACATAGTATATATATGCCCAAATGGAATCTTGGCTCCAGGCTGACAGCTGATGAGGCAATTGTGAGTGTGATGGAGGGGGTTGCAAGTCCACATTCTGTTTTTTAAAGACATTGTAGTACTCTTGGAATTGCACAGGAAGACATAGTCCATTGTGTAGGAATGGTGTTTCTAGGACTGACAGAGTTGTCACTATGCAGGAAAACATCTGAGTTACTGGAGTGGAACCCACTGTCTTGGTTTCTAGAGTTTCGAGTTCTTGAACAAGAAGGCAATTCTCACTAGAGAATCTTGATGTGTTGGAATTTGAGAATATAAGGATTGTATCAAATGAGCTAGGGTGCCCATAAAATCAGAATGAAATGTGGGGAGGAAATAAAGTTAAATCATTAGACTTGCCAGTGCTCTCCAATCACCACTTCCAGTAGTGCAGTCTCCTATATAACTGGACCTTTTGCCAGTGGAGATCCATCTACTGTTTCCACCAAGTCCTGGGTAACTGTGGGTTGTACTGGGAGACTGAGGACCCAAGCTATGAATAAATCCATGAAATCGTCTACCGTTCCTGAAGCAATTATATGGGAAAGTCCAACAGGATCGGTAATTGCAGGGGAATCTGTAGAAGTGGAGATGGATGAGGAACTCCTGGGTTAACGTGATCTTGAGTGTTTCTCCCTTGGTGGTGCCCAGACTCAGGTCCCAAACTGGGTGTGGAGTTAGCCTTTTCCCAGTCACAGGTTAGTAGAGGTTTTGACAGGACACTTGTATACTGCATCCCCTGCTTCTCCACCACAGAAAAAGTTCTCCTATCTTCTGAACCCTCATTTCCTCACAGATAAGCAGGGCCATGCCACCTCAGTTAGTATGGACTCAAGCAAGGGCATACTCAGCCTGAAGGTTGAGTCTTGGGTAAGTGCAAGAAGTAGGTAGGCTTCTTCTACCTTCCCATTGCTGTTCGTGCAGTCTTGTGTCTAACCAGGTATATGAAAGCCTTTTAACTGGTTGGAGTGGACCACCTGTGACAGCTCATCTTTTAGTTCTTCACAAAGTGTAAGCCAAAACTGATGGAGTGCAGCATCATATCAGGCAGTATCTATGGCCAAATGTCTGAACTGGGAGACATAGAAGGGGGTTGACCCCAGGGTTTGCAGAAGCATTCATAAAGCAGTTTCTGCCTTGCAGTCTTTGTGAGGATCATTGAAAATGCTGTCAAATGCTTGTAAGAATGAGTCCCAGTTTGTCAGTACCAAGTGATTCTGTTCTAAAAAGAAAGAGGCCCACACCTGTAAGCTGGTTCAATAGTAGTCACACCTTAACTTGATCTGTGACATACTCCTGGGAATGGATCATAAGCAGGCATCTGCAATGGGTAAGAACTCCTAAAACATACTGCAGGTACCATCATATCTCTCTGGTAAAGAAATTCTGGGGTCAGTCACCTGAACTGGTGTCATAAGAGAAGCTGAGTGGTTATCACAGCTGCTTCAAGTGCTGTAGCTTGCTCCTGCAAGGAATGATTTCCTGTTTTCAGCTGTCATATTGGGTGTTTCTGTTTTTTTGCCTGGCATGCAATGATCTACTCTTGAAGACTCTCAAGTTCCTGCAGTCATGGCTGGGCTCTGTACATTCTCAGCCCAGGGGTTCAACAAGTCTTGGAGGAGACTGATTGGTCTGAACAATCTCTTAGAGCTCATAATGTTGGCTGTCTGACCTAGTGCTTGTGGCTAAAAGTAGAGTGGGGCTTACACCAAGGACAAAGCCAAAATCAGCAACCAGGGTCAACGTGAGGAAGCAGAAACCAGGAACAAAGTGTCATAACAAGAAAAGGAACAAGGTAAGATAGCAGTAGCTTGGTCTCAGAAGCCTAGGAAGCAATAGGTCTGAGCAACTAGTTACTATTTGGGTTCCAGGATGTGGGCGGGCTCAAGCCTGCCCACAGCTATAAGCCCCTTCCCCAGCCTAAGGGGAGGAGCTACTGAGCCCAGAATTCAACTGATTACAGGGGACAATGAATGAAAAACCAGGAACGGACGTGAGGGTCAAAGGGCTAAAGGAAGGGAACCTGAAGGGGATACTGAGCAGAGAACCCCAGACAGCACCCATTGTTCCTCAAAGGCGAGTAAGGAGTCAGCAGACGTGGCCCAAATGAACTCTGCCTGGATATGTGACCAGACAGAGGAATGGAAATAGACCCCAGAGTCACAGAGCACCTCCTCAGCCAACATCCTCTCCCTGGTGCTGTAGATAGCCACCTTGGCCAAGACAAGGAGGAATTTGACAAGGAGGTCCCGTGACTTTGTGGGGCCACAGATGGGGTGTGTGTAGATGAGAAGGTGTGGGGAAAAGTGCAGCCAGAACCTCAGGAAGAGATTCTGGAGAAACCAGAATAGGGGCTGCAATCTGGAGAACTCCATGTATACATACGCCAAGCTCTCACTCAGGCTGCAAAAGGGACAGGTGTCAGACACACCCATGCTCATGGCTCCATGAAGGAGCCACCAGCTAATATCCTTGGAAGGCTGTGGAACCAAGGTGGAATGCAGACTGTCCCACTGGGGTTCCTCACCCTCAACAGGAGGCAAGAGGTCCTGCCACTTGGTGTCAGGGTGGGACATGAGGGTGAGGAAATGGAGAGTGTGGAGCATGAGCATGAGGAGATGTGTCCGTGGCGCAGTTCCTAAAGCTGGCTTGGTGTGTGCAGAGGAGGCGTCTTGGTGGGGAGGCGCTCACAGGTCAGGGGCCCAATGAAGGAGTCCAGAAGGCCCAGAGGGAGGGGCGGGCAGGGAGCACCCTCCTTCAGGACCCACTCAAGGTAGTTCTGAGTTTCAGGGGGAAAGGCTGCCCTCACTTCCTTGAGTACGCACCAAGGATTTTGATGGGTGGAGAGCCCTATGTACCAACCCAGTGCTTGGGAATCCACACAGTGCCCCCAGTCATAGTCCAGAAGATCTCCAATCTTGATGACAGCTGCCAAGATCAGCCTCTGGTGCACCAAGTGGGACTCCACAACCCACACACTCAGATTGGCTCTGCAAGAAGATCTATCCCCTCGGAGGCCACCATAGACTTGGTTGCAGAGACAAGCTTCCAGATACAGAATAGGTCCTGGTAAAAGACTGGCAGCTCAGAGAGTTTTCATGGAAGACCCCTTGGGTGGAGATAAAAGAGCTGCCAGTCATACCAGAACCCTTGAAAGCAGCGAAGGAAGGTGTGTACCCAGTGGCTTCATGCTGGACTACCTGCACTATAAAAGGAGTCTCTACAGGGCCTGAGGATGGAAGGTATGGACCTGGCTGAGGACACAGAGCAGCCCCCCGCTTCCTCCAGGAGGAGACTCAGGTCCCCTGCAAAGATTCAGTGCAGTCTTGGCCAAAAGAACTACAGAATGAACTTCTGGAGGTAGGTCAGGAGACTCAGGCCCGGTCTACACTTACGTTTGGGATTCGGTGGCAGTCGACGGGAGAGATGCAAGTGAGGTAAATCACTTGGGTATCTCCCATCGACTTCACTGCATCTTTTCCATGTGCCATCCACACTGTGCTGCGTCAAAGGGAACAGCGTGCCCTTCGACACAGCGCTACGCCACTTACCGGGGTGGTTTTCCTGCGTTGTTTGCTGGATTGACTGAGCGGGTCTACACAGACCACTCTGTCGATCAGAACAATCGATCTGATTGTGGCGAATTTGCCGCCATCAGTGTGGACTCAGCCTCATGGTAGGGACCAGAGTGTTAAGACAGTGCCAGATCATGGACAGGATCAGCTAGTTCAGTACCAGTGCTCTCCCCCCAAGAAAGAGGCATCACAGCAGTCCTCTCCACCTTTGCAGACACCCTGCCTTCTAAATCCTTCCAGTTCTCTGGTGGAGAAAGATGGGCAGCAGTAAGGCAATTGGAAAAGCAGAATGACCAAAGTGTGAGGGAGTCAAGATGTTGTGTGCACATCAATGAGAGAGAACAGTTGAGTCTGAGATACACCTGGCAAAGGAACATATTTCAAAGCTTCACTGGACTAGTTATGCAGATAGGAGACAATTGGTTGAGCGTTCTGAGAACAATGGATCCTCTTGCTTCTGGGGCTGGAGTTGCTGATTGATATAAGTGAGAAAGCTGCTTAGGCAAAGATTGTACTTTGCTAAATTTAATTTTTAGACAATAGAAAGGGTGGTGGCTTTGTTTTGTTTGCAAACCATATCTGTCTCTTTCTCTTGCTTACTGGCACTTACATATATATTTTTTATTTATAGACTTGGTCTTACTTTTACTATAAGCCATCTCAGTTCTGTGTATTAAGGTAAAGTATGCATTCTTAGCTAGGCTAACAGACTAGAGTGTGTGTACTGTCTCTTTGGAAACAGCAGACTTAAATTCTGTGAGAGTGCAGTGAAAGAGACTGGACACTACAGACAAAAGTCTCTGGCAAACTTAGGAACTAGGGTTCATTAAATGTTACCTGCAAAGCTAGGTTTAGACTGGCAGAGTCTGGGAGAGTTTACTGGTTATGAAGACAGACTGGTGTGACTGTGCCACACAGTTTTAGCTCCAGCAAAACTCTCTTTTGGTAAAACAGAAGAGTAACACAGTGCCTTATGGTTCTGGGTTCCCTGGGTATAGTGTGTCATACCTCCAGACCCGAACTAGGGATTCAGGCTGCTTTGTCCAATCTCTGGGAGATGAGGGAGTTCTTACTGCATACAGTGCTTCCTTGGGCAGATGGGAAGACCCTAGCTCTGTCATCCCTGCTGCTACATTTGCTGAAGCTAGCAGTCTGCTCCATGAAGTTTGAAGTATACTGTACTGAAGGAAGGATGTATGTATAGGTCTTTCAAATCTACAGGGGGTTTTGCATGCTATCAGAATCAACCTGTAGAATGGAAGCCACTGAGAGGGAAACAGCAATTTGGAAATACTATAAATGGTTTTTTGGGACAAGCAAAAGACACCTCCCTGGAATACCCTCCTGCTGAGTTACTCAAAGTCCTACTTTAAATAACAGAGATGTGAAACATTGAGAACATGCACAAGAATCTTTTAAAACTGAAAGTGGTAGGCAACCTAAATACAGAGGTCATTGCCATCTCCCCAAAATATATTTTTTTCATAAAAAAATTGTCATCTTCTATTTAAGGTCTACCATCACTAAA
>ML675603.1:107424684-107455214 GCA_007922155.1 Mesoclemmys tuberculata | reverse complement strand
CAATACAGCAGAGCACAAACAATCCAGGAAGTTTTTGGAGAGTGTTGCAGATAACTTTCTGGTGCAAGTTCTGGAGCAACCAACTAGGGGCTGTGCTCCTCTTGACCTGCTGCTCACAAATAGAGAAGATTGGTAGGGGAAGTAGAAGTGGGTGGCAACCTAAGCATGAGATGACCATGAGATGGTTGAGTTCAGGATCCTAACAAAAGGAAGAAAGGAGAACAGCAGGATACGTACCATGGACTTCAGAAAAGCAGACTTTGATTCCCTCAGAGAGCTGATGGGCAGGATCCCCTGGGAGGCTAATTTGCGGGGGAAAGGAATCCAAGAGAACTGGATGTATTTTAAAGAAACCTTATTGAGGGCACAGGAACAAACCATCCCGATGTGCAGAAAGAATAGCAAATATGGTAGGTATCCAGCTTGGCTTAACAAAGAAGTCTTTGGTGAGCTTAAACACAAAAAAGAAGCTTATGAGAAGTGGAAGCTTGGTCAGATGACTAGGGAGGTTTATAAAAATACTGCTCAAACATGCAGGAATGAAATCAGGAAGGCCAAAGCGCAATTGAGGTTGAAGTTAGCAAGAGACGTGAAGGGGAACACGAAGGGTTTCTACAGGTATGTTACCAACAAGTGGAAGATTAAGAAAAGTGTGGGCCCCTTACAGAATGGGGGCTGCAACCTAGTGACAGAGGATGTGGAGAAAGCTGAGGTATTCAATGCCTTTTTTGCCTCTGTCTTCACAAATAAGTTCAGCTACCAGACTACTGCCCTGGTTGGCACAGAATACGGGGGAGGTGAACATCCCTCAGTGCTGAAGGAACAGGTCCAGGACTATTTAGAAAGATTGGACATACACAAGTCCATTGGGCCAGATGCAATGCACCCAAGGGTGCTGAGGAAGTTAGCTGATGTGATTTCAGAGCCATTGGCTATTATCTTTGAAAGCAAGTGGCAATTCGTGGAGGTCCCTGATGACTGGAAAAAGGCCAATATAGTGCCCATCTTCAAGAAAGGGAAGAAACAGGATCCAGGGAGCTACAGACTGTTCAGCTTCACTTCAATCCCCGGAAAAATCTTGGAGCAGGTCCTCAAGGAATCCATTCTAAGACAGTTGGAAGAGAGGAAGGTTATCAGAAACAGTCAACATGGAGTCACTAAGGGCAAGTCATGCTTGACCAACCTGATTGCTTTCTATAAAGAGGTGACTGGCTCTGTGGATGTGGGGAAAGCAGTGGACATAATATACCATGACTTTAGCAAAGCTTTGGATACAGTTTCCAACAGTATTCTTATCAGCAAGTTAAAGAAGTCTGGGTTGAATGAATGGAGTATTAAATGGATACAGAACTGGCTAGAGCATAGGGCTCAACGAGTAATGACCAATAGCTCCATGTCTAGCTGGCAGCCGGTCACTAGCGGAGTGCCCCAGGGGTTGGCCCTAGGACCGGTTTTGTTCAACATCTTCATTAATGATCTGAATGATGGGGTAGATTGCACCTCCAACAAGTTTGCAGATTACACTATTTAGGGGGCTGGAGCACAGGACTTAGGAGGAGAGGCTGAGGGAATTAGGCTGTTTAGTCTGCAAAAGAACACTACGAAGGGGGATTTGATAGCAGCCTTTAACTACCTGAAAGGGGATTCCTGGGAGGATGGAGCTAGGCTGGTCTCATTGGTGGCAGATGACAGAACAAGGAGCAATGGTCTCAAGTTGCAGTGTGGAAGGTCTAGGTTGGACATTAGGAAAAAGTTGTTCACTAGGAGGGTGGTGAAACACTGGAATTTGTTACCGAGGGAGGTGATGGAATCTCCATCTTTAGAGGTTTTTAAGCTGCAGCTTGACAAAGCCTTGGCTGGAATGATTTAATTGGGGTTAATTGTTTTGAGCAGGGGGTTGGACTAGATGACCTCCTGAGGTTCCTTCCAAATCTAACATTCTATGACACCCAAACACATTCAAAGGTGATGACTTCAATGCAGAGTTCAGTCACACTCTTATCAGGCATTGCCATTAAACGCATGCCCCCATCCCTCCTCAAGATTAGTGATGCTTTCAAGTCCTGTTAGCTGGCTCATCTGTAAACTAAAATACAAGTGAAGCTTTTGCTTGAGCTAGTATCCCGCCTACTTTGCATTGAGGATGCAGGCTAAACCACTCATATGCTGATAGTCCTCCGATACCTTCCCACTGTTCTCCCTGTATTCTCAGAAGGACAGAGAAGTTCTTTTGCTATTCATTTGGAAAGAATCATAGTGCTCAGCTTAGTGAAATGGAAAGGAGCATAGTTGATGACCTCACAAGTCCAAGCAACACCTATGGGTGAGTGCAGCACCAGGGTGGAAAACAATAAGTTAGGTAAGGCTTTGTAGTGTGGCTGCTCATACCCAGATTATGCTAACCTGGGTGCACAGACTTGGGTGCTGATCACCCAAGGTTACTCTGTAGTGAACACATAGCCTCAGAGTCCTTTTCTCCACAATAAACTTCCTTTCATTTGCAATACAAAATCAAACTGATAAAAATATAACAATATTTTTCATTGGGCAGCTGCAATTTTCTCTTAGCTTGTTTCTGAAAAGAACGTTAAATAAAAAATAGATTATTCTCTCCTATCAGCTTTTGCTTATTTTTTTAAGTACAGTTGACTAAAATATAAAATAATTCTTAAAACAATATATATATATTAGTAGCAAACAGTATAATATTTATAGTGATTTTTATTAATATTGACTGTCTTTAAATACACAAAATTTCAGCAAAAATGTTGAACTAGTGATTTTTTTTAAGTTGTTAACAAATTAAATGAAATTGGGCCTGAAATGTTCATATGTTTATACCTGCAAATACCCTTTTGAGTAGGAATCTGGAATAATCAAGACTCTTCTGAACTGTATGGTAGCAAATGCAAAATTGAAAATCTGTACTATATAGTTGCAAGGGGAACTGTTTGCTGTATGCCTTATTGGGCCATTAGCAACCATGCTGAATCTTCGACAACATAGGTGGACATCTTTCTTGCTCTCTCTGTCTCTTTCCTATTTAAATATTTGAGACAAAAAATGTTAGCACATTTGATTTGAGAACTAGTGAAATTCCTGTAAAATAAGTTTAAGCATTTTTCTAGCAGGAGTTGCAAAAATATAACACCTGTCACAAGAAAAACTATTATTTCATTTTGTAGATTATGTTCTTCTAAGCATGGATCTCTAAGGAGATGTATTCTAATGGGGCCAAGCACATCACATAAGACAACTCATAAACAAAATGCTCATCAAATTAAGCCTCTAGTATTTAGGAAATATTGTAAAGTATAAAATAAGACTGAAATAACTCAGTGTACATTCTCACCATTACATTTTCCACCCAAAAGTTTCCACGATCAAAATAAATATGAAACTCCATAGTGTCAAATGCTTTGACATTACCTTCTTTTTTGCCAAGAGGTTGATGAAGCAATGACACTCCAAACAGCTTTGTCCAAGGCTGCTCATATGAAGAGAGAAAGGATACTTCAACCAGTGAGTAAACTGTTTCTCTGTATTTTACTATATCTTTCTTGCAAGGTCCACCTGAGTAAAAGGCACCTAAATTCTTGCCAGTCTCCATCAGTAGAAATCATTGTTCCTGGACAGCTTTGCAAACTTTCTGGAATTTCCATAAATATGTTGCATGTACTACATGACAAGATTGATCAGATGCTTATCTTTCTCTTTTTCTTTGGCGTGTTTGTCTGTGGGTGTTTTGCCTCTGAGAAGGGGGATAATGTCTGTGCTCATGTTTGAGAATGTTTGGCCTTTCTATGTATCTTTAATAAAGGATCTAAGTTTACTTTTATATAGTAAGATTATGCAAAATATTTGCAACAGAATCCAAAATTGGGTGAAACTCAACTGGTTTCAGGCTTTGTTTTTACCATAAGTCCTTTGTGCATGATGATCATGACCCACCCAATGCAAAGTTCTTAATTATAATTTATTATATTATAGGTGGAACTGGCAGTGACTCTTATAGTTAAGGTTACCTAATCCTTTCCATTAAAGACCTAGTTTTTAATTGCTGATAACGTTGCCAAACTTCAATCACTCAGGCTGAAATAAACCAGGTGTTCGCCTCTGGGTGAATTCTTTTTTTAACAAAAAACCCCACAGTTGAGACCACAAGGTTAAGGGAGAATTTGCTGTTTTGCTAATGTTAAAACACTAATGTTAAAAAAAATCTTACAACGACTGTACTGAGAAACTAGTGCCTCCATGCTTTGAAGCAGGGATTTGAAATTTGATAGGGGGACTGCCATGATGCCAGGGATATGTCTTTTTTCTATCCTTGTGACCACTCACCCAAAGTTAGCCAATTTATAAACCTCTTATAAGTTGCTGGTCTCTTTCACCAGATACAGAAAGAATCGGAGTTTGACAGATTGAAACAGTCAGGAAAAGGTCAAGGTTTGCCTGCCTATCACATGACTCAGCAGGGGATTAAAGACAGGAGCATGTATTCTTTCCAGGTTGAAGGGAAAAGGCTGCTTGGTTCAGAGGAAGTGCTTGGATTTGAATTAATCTGGAGTTTGTTTATGTTTTGAATAGTAATTTGTGCCCACAGACCAGGGCCTGAAACATGCCTGGTCTTTGGAGTGAAATTAATGGTGGCTGGGATTTTAAGAGGGTGGCCAAAAGTTATGAAGCTCCCACCAGATTTCTGGACCTATTCCACAACCCGGGTTAGGTTGTCCACAGGATGCTGGAATAGAGAAATTACAGTAGCCATGCCCACTTCCTTTCTTCACTTTGCTGTTGTAAGCACGTATGGCAAGGCCGATGAAGACGTCTAGGTGGGACGGGGTTTACATGTGAACTATCTCATCCTTGATCTCATCACATAATCCCCAACAGAATTGCTACAGCTGGGCTGTTTCATTCCATTTTGTATTGGAGAAGAGCTGCTGAAAGTGGGCAGTGTAGGAGTCAACCAATCCCTGCCCTTGCCATAGATTTTGTAGGGTTGCTTCTACTGAGCGAGTGTGGTGTGGTCATCAAAAAAAGATCAGAAGTCTTGGAGGAAAGCATCCCAGTTTGACAGTGTTGAGCTTTGTCCTTCCACGGGGGTGAAGCCCATCCATTCTCTCTCTCATCGGGAGATAAATAAAGTGTCATACTTTGGCCTGGTCAGTGAAGTAGAACTGGGGGCAGAGCAAGAACTGCAGGAATCCTGAGTTTTTGGTGGTCTCCATTGAAATGCTCTTGTAGGAGGACTGTTGTTCCAGGGTCCAGATGCATTGTTGTGGCATGTGCCTGCAGCACAGTATTCTCATCCTGCAACTTGGCAGCCCACACTAGTATTATCTGGGTAACAGTGGCATGCTGGGCCCTTACCACAGAATTTTCATCAAGTAGCTGAGGGGATCTGCACTCACAGCGTCTGGTTCTCAGACAAGAGCCGCACTACTTGTGTCCACCACATGGGAAGTTTCTCCTGGGAGCTGTCAACCTGCTGAGGTGTGTCTGGTGCCCCTTAGGATATGCTGTGTAGCAGGCAACCCTGCTGCCTCCATGTCCCACGGAGACAGCATTCACTGCATGTTCAGGGTGGTCCAGAGAAACTGTCAGGATCCTTGGGGAAGGTAGGCAGGATTAGTGGCAGGAACTTGGGCTTTTGGAACTGAAGCTAGGGGTCAGAGACAATATCAGGATCAAGAGTCAAACTGAGTGTCAAACCAGAGTTAGAAGTTAAGCCAAGGGTCAGAGACAAGGTTGGGAATCAGACCACTGTCAGTCAGATCATTTGAGGCAGAAAGTGCCAGGGCATTGAAGTTCTGTGGTCTGTGTGTCATGGGGAATGGTTGTGGTTCAACTGCTGCCAGGTAGCAAGCGGGGGATTCTGCTTGTCTGATAGCCTTACAGGCCTGGGTTAAAATCCCAATTATCCTCACAAAGACGCAAGGGCAAGCAGCCGACAGCAGTAATGACCCCAATCTTTGTATTCCCAAACTGAGAAAAATCAACTTTACTCCTGATTTGCTTTGCCACTCTGTATGTAAAGAACTGAAAACAAAAGACTAGTGTGAGAAATTCCCAGTGTGTTGGTCCCCAGGTGTACTCAGGGTTGTGGGGCACCTTGCCACCACTTGCCCTTAGCATGAAGCAGTCTTGTCTGTGCTTGCTCTGGATCACCTCCCTGAAGCCAATAGTGTCTGACAGCAGTGCCTTCGAGGCTGCTGCAGGCTTTACTTTCTCTACAAGCAGCAATAGACAGAAATGAACCCCTGAATACACAGAGTGTTTCCTGCAATGTTCAGCCCCTTATCCACTGAACACTCACAGAATTTCTAAGCCTGTTCCTAAAGGAAGAGCACACACTGGCTTCCAAGATTCAGCTCAGAACCACCACCTTTCTTAAGATTGAAATATATTTGTAGAGAAAACGAGAATAAGTTTATTATTAATGAACAGAGATTCTAGTGATAGGAAGTAAGGATACTGGAATCGAATGATTACATATAAAACAAAATCATAATACACTTTCTAGTGATTAAACTTAAGTCCTATCTAAAGAAGCTAATTCTGGCCAAAGTTCTCCCCAGTATTTTCAGTCAAAACCTGACTAAGATCTTGCTTTTATGAAGAAAATCTGCACCATTTGCTTCCTAGGTGAGGTATGCCCAGGTGTTTCCTCTTCCATCCAAATATAGAAACCTTTAAAGTTGACCTAAAAATAAGGTTCTCTCCCCCTGCTGTCTATCTCTTCCTATTAGTTTTTTCTGAAGTCCTTACAATCCTTCATTTGCATTCAGTTTAGACTGATTATAACAAACCCCTTGTAAATGAGAAAATACTCAATTTACATGTAAACAAATTGACAGATTCTGTCTGACAGAAAACCTGTTTTTATCCTTTGCTGGAGATCAACCTACCAAACCCAGACTTTAAGAACATATCTGCAGCATCTATATAGAACTCTTTGCATATCTGCACATAGGTTTCAAAATGGCATTGACAACCAGTGTGACAGTGGCTTTTATTTGAGATCTCACAGGACTTTCTTTGCTGAAGTAAAATTTACACACTGGGCTCGGGAGATTCTTCTAAACCCTCTGCACCTATTTGCCAGTTGGCATTAAGAGGTTCTTGGGTCACATACAGTACCAAACCAAAACTGGTTTTAATGCAGATGTAATCTCAGTGCTAACATAAAGTTATGAGAGCTGGAGACCTATTACAAATTGTTATATAGAAAACTAGAAGCCCTTGAAAAATGGTGCCTACAAAAGATTCTGAGAATTGGACTGAAAGACTTTATCCTAATGTAGAGATTCAAGAAATTACTAATCGCCATATCATATCCACTAGAATTATAAAGAAACTTTTGACATATCTGGGTCATATACCCTGGATGCCAACACACAGAAGCTGTCAAGTGAAAACCACTGGTGCAAGAAAATGAGGCCCTCACAAGAAACCTTAAGAAGAACCCTTAGCAGGGAGGATAGAACAGTCAATCTCAATACCACAGAGCAAATAGAAACAGCAGCTAATGACAGAGGGGAGGGAAGAGACAAGTTTCTGCCCTGTGTGCAAATTATGACTGAATTTTTCCCATGCATGGGAGCATGGCAGAAGACACCACAAAGGTGCCTGAAAGAAAAATAGACAAAGCAAGGCTGCCATCACTGTCAGGGTCAAGACAGAAGAATTCACTAGGTAGGATAGACTGGGCAAGGAAAACTTGTGAAGTGTCATATAGGCAAATACAAAGAGCTTATGTCTGGTGCACTGGAGGACTAGGAACCAGTGGAGGGATGTAAAGAAAAGAGTACTATAGACTAAGTAATGAGCCAGGACAGTGATCCTAGCAGCAGCAGTATGAATGGGCTCAAAGAAGGCAATGTGTTTTGTCTGGTTTTTTTTGTGTTTCACATCACACTTGATGCCGACCCATCAATAAAAAGAAAAAGGTTTTGTGTAATTTGTCCCTTTCTCCTTCTTCATGGAGTTTAAGGGGAAAGAGAAGGTCCATATTAGTGCATAGCAGAAACAAAAATACAAGATAAAATATGGCAACTAAAACAAAGAAAATAAAAAATATAGCAAAAAACCACAGCATTTAAAACCATATCCTATAAAAACACTGGTCCTAAAATATTGTTTATAAAGAAAATTTAAGTGAAAATATAGAAGTAGTTCACGCATCCCTTACTCACTTTGGTGAGCACTTATTCATATGAGTATTCCCATTGATTTCAATGAGATTACCTGAGTAACCACTCACAGTCATGAGTTGCACAATATAGCCCAAAGTCTGTAACCATATACCAGATAAAATATTGCCAACCTAAACCCTGCCAACAGAAACATCTAGCAGATAAAACATTTATTGAAACATGAAATTAAATCGAATCTTTTAATTAATGATAATAAAGGTAAAAAGGTTGGATTGTACATCAGAGTTTGCTAATTGCGTACTAACTGCAGTAATTATACAATAAACTAAGGGCCCAGTTCTGCAATCCTTGATTACAATAGTACTACTTAAGGAGTAAGGTGTTGCTCAACATAGGTAAGGGTGGCTGAGTCAGATATTATATAAATCATTTATATAATGAAAATGAATTTAAATTTAAATTGAGACTCTGGGCATATAGTACTTCTATTGAATTACATTCAAAGAAAAAAACCCTCTGCAAACAAAACTATTGCAAATACAATAGTAAATTTACCAACGTAAAATTTGTGTGCTTGCAATTCATGATCATCTTCAAAGTGAAATGCAAATCATTCAGCTAGCTTTTAAGATGATTGTGCTTTGCAGTCATACAACATGTGTGCATAGCATCTATTAGCTAATTACTGCTGCAGAGCCAACACAGTGTAAAATATTTGCTATTGTTTGATTCAAGGACAAAAGTGTTTCATCAAAACATTTCAGTTGTATGTTGTTTAATGAAGCTGCTTGATATGTTTAAAAGTAAAAAAAGGAAGAATCTTCTTTTGGATCTAAGCTTGGATAACTTTCTGTCAAGAAGCTGTGAGAGTAATGCTAAAAAATCCCCCGGGATAGTGTTACGCAATTTAGGAAAACGTGTAAGGATCTCAGGGACCAGAATCTGAGTCTACAGAGGCCCAGGCATCTGATGTTCCTATATCACCTCAGGGAACGTATACAGAGCTACATCCAAAGGAGAATGGGGAAGATTAGGCACTGCAGGAAGTCCAGAGTAATAGCACCCTATGGCCCTCTGATTGGCTGTTTAACCCTGGAGGGTGCCACAGGAAGTTGTTCTAGCTTGCTGTGACTTTAGACTGCAGCTTGCTCTCTGATCTCCAGACTTGGACCTAGACTCTTGCCTCCTGATTCCAGCCTGGTATTACCTCATGTGTCTGCTCTTCGACCCCAGCCTGACTCTGATCCTGACTCTTGTTTATCTATCCCAGCTCTAATGATAACTCTGATCCCTACTCACTGGCTACTGTCACATGGCCATTCTTGACTTGAGGACATCAGCCCAGCTGTGACAGCTAAGTTAATTCAACATATACCCTGGTCTCTTACGAAACGTAACGTCTGTAGTGTCATTTGTGTCTTAGACCGGATCTGCACTAGACTGTTTTGTTGACAAAAGTCAGCTTCTGTCGACAAAACAGTGCTTATGTACACATTGCAATCAACACCCCCCCCCGACAAAACTATCCTGTTTTTTGACAAAATAAAACCACCTCAATGAGGGGTAGAGGGCTCATGCTAGCTTAGTTAGGACAACACAGAATCAATGTAGACACTGCATCCGCCTTACATCAGCTGTGGGGCTGCCATTTTGTCAACGATCTGCTAGAGTGGTGAAATTGACAAGAAAGCCGCACTGAGAGCTGAGCAGTTGGTCTCTGCTCTGGCTAGGGCTCCTGGACCCTGCTCCCGGCTGAGAGCCAGACTTAGCCATGAAATTGACATGGCTGTTTGGTTCCCAGAGGAGAGGAGGGAACGGAGATACCGCAGGTGGCTTCCCCCAGCTCTCAGCAGGGAACAATGAGGGGAGAAGCCCTGGGCTGCTTTTCCACCTGCTCACTGCTGGGAGCTGGGACTACCTTATCAATTTCACAGCTAAGTACTCCACTGATGCAAAAAGAGTAGTGTGGACATCAGCCACCACAATAATTACTGCCATGGCTGTAAGTCAACCAGTGTTACTTTAACTTATTTTTCTAGTGTAGACAAGGCCTGAGCAAATCGAGCTAATGGTTAGACAAGTAGCTGAATGACTGGAAGACCTCCAACTAATACTGATTGTATCAAAAAAAATTGCAGATGAAGGAGATAGACTTCTAATTCCCACTGACTGCCTTTGTGCCTTTGAAAATCTCCCCCCGCCCCTGAAATCCCATCTTGAAATAAAAACAAAGTTGCCTGCTGTTCAGCTAATAGAGCCTTCCAAACCAAGATCACGTTAACAACACCTCTTACTCTTCCAGAAGATTTTCTCAGTCTTATAATTACATAGTAACAACTACTGGAGAAGATTTTCTGCCTTTTAATGTTGGCACAAATGTCAACTAGGTCTTCCTATTTCCAATCAGGGTATAGTAGAAAAACACCCATAGTGTGTCGATGGCATCTTCAAGGCCATTGTTTCGTATCTGAGCAACTCTTCAGGGGATAGTGTGTAACACACCTTATTGATGTGCCTTGAGTTTTTGTACAGATGCCATCAACCAAAGTATGTCAGGGTATTGACTACAATTAGCAATATGTACTCTTTACATCATCCAGTTTGCATCATGATGGGCACAGAACAAATTGCACAAAAAGTAGCTAGAAAAGTGTGCAATGGTATTCAACTATATGGCTGTGTTTTATTTTTAATCTTAATCCTGAGCTTTAAAATTATTAAGAAGACATATTGAAGGCTTTGTCCAGTTATTTGGAAAGGAAAACATCTTGAGACCTTTGCTAGTTTATCATGAGGTTTCAAGATGGTTGATCCATGAATGAGGAAGGAAACAGATGTAGAAATCTGCTTTTCCCAATAAGCATTTGGAAGTGAAACAACAGCTTTTTAGCTGATCTTCCTAGGACAAGCAGTACAGTAGGAGAGAATCATGCTTTTAGTTCCCTTTTGATCACTGACAGTCTTGCCATCTAGAAATCTAGTAAGAACTTCAAGAAAGAATGAGGTCTAAATTAGCTTAAACTTCAATAGCTCACTAAAAGAAAAGAGCCAACATGTGGAGAGAAAATTATAGACACACCACTGAAAGAATTCAAACAATTGCTTGTGATTATACAAACTGTGACTTTCTGAAGTACCTGTATGGGATTGCACACATTTTGCAGTTTGAGCATAGGATCTTCTGGGGAGCTGCTTAGAATAAAAACTAAACCAGTCACTCAGCCTTAGAACAAAACCCAATGTAAATGTATCCTGAAATTTGGGAAAGCAACTTTCATTCCTTCCCCCCATGGTTTTGCCCTATAGTCCCCTCTGGTTTAACTTTCTGCTGCAGAATTTGAGGGCTTAGCTGATATTGATGCACCAGCATGCACCATGTACCTGAAGAAACCTATATCTCATACAGTCAGACTTCTCAGGCTTTCTGCACAGACTGAACATCATGTCTGGGAAGCCCGAGGGTGCAAAATTCAGCAGAGACAACACAGAGCCCAATACTACTAACACTGCCTCCTATTGCTGACTATGCTAATACGCACTACTTTCTGCTCTCAAATAAGCAGTGATCAGGGGAAAGACACAGAACCTGTTCTAAACTTTTTGCTGACGGAGGCATGGAGAGAGCACAGGAGTGGGAGTGTGCCCCCAGAGAGTTTGAGTAATCCTCCCGTTTTCTAACTGTGGTTTTCAGGATATTGGTGGTTCCTGGAGCTCTTGCTGGGGGTCCACTGAACTGACTAAAAGCTACCAAGATTCACCTGGCTATCCACCAGCCTTGTTTTATCATGTCCTCAACAGGCACAGATAAAGGCAGTGATGGCCACCAATATAGAGAGGGTTTATTAAACAACTTGTTTTTCATAAATAGGTAGTTTAGGTTCTGATAAAATCAAGCAGGCAACATCTAGATCCTTTAGCAGTGTAAAAAACTACTGTATTTAGATACATATTTTTAAGAGTGGAAATTTACCAAAAGCAAATCTGCTAAAGAGGTTAAGCTGTGGTGGAACCCAGCAAAGAAACTCATTATTACAGGGCAGTAATACTACATATTTCTTAATACCTATTTACAAAGGGACAACACTTACATGTTTTATTTCATTTATTTGTGTCATGGTCTAGGGGAACACTTCTCCCACAATGATGCTTGTTCTTCCTCTCATGGTGTGTGTCACAAATGACATGCTCTTTTAATGTGTTTTTGTGTGGGAATATAATGGTAATTGGTATACCAATAGTTTAGTGATGTAGTTGATATCTTAAAATTGTTTTTCTGTTGGAACTGTTCTCTTTGATATGTTCAGTAATAATAAAAATATTTGAACTATTACAAATGTATACTTTATATGATGCTGTACTGTGCCACTTATTACAAGGGCATGCTTTTCTTAAATTTATCAATGTGTTAGTGCTTCTAAGCCATGGCACGAAAGCATTTGACAGTATAAATCAAAGTTCCTTTATCTTCCTATCCAATGCTACATTTCTCTCTTTAAAATTTATTGCCATGCCTATGGTAAATGTGTAGAGAAAGTTAGCTACAGAAAAGATTTCTATCACTAACATTTTCTTCTGGAGACACACACACATGCATGAAGAGAGAGCTAATACCACACTTCTGCACTAAAAAGTTCTTTTTAAAACCAGGATAATTTTGTTGTTTTCACCTTCATCTTACTTATATTCTCTTAGTAATGTTGAATATTCACTTTCACCTTTATTCATTTTTTAGAATAAGTATGCCAGCCATAACTAATCTTGTGTGCTCCAAAAAACAAATTCATTAATGTAGAAGCCCGGAGTGGGGGGAGAGAAAGTATATTTGCATAGCCTATGGCTATAGGTTTGATTCTTTTGGTAATAAATCATAATAAATAAATAAATAAGTTGACAATACTGTATAATTGACATGAAACTCGTTGTGCCATAGTAGTGACCTCATTCTTCACCTCTCAGGGACTACTCTTTGCATAGAAGAAATAGTTCATGCTTATGAAAAGTGAGGTTTCTTGTCTAATATTTTTAATGTAATTATTTCTTTTTAATCTACAGTATGAACAAACACCAAACCCTTCAGAGGCTATACCTCAAGTTGAATTCAAAGTACTCACATGTTGGATGAAAAGATAAGTTTGTGATTTTTAATGTATTTTTTTCTATCTATAGTTACACTCAGGCGACGTCTACACTGACGGCGGCAAAGTTGCCACCGTCAGATCTACTTATCTGGATCGACTGAGCAGTCAATGAAGACCCAATCAGTCAATCCAGAAGTCGACCTACTAAAACCACCTCCTCAAGTGGCGCAGTGCACTGAAGAGGGCACGCAGAAGAGAAGCACAGAAATCGACAGGAGTTATGCAAGTTCTGTGTGTACTTTGTGTAACTCCTTTCGACTGCCAAGGTAAGTGTAGACCAAGCCTCAATAACTTCCTCCCTTTTGAGACCTATTATAGATGCCACTTTATCTAATATTTGGTTCACCTTGCAGTTTGTTTTTGAAAATTTCTAATAGTGGTGATCATGCTCCTTGAGAGCAAGGCACTACCTCTTGGGCAAGTGAGACAGCAGCCAGCCTACCCCACATGCACTCTCTAATCCAACCTCCACCAGCATTATCATGACCCAGTCTGCTCACTGGTGGCAGAGTGTGATCTATCAATTTTGTATTGCCATGTCTTATTATATTAATGGTAGTAGTACTGTAGTGCCTAGGAGCCCCAATCACGGACCAGGACCCTTTTGTGGTATGCACTTTATGAACACAGAACAAAAAGATGGGCCTTGTCCTAAAGAACTTACAATCTATTGTGACAGGGCCAGGCCAGATGGCTATGCAAGGGTGCTCTTATTTGGAATCCGGGGTAGGTGGGTGGGCACGAGCCCACCCACCGCTAAAGGCTCCCCCCCAGCCTAGGGGCAGAGCCACTGGACCCGGGTCCAACTGATTACAGGGGACAACAGATGAAAAAAACAGGAAAGAGCGTCGGAGTCACAGGTTAAGAAGAAGAGATCCAGAAGGGGACACCGAGCAGAGAACCCCGGACAGCGCCCACTGCTCCTCAAAGGTGTCCAGGGAGCCAGCGGGACGCCGCCCAGAGGAACTCTGCCCGGAGACATGAGTTGACAAGGGAGCGGAAGTAGGCCCCACAGTTGTAGGGAGCACCCCCTGCCAACCTCCTCTCCCTGGTCCTGTAGATGGTTAGTTTGGCCAGGGCTAGGAGGAGGTTGACGAGTAGGTCCCGCGACTTCGTGGGGCCACGGATGGGGTGTGCGTGGATGAACAGGTGCAGGGAGAAGTGCAGCCAGAACCTCAACAAGAGGTTCTGGAGGAGCCAGAAGAGGGGCTGAAACCTGGCGCACTCTAGATACACGTGCGCCAGGGTCTCCCTCACGCCGCAGAAGGGGCAGGTGTCAGGGTGGGAGGTGAACCGCGCCAAGTACACGCCCGTGGATCTAATTTACCTAGATTTCAGTAAGGAATTTGATACAATTCCACATGGGAAATTATTAGTTAAATTGGAAAAATTGGGGATTAATATGAAAATTGGAAGGTGGATAAGGAACTGGCTTAAGAGAAGACTACAAAAGATCATACTGAAAGGTGAATTGTCAGGCTGGAGGGAGGTTACTAGTGGAGTTTCTCAGGGATCAGTCTTGGGACCAATCTTATTTAACATTTTTATTTTTATTACTGACCTTGGCTCAAAAAGTAGGAGTGTGCTAATAAAGTCTGTGGATGACACAAAGTTGGGAGGTATTGCCAATACATAGAAGGATTGGGATATCAGGATGACCTTGTAAACTGGAGTAATAGAAATAGAATGAAATTTAATAGTGGAAAGTGCAAGGTCATGCATTTAGGGACTAATAACAAGAATTTCTGCTATAAGTTGGGGACACATGAGTTGGAAGTGATAGAGGAGAAAGACGTGGGTGTATTGGTTGGTCACAGAATGATTATGAGCTGCCAATGTGATGTGGCTCTGAAAAAAACTAATACAGTCCTAGGATGTATCAGATGGGGTATTTCCAGTAGAGATAGGAAAGTATTAGTATCATTATATAAGGTGCTGGTGAGACCTCATCTGGAATATTGTGTTCAGTTCTGGTCTCCCATGTTTAAAAAAGTTGAATTCATACTGGAACAGTTGTCGAAGGGCTACTAGGATGATCCGAGGAGTGGAAAACCTGCTTTATGAGAGGATACTCAAAGTGCTTGGCCTGTTTAGCCTAACAAAAAGAAGGCTGAGGAGAAATATGATTGCTCTTTATAATATATCAGAGAGATAAATACCAGGGAGGGAGAGGAATTATTTGAGTTCAGCACCAATGTGGACACAAGAACTAATGGATATAAACTAGCCATCAACAAGTTTAGACTTGAAATTAGAAGAAGGTTTCTAACACCAGAGGAGTGAAGCTCTGACTCTGGAACAGCCTTCCAAGGGGAACAGTGGGGACAAAAAACCTAGCTGGCTTCAAGACTCCGCTTGGTAAGTTTATGAATGGGATGGTATGATGGGACAGACTAATTTAGCAATAAGCTGATCTTTCACTACTAGTGGTAAATATGCCCAATGGCCTGTGATGGATGTTAGAAGGGGTGGGTTCTGAGTTACTACAGAGAGTTCTTTCTGGGTGTCTGGCCAGTGAGTCTTGCCCACATACTCAGGGTTTAACTGTTTGTTATATTTGGGGTCGGGAAGAAATTTTCCCCAAGGGCAGATTGGCAGAGACCCTGAGGGTTTTTCACCTTCCTCTGCAGCGTGGGGCATGGGTCACTTGCTGGTGGATTCTCTGGTGGATTATCTGTACCTTGAAGTCTTTAAACCATTATTTGAGGACTTCAGTACCTCAGATATAGGTTAATGGTCTATTACAGGAGTGGGTGGGTGAGGTTCTGTGGCCTGCATTGTGCAGGAGGTCAGACTAACAGTCTCTTCTGACCTTAAAGTCTATGAGACAGGCAAATTCACAAGAAAGCACCTAATAAAAATACAAGCTCAGCTAAAATTGTGCTTGCAAAAATAAACCCCCATCAGCATCTCACTTTTTATTTATAATATTTATTCATCTTTCAACTTACCTTTCATTTCCCCTCAGAAAGTCTCCATAATTTCCAAGACTGCTGATCTAAAGTTTAGAAAAACTCAATGTAAAAACACACATTGACTAATGCAGCCCAATATACTATTAGCCTTCTTGGCATTGTGGGCATACTGTTGACTAATGTCCAGCTTCTTGTCCACTGTAAATCCCAGATTCCTTTCTGCAGAACTGCTGCCTAGCCAGTCGATCTCCAGTCTGTAGCTGTGCATGGGATTCTTTCGTCCTAAGTGCAGGACTCTGCACTTGTCCTTGTTGAATCTCTTCAAATTTCTTTTGGCCCAATCCTCCAATTTGTCTAGGTCACTCTGTATCCATAAATCCAGTGTCTTTATTAAGATTATGATTTTTAGTGTCTAGTAAAGTTACGAATTTAAATTCCCAACAATCTGTAACCCACTAACCCCTTGTTTTGACCTATGACTACTGGGATGTTAATGGGTCACTTCACCTTGAATGGTCTCTTAGAATATGTGCAACTTTTATGTTAAACTATCTGTTCGACCTTATATTGGTTATGAAACTGGCAGTACCTTTCTCAGACCTGAAGAAGAGCTCTGTGTAGTTCGAAAGCTTGTCTCTATCACCAAGAGAAGTTGGTCTAAAGAAAGATATTACTTCACCCACATTGTCTCTCTAATTTCCTCCGACCAACACAGCTACAACAACTCTGCAAAGAATTTGTGGGCTATCAGTCAACTCCTTCACCCTTAGAAAGATTATGCTATCTAACATTATTCTTCCACCTATTCTTCGTAAACCTTCAGACCACATTAATTTCCGTGCTAATTGCTGACAATCTCAGTGGCAAGAAGACTCCTGTATCACCCTGGTGACACAGCCTACAGATGACGCATACTGGATCTCTCAAAGTACACACTCCTTTGATCAACATAGGAGAGCATAGCCTTACAAAATAGGGGGTTCAAACAGATTGGGGGGATCATTTTTCTTTTCTTTTCTTCCAACATGGGGCCCAAGCTTTCTCCAATTTTTAGTGTCCTCAATGGTCCATTCAGATCCGCAATTAGTGCTTCACACTTTGGGCCTCTGTTTAAAGCCCAGAATGGTGTATTTATGGTCCAATTTAATGCCCCAATTGGTGTACTCTGAGCCTTATTTAGTGCCCTAAGTGGACAATTCAATACCTCTTTAGAGCCCCGAATGGTGTATCTGGGGCCCTTTTAGTGACCTGAATGACATATTAGGGGCCCCATTTCATAACCACAAATGGTGTATTGAGGATGCTGTTTAATGCCTCAAAAGGACCTTTCAGGGCCTGTTTTAGGTTTTGTAGATTTCATTGATACCAACACCAAATCAGGGGAGAATATTAGGTAGGTTATTTTAGAGAAGCTGAAAAAAGATATGCCTGAACGTAGGGAACAAAACTATGACAATGGAGAAAACATGGCTACATCATGTACAGTTGGTGTTCAGAATCAAATTCAGCAGGTCAGTCAGTAAGCATCTTTCACCCTATGTGCTGTCCATTCACTGAATCTTGTTGGGAAAGCTTCTGCAATACTTGTTCCCCAACTTGTTCTATATTTTGGAATTGTTCAAAGATTCCACACCATGTTTTCTGTTTCTACTAGTCATTGGGATATGTTGAAAAAGTATATTAACATTACATTAAAAACCACACCAAGATTGTCAGCAAGGGATACAGGCAGTCCTTCCATTACAAAATCAGGCTGAGGTTTCCTTGACACATTAGACTATATCAAGGCTTCACACAATCTTATGCTAAAACTTAAGTTGGAAACTGACAACTTTCAAACAAATATTTCAGAGCTTTTGCTTCTTGTTTTGGCTGAGAAAGTGATCAGAAACAGTCAGCATGGATTCACCAAGGGCAAGTCATGTCTGACCAACCTGATTGCCTTTTATGATGAGATGGTTGACTCTGTGGCTGAGGAGAAAGCAGTGGACATGATATACCTTGACTTTAGCAAAGCTTTTGATACAGTCCCCAACAGTATTCTTATCAGCAAGTTAAAGAAATATGGGTTGAATGAATGGACTATAAGATGGAGATCTTCATGTTCATTGGGTAGTGATCAATGGCTCAATGTCTAGCTGGCAGCTGGTAACAAGTGGAGTGTCCCAGAAGTTGGTGCTGTGGCCGCTTTTGTTCAACATCTTCATTAACGATCTGGAGGATGGAGTGGATTGCACCCTCAGCAAGTTTACAGATGATACTAAGCTGGGGAGAATGGTAGATACCCTAGAGGGCAGGGATAGGCTACAGGGTGACCTAGACAAATTAGAGGATTGGGCCAAAAGAAATCTGATGAGGTTCAGCAAGGACAAGTGCAGAGTCCTGCACTTAGAATGGAAGAATCCCATGCACTGCTACAGACTGAGGATAGACTGGATAGGCAGCAGTTCTGCAGAAAAGGACTTGGGGGTTACAGTAGACAAGAAACTGGATATGAATCAACAGTGTGCACTTCTTGCAAAGAAGGCTAATGGCATATTGGGCTGCATTACTAGAAGCATTTCCAGCAGATCTAGGGAACTGATTTATTCTCCTCTATTCGGCACTTGTAAGGCCTCATTTGGAGTACTGTGTCCAGTTTTGGGCCCCCACTACAGAAATGATGTGGAGAAGTTGGAACAGAGGGCAAAAAAAATTATTAGGGGGCTGGAGAACATGACTTATGAAGAGAGGCTGAGGGAACTGGGCATGCTTAGTCTGCAAAAGAGAAGAATGAGGGGGGATTTGATAGCAGCCTTTAACTACCTGAAAGGGGGTTCCACGGAGGATGGAGTTAGGCTGTTTTCAATGGTAGTAGATGGCAGAAACAGAAGCAATTTTCTCATGTTGCAGTGGGGAAGGTCTAGTTTGGATATTAGGAAAACCTTTTCCCTAGGAGGGAGATGAAGTACTGAAATGGGTTATGTAGGGAGGTGGTGGAATCTTCATCCTTAGAGTTTTTAAGGTGTGGCTTGACAAAGCCCTGGCTGAAATGATTTAATTGTGGTTGGTCCTTCTTTGAGCAGGGGTTTGGACTAGATGACCTCCTGAAGTCCTTTCCAATCCTAATCTTCTATGATCTTAATGATTCTATGAGATGTTGTTCACTATTTTATCAAAAATTAATGTGAACAAAAATTTGCAGAGTCCAGATCTTGACAGCTGATGATTTACGTGATGGCCTTTGAGGTGCTTTATCGGGCCAATAATTTTCTGGGTTTGATGTAAGGAAGCTGCTGCTTCACAGACTGAAACATTAGGAATAGTCAGGCAGTTTAAAGATAAATAATCTCAGAGGGGGAAAGTAATGCCAGTCAAATTTGCAAAGGACAAAAGGTCCTCAAAAAAAATTACTGAGAGGTTTTCAACCCCATATCAGGCACAGTATTAACCCCGCTGGACAATAGAATGCATAAATATGAAGAAGTCTTACTTTTTTGAGGGGTGAGAAACTGAAAAGTCTCAGCAGCAAAGACCTCAGGTGGTGTGCTCAAAATTTAGCAACCAGCTACCCTGAGGATTCAAACTCTAAGAATTTTGAGAACAAGATTGAGCTATTCAGCAGTTTTTGCACTTGCCTCTTTAAGGATGACTTGGAAACAAAGATGTCCATTGATCTCCTTAGCTGCATTCACAAAAGGTCTTGAGGTGTGAGTTTCCCTAACACAGAAACAGCACTGCATATTTTGTTGTCTTCATGTAACAGTGGCTGCTAATGAAGGAAGTTTCAGCATAAAACTTCAGCATAAAATTAATAATGATTCTTGACCTACCAAAGAATGGGGCAGAAAAGGTTAAGCCATCTGGCAGTTATTTCTATAGAGAACTCAGAAACAAGGAAGATAGACTGGGATGAGCTAATTAATGAGCTTGCTTCAGGGAAGCCTAAGAAGGTCCCTTTGTAAAAGGACTTAGTGGTGATTATGGATTTTTTTTTGTGGTGGGGGGCAGAAGGTCCTAGATTTGAGTCTTCGAGGAGGCTTTTGACACAGCATTGCACATGGGCCTTAAAGAGAGAGGATCTCATCCACACACACACACACACTCATGCATGTACACATGCGTGCTCCCTCAGATCACATCATATCACAATCGCAGTTCTGACAAGGTGCTCAAACAAATCTTTGCACCATTCAGTATAGCTACACATTGAACACAGGAATGTCATTAGAGTGTCTGTAGAAAATTCACAGTTGCGATTGCCAGCTTCAGGGGAACAAAGTTAAGGTTGTGTAGGTGTGTACTGTAAGTCTGTATTTCCTGGTTTCAGAAGTTTGAGTTTTGCTGAATTTGGCATTCTGGAAGGGCACAAGATGCCACTCAGCAGCCTTAGCTATGTGTTAATGAAGTTTTTTGTCAGTGAATTGACAATAATATTTTGGCAAGGGCCAGGACATAATATTGCAAGTAGCAAAACTGTTAGTACAGTCAATGTCTTAAGCCTGGTCTACCCTTAACTTCTGGATTTGGCGGCAGTCGACGGGAGATATGCAAGTGATGTAAAAAACTTGCGTATCTCCCATTGACTTCGCTGCATCTGTTCCAAGAACCACTTACGGACATGGTTTCCTACGCTGATTTCTGGATCGACTGAGCAGGTCTACACAGACTGCTCAGTCGATCTAGAGACATTGATCTGACGGCAGCAAATTTGCTGCTGTCAGTATAGATGTAGCTTTAGAATGTGCTAATGGCACTGTGACCTAGGGCAATGTTTCTCAATCTTTTTGTTTCTTTTTTCATGGACAATTTATTGGGACATATAAAAAGTTGCACTCTCATACATCAATATAGGTGATCTGGTGTACACAGGGGGATGGCTTCTTCTTTGTTCCATGCTAGCTGCTTTGTGTTGCTCTGGCAATGCAAAGCAGTCACAAAGCAAATTTAACTGGTTCCCTATGTGACATTGCACTGGTAGCAGCTTTACACCACACCCACCTGGCCCTCAGAGTTGGGCTTCTTCATGGCATGAAAGGCACCGTATGTCAGAATGACCCCTAGGAACAATGCACAGATAAGTGCTAACTTAAAACAGCTTAGCACTCATTAAACTCCCTAAAACAAAGAAAGGGAGGAAACTCTATGTCCCTTTAAATAATACGCACTTTGATCATTCTTTGTTTGCTTTTTATACGACTCCTGCAACAGAACGGTGAAATCCTGAATTATCAGATCTAAGTAGATGGTCTATTAAGTTTTGGGATGTTTTATCATAGTTAAAATTATACACAACAGGAGGGACTCAGACACTGCCTATTTAAATATTTGGACCAAATCTTTATGTCCTTACTCACCCATTACCAAGGTAAGAATCCATTGGCATCACATAGTGTCAGATGGATCTGCTCTTGCAGCCATATCCTGAAGTACCTATTAAGGCAAGGCTCCCAACTCTCAGAAGAATTCAGTAAGAAGTTCAGAATTTGATCCATGGTTACCATTCTTTATAGATTCTGGAAAACCAAACCAGGCTTAAAACCCCTATTGACTTCAGTGTTTAGTGGTTCAATGTAGTGCTGTTATGTATACCTATTGATTATGATTATTATTATTATACCTTTATTTTGAAATATTTTGTACGTAACTATAAGATTCTTATTAAATGTGTGATTGGCAATTTATATATTATAGAGACATATTTATATTTATATCCTCCCTACTTTACATAATTATCACATCAGATTGTAGGACATTTTCTAGTGTTTTATCCAGTAGTTTTAAAAATACGAGTCAGTGGAGCTTCCAGCACTGGAGTTTATTCCATTATTCTACAGGCAGTTTTCCCTGGTCTTCTATGGGGTTTTTCATGTTAAGCTTGCCAAAGATGCAAAACATATAACTAATCATCTGTGAAAATGAGAATGGAGGAAGGTGTTTAAAAAAACAAGTAATTTCCTTTTGAACATATGTTATCTCACAACACCCCAATTTCAAAGGTACTCTACAGCTCTCCTTTTTGAATTCTATTAAAAGAGAAAGCTAAATATTGTATTGTTTACTTTGAGAAACATATAACAACAAATGTGCTGGCACATTTCCTCTATCCTGAGCCTTCTCACTTTCCCAAGCTTTCTGATGTCTTTCCAGTTTGGAGCTCCTGCTTAGATAAAACAGATGACTTTCTGGGCCTGCTTCTGCTAACAGCAGGCAGGAGCAACGGTGACTGATTGGTTGAAACATGAGGATTAATGGGTATTTATATTTCATTAAATTTTATGCTCACTGGAGAATAATGTATCACTCGCAGATATTGAAACATATGTCAACCCTATCCACTTACATATAATTCAATTTGACTTAAATGCATTGATCAAATTTTATTAAAGTCCAATATATCTTCCAAAAAGACCTGCTAACACAATATTGCTGCTTCACATTCATCAGATAAAAGGAGGCAATTGTGTTGTAATTCTATTTATACCATTTTTCGGGAAAAGGGAGATTATTGTGGAGAGAATACTCATTACAAGGTGACTGGAGCTGGCTGAAGGACTTGTTACTGAGATTATTAAGAGAATTCTCAAGTGAAGCCCTTTAGTTAAAATTTCCCTGGGGTGAGTCATGCTTGTTTTTGTCCCTGTCGGAAAAGAGAGATCAGCATTGCTAACAATATTATCCAGGAAAGTTTGCCATGAGAGATTTGGGAGCATGCTAACAATTTGTCATATTTTATTTTTTTCTAAAAGTTCAATTTATGAATCATGCAAATTGGCTTGCTTTGAAAAACCACTGTTCAGTATTTATGCCACTCCTCTCTTCTCTCTTCTGCACATCTCTCTCTTTTATTATACGTTTACAACAATTTTTAGGTCATAGTAGATAGGAAATTATTTTTTATATTTTTTTCTTTAATCCTACATAGAATAGGAATTTTATTTTAAATATGGTTGCTGTTGTTTACCGGTCCTAAGCCTTCTCTTTCCATCCAATGTGCACCTTACCAAAAATGGTATAGCCACCCTACTAAAAAAGGAGTGAAGTACACCTAAGCTATGCTCAAACAAAGCAGTTAAGTATGTGCACAACTTCAGTATTGCTAATCTGAAGTGTTTAGAAGTGATAAATCAGACCACCTGCAAATTATGAGATTTTTAAAAATAATAATTTTGAGGGAATAATTTCTGGCTTTTAAGCTACTAGAGGAAAACCACCTGTACCCAAACTGTTTCTGAACAACTCAAGCTCAGAATTCATCCTGAAATGTTTATGCAAAAATACAGGATCCTCTTTGGTTGCTTGGATGGGAACTCCACTTACCGTTTCCATTCCCCTGTCTTATCTCTTTCCTTCCTTACCCAACCCAGTCATTCCCCCTCCCAGTCTTCTGGCTTCCATCTGAATTCATCATTCAACATATGGGATTTTTCTCTTCTTTTTCCTTTACAAGAACATACATCAAATAATGTCCCTTTGCCACCCCCCCCCCGTTAGTCTGTACCCATCCAGTAGCCTTATTTAACTCATCAGTCTCCTTTCTGCTCCTTAAATTTCCGTGTTCACCTTAGTCTCTTCTTAATCCACACCTTGATTAATTTGTAGAGTTTGAGGCCAGAAGTAGCTATTAGATCAAGTCCAACTTCCTGTATATCACAGACCATTAAATAACACCCAGTTACCCCAGTATTGAGCCAAATAGCTTGTGTTTGTCTAAAGTGTATCTTCCAAAAAGGCAACCGGTCTGATCTAAAGACATCAAGAGATGGAGAATCCATCACTTTCCTTGGTATTTTTTTTCCAGTGGTTAATCACCCTCACTGTAAAAAGGTGTGCCTTATTTTTATTTTAATTTGTCAGGGTTCAGCGTCCATATACTGGTTCTAGTGATGCTTTTTACCACTAGAAAAAAGAACCTTTTGCTATCCAATATTTTCTCCCCATGAAGGTACTTATACACTCTAATCAAGTCACTTCTCAATCTACTTTTGATAAAATAAACAGATTGAGCTCTATAAATTATTTTCTTCAGATCCGAAATAATTTTTGTGGTTATTTTCCACTATTTTGCCTGGGATTGATGTCAGGATAATTGTCCTATAGTTATCCGGGTCATCATGTTTACCTTTTTTGGATATTGGCACAACAAAAGCAATCTTGCAATCTTCTAGAATTTTCCCAATATTCTAAGATTTATTTAAAAGGAAACTCAGCACTCTAAAGATTTCCACAGCTAGAATTTTTAGGACTTTTGAGTGCAAGTTATCAGGGTCTGCTGATTTAAAAATATTTATCCTTAGTAGATATTGGATATTTGAGCTTCCTTCTTGTACTCCAAATTAACTACACCACTCAGCCTCCGTCCCCTGTATTATTCTGTCCCCCTTATTCTTCTTTTAACCCTCACCACTCTGTGTTTCCTCTGCCTCCTCCTGCATCCCAGGTTTCCCTGTATGTCTTTAGTTTTCCCCTGTCCCCCTCATTCTCTGATCAATCTGCCATTCAATCTGATCTTCTCAGCCTACTTTCTGCTCTTTACATTCCCCTCTCTTTTCATAGCTTTCTGTCTAGCCTTCCAACCACAGAGCAGCAGAGTTCTCTGAGGGCAACCTGGTTTCAGTCTTATTGAAAACAAAGGGAGATGGCAGCCATCTTACCAGGGGCAAATTTGAGCACGTTAATTAAATGTGTACACAGAATCTGTGTCCTTTTCCAGATAGGGGTTCAGTGGCAGTAGCCTATGCTTAAGTGTTCTGCTGAATCAAGGCCCAAATAAACAGTGCTTTATTCTGTCCCTGAACTTCTCACTATGTAGATGTGAAAGTGCTTTTGTGCACACAAGTGAAGATTGTTGTCAGAAAATGCAGCATGGTCTGAGAAGAAGATGTAGTCAGGATGCTGGAAGCTGCATTGCATGGTCTCCCTTCAGCACCAAAATGTTAAGGGGAAGCATTAATATATCTGCCGCATACAACTCTGAAGCATGGGTTCTACTTTACATTAAGGGGTTTGAAGGCCAGTAGGTGAGAACTACATTAAGAATGGGACAGAATATTGATGTGCTGGAGGCGTCTGCTAACTAGGATTGTTAAGAATAATTCTTTTGTGGCCAAACAACCACAGACTCTCTTACATATGATATTTGGTCAGTCAGATAAATCACCACAGTGGCTGTATTACAGAGGGTCTATGGACATAATGAAGAAGGGAGAGAGAATACAAGTGTGATAAAAATGGTGATCTGGGCAGTTAGATTTATCATAATTTTAATTAACCTTTGTTGGCATTACAAGCTATACAGATGTTGCTGAAATGTAACAAGAAATCACGTTACTTAAATACTTCACAGGGCAGTTATGACCTAGGCAGGAAAAGGTTTCACACGGTGTCTGGAGATTGATCCCTTGTGTCCATTTATCATTACTGCCCATTCCTGATCCAGAGACAGGCTGCTACCTAGTGTGACACCATGTTTTCATCTTCTCCTTTTCCTAGGGTCAGTCCCATTGACGTTAATAGGAGTTTTACAATTGATTTCAATGAGAGTGAAGTTAGGGCAACACTAAGTGCTTTTCAAACTTTCATCCACAATGTGTGTTCCCATTTTATGTGTGTTGTTGTTGTTGTTGTCCAGCTGTCCCGAAAGAAGGACAGGAGACATTTGATGTGGTTTTAATCAGGCCGCAACTTTATTATTAGATGTCTGAGACTACCTCGCAAATAAAAGTGTATAATACAGGTAACCCCATGTTCATTCAATAACTTCTGAGGGGGCTTCCGCCAGCCCCCCTCTTTTTCCATTCAAGTTCCCCCAGCCAACTCATTGTTATAAGAAAGTGGAGTTGGCTACCTGCTGTACCAATTGTAGGAATCTCACTCCCCACCCCCGTTCCTTTAACCAACATCTTCTTTTTAAATCCTTTTTCAAGCCATTTATCCCGTCACTGTATATCTTACCTGCTGAGTACCTGTACTGGACATCTGCTCCACTTATATAATGATCTGTGACATATAGCTTACCTCCCTTCATGCCACATGTCAATGACGCCCTCCCCAAACCCACTGTGGGGAAGGCAAAAAAAAAAAATCCAAATCCACTAAGGCCAATCCAGTGGCAAGAGAAAAATTCCTTTCCAGTCACACCCTGCCGCCGCCACCCCCCCCCCAGAAAATGGGTGGCTAGCACAATGCCTGCAGTAGGTCTTAACCAAACCTGATATTTCACCACATAAAGGGGAGGGAGGGTGACTGCTGCCTCAGCCTGTTCTGTGTAAAAGGGGGCTTCACCACACTAGCTGCCCCTTTTAAATCCTTCCGCCCATCTGGATTCCAGGGGATGAGTCAGTGTCACCCCTTGTCCCCTTTTCAACAGCTTGACTTCACCAGCCCCCCCAACCATCGGCTATACAGCACTGTTCCCTTCGTTCAGCCAGCCAGTGCCACTTATAACTCACAGAGATAACACAACATGCAGATGTCCACTAAAAAAATTCTGTATTCAAGTTACCAGACAGTCTGTGTTCCCGTGATTGTTGTTTCTTCCTAGACACTGTCCACTCTACTCTTTGTCTCTGCATATTTCAGCTCCTCCCCAAACATACTAAAGCTTTTGTATTAAAGGTGGGTTGAAAGTGAATGTCTTCCACTCCAGCTAGGTATCATGTGTCATTCAAAACTACTTTGGGGCTGCAGTTGTAAACCTCTCTGTGGTTTATATGAAAGGTTATACGTTTTAACTTACAAGTTTAAAGTAACACCTGCGTTTGAGACAATCAACAAAGCAATGTGCTAACAAGTATCTTAATTCCTCTCTTATTTTTCTTTGAGTCCTTGATCATTAGCCCAACTCATTATGACTTTTGGAGGATCTCTTATAATAATTTAAAGTCAAATCTTTCTCACCAGAGGTATGTATTTTAATAAAGTTAGTGATTTCCTATAGTTATTAGTTATGCTTAACTACGGTGTAGTAATTGAAAATACTGGTCAACTTCTGGGATACCATGCGGATATGTATGAGCTAGGAAAAGATCACATAAGCCCACACTATTGCTGAAGTTCATATCAGAAAATGGCCATTCCAATTGTGTCCCCACAAAAAAGGTGTCCCCACCACTCTGAAGGGGAGAGGACACATGACGGGAGTCCCAGAGTAGGGTAAGGAAGGAAGACAAAAAGGAGGGTGGTTAAGGACTGTACTTTGGCTCTTTATGCAATTGAACTGACTGTCGATATTCAGACACCCTACACAAACCATTTCTAATCTGAGAGAAAACAGATTGCATGGATTTTTTCTTCAGGCTGTTCATAGCCAGAATATTGGTGCATGTTTATTAACATCGCTGCTTCACGTGGCTCATAACATTTAGATGTTGAAATAAAGACATCGATGTGACATACAAATCTTGCATATCATTCCTATTAGCTCTTTGTGCTCAAAAAGAAAACCACTCAGAGCCCTACTCCTCTGAAAGTGTCAGCATCACACTGTGATATTAGTTAAAAGAGATGTGAGAAATCCATAACAATGTGATTTGCCCCAACCTCTATCACTAATAATATAATTTTAAAACATTTAAATGAAGAGCTGCAGGCACCTAATACATAGGCATTCCTTTAAGTAAGAGGCTTCACTTCTTCTGAGTTGCTTTTGTTCCACTGAGTGTCTTTTTACTATACCCAGGATGAGGTGCCCTATCAACAGAGAAATAACTATTTTCTTTTCTTTGACTTTCCATCCCTACCCTTTGCAGCACCCCTTCTCTCCTTCACCCCCCTCTCCCCCCACACTGAAAGTTGGGTAAGTGGTAGGTCACTGGCACTACCTAATGAAAAATTGAAACCAAGTATAAGCAGTTGCAGAGTAGAGTGAACGAAACAAAAAGTTCTCTGAATATTCATTCCCATTTTTAAATGTTTGCTTTGTATTTTCTGTTTCATTTCCACAAACCTTTGTGAGAGCTATTTGTACTTGCACAAATGTCCACAGAAAGTAAATTTCAGTGTTGTATGCATTCATCATAGTAACCAAATTTTAAATTTATTCACAAATATTTCTGCAAGGAGTGCTTACAGGAAATCATGCAATCAGGAATTAGAAACTATACTATGTGACTTATCTGTATGACTGATACATGTATGTGACAGTGCAATATAATCAATCACAACTAACCATCATTATTCAAATAATGAATAGGCAGAGAACTGAGTGCATTTACTTCACAGATTAAAAAGTTTACTGAATATTTTTAAATAACATGAATTCAAGGAAACTGATCTGTTCACAGAAGAAAGGAGAAAAACAGGCTGAATTTATCAGCTAAACTATTCATTGTAAATTATTCATGCAACTGTAATAATAATAAACCATCAAAATGCTAATTCAGATATACCTATCTATTGCTTCTGGAAATAACAATTAAGTACATTTATTTATTATCAATTATCTATTATTTATTTTTTGCTATTATATTTATTTTATAAATTCTAGATTTGCAGAAATCTTTCTGAACTATCTCACCAAGGGAACTGTTCTTGCAAATCCTTATGTGTATAGTCCTTACTTAGGTGACTGGTGCAATGTATGTCAGGGTATAGCCATTCAATAGGTCCATTAGGGACTGTTTTAGAGATTTTACTGGCTTAAGTGAATTTCATTTGGCTGTTCACTTATTTATTATGTTTTGTTTTGAAGCTTTTCATTAAAAACATTTTTCAAAATAATCTGTCTCATCACAAGTATTTGTTCTTCTTTTATTCAGTTCCTCCACATACATGCTTCTATTCTATCATTTTCTCTAATATGTTCAGCTTTTATTACTTGTTTATTTCTCTGCTCCTGAAACCCAATTCTACCCTTACCTCTCTTTTCTTCATTCTTTGTTATATGCCCTTCATGTTTTTAAGTCTTTCTTTCCCCCCTCAGTTCTGTTCTTCCTCTCTCATTGTCACTCATCTGTAACAAAGAAGGTATCCGAGCATCAGAGCCAAGAATTAAATATTGAGAATTTTCTGGCATCAACCTTAATAGGGATTCAGTTATCCCTCTCTCATTTGCCTGCCTCCTTTTCTTCCTTTTTGTCCATACGTTCCTTTTCTCTCTGTTCTGTCACTTTCCTCCCTTTCAGTTTGTCTTTAACACCTATTATCCCTTCCAATTCCACAGCAGGACATCAACTGAGGTACACTTGTCTTCCACCAGTTCAGTGTAATTAGCATGATGTGCCACACATTTCATATGTTTGCTATTAATGACGTAGATGGCATTTTGGCTCAAAAGCCTTAAAGGACAAAGATTACAGATATTTGAGAAGTACCAAATAGTACTCCCTGCATTTGTCTATGGTGTAAGATTATTTTCATTCTATACCTATATTGAGCCAGTGACGTTTACCTCTGAAAATCTATTAATTAAAAAAATGTGCTTTTTAATTTTTTGTGTTGGTTACTAAGTAGTTTGCACTTTTATTTTTACATGACTAGTGAATCAGTCTTCCATTCTAGTACTAGGGGCACTGTGCTCTGGAAGTGCCAGCTTTCATTGAGCTATACAAACTGAAGTACTGCTTGTAGTCTTAAACTCTAGTTGGGACTTTTCATAAAAGCAGGAAGGAATATTAATTTCAGTATCCTTGCTAACTTCCAACATAACAAATTACATTTTTTCTACCTAAAAAATCCTCCTATAGTTTGAACTAGAGAAGTTTGTCTTCACTTTTCATATTAAATTGTACTGCTGCTGTAAAACATTTGCCATGTTCTATCCCACACTAGCTGCAGTTTAGTGGATGTGTGTATGGGGTGGGGAGGAGAAGAGGACAAATTTTTAAAAGGTAAAAGACAATAGATGGATACAGATGGACCAAGAGGGGAGTACAAGGAAATAATAAGACAATACTGGTTGGCATGACAGGGAGTGGTTAGCACAAGAGCAATTTTTGTAAGCCTCCCAGCAGAGAAAAGTTTTAAGGATGGATTTGAAGGAGGATAGTGAGGTATCTTTGCAGATATTTATGGGGGACATCTCCCAAGCATGAGAGGTATCATGGGAGAAAGCATGGAGTTGTTTATTTGAAGATGTAGCAAGTTGCAACTTGAAATAGATGAGCAATGTTTTCATTTCCTTCTGAAATCAGAAGGGATTCTCTCTGAATAAAGTGCAAACGGGTGGCTATTCTGAAAGAAAAAAGATTCTTGGTTTGGAAGGACAGGTACTGACACAGAGAAACATCAGTGAGGCTGAGAATAACTTGGACAACAAGATCAGGAAATATCACAACCTTCAATTCAAGGGAAAAAAAAGACAATGAAAGAACCAGAAAGTGGAAATCAGAGAGGGTAGC
>ML675603.1:107309077-107424284 GCA_007922155.1 Mesoclemmys tuberculata | reverse complement strand
AACCCACAAAACAATCAAGTATGATCATGAAGAGCTTTCCAATCATACAAAGAAGACAGACAATCATGGTCAGGAATTCTATGCTAAGAAGAATGGAAAGCACATTCTGCAAAGGACAGGTGGAAAATTGGATGGTGTGCTATAACTGCAGGATTAGATAGATTTCTGATGTCTCTGGGCAAGGATCCACTGGTGATGGTGCATATCGCTTCTTCACATGATACCTCATATTTTATAGATTACTTCAGGGAACTCAGAAAGATGCCAAAGGAAAGGACTGTCCAAGTAATCTTGGAGATCCTTCCTGTCCCTCAAGTGAAGAATTGAAGGAGAGGAGAAGATTCTGAAAGCAAACTGCTGGCTGGGTAAGTGATGTAAAGTTAGAGGATTTTGTTTTTGTAGCATATTGGAACACCTTTTATGGAAAGAGGGGACTGTATAGTTTGGAAGGCTTCATCTCTGTGGAAGGGCGACCAATCTTCTAGGGAACAAGCTGCCTTTACTAGTCAGGAAAGTGTTTAATTAACAATAGAAGGGGAAGGGGAAAAAGAGGGAATAAATGAGCATTTATTTACAAAAAATGTATAGAGATGTTGAAAACAAAATTATTCAAGGCACTTGGGGGAAGGGCCGTGGTTGGAGGATGATTTAATTGCCTATACATTAATTCTGAGAACCTTGGAATTGAAATTGCTCATTTATTAACATAAATTTGACCTAGCTGGTTTTACTGAAACCTTGTAGGAAGAATTTTATAATTAGAATGTTAAAATCACTGGTTACAACGTCTTTTGGAAGGATAAGTGGGCAAAAGAGGAGGGAAAGTGATACTTGATGTCAAAAGTGGTGTTACCTACCTCTGAATCACTACTAACTTGGAAGGAAATGATCTTGAATACTTACGGATCAATGACTGAACAGGTGAAGCACAAGATGGCGTACTAGTTGGTGCCTGCTACAGAAAACCAAATCACACTAGGGAACAGGATGACTGGCTCCTTAAGAATCTGCATACTGTAAGAAAAAAGCTGTGATGATGAGGGACTTCAATCTGAATGACATATACTGGAGGTCTCATGCTGTCAATTCTAAAATGTCCTTAGAATTTCTAAAAACAACAGATGACAATTTCTTAACTCAAAAAGTGTGACATCCAACAAGGGGGAATTCTATACAGAACCTCATCTTGACATATAAAGAGGAATTGATCACAGGACTCAAAGTAACTAGTTGATTACTTGATTACTTTTGTTATGTGCAAAAATAATAATGTCTCAAACAATAATTAAAATATATATTCACAGGCACGGACACACACCTAGTGTTTTAAAAAGGCCAGTTTCACAAAGCCAAAAAGATTTGAGCCATTCAGCTGGAAGGAAGAATTTAAATAGAAAAATATGAATGATACAAGAATACTGAAGGAATTAGCTGACAAAATCTTGGAGACACTGGCAATAATATTTACAAACTCATGGATGTCCGGAGAGGTCTTGGAAGACTGGAAATGAGCTAACATAGTGCTCATCTTTTAAGAAGTGAAAAAGGAGCCAGCGAACTATAGATTTGTCATCCTGACTTTAATACCTGGGAAGCTACTAAAGCAATGTATAAAACATTCAGTTTGGAAATACCTGGAGGATGAAGAGGTAATCACTAGGAGCCAGCATGGATTTAACAAGAACAAATCATGCCAAACCAGCTTGGTTTCCTTCTTTGACAAAGTAACTGTTTTGGTGGTTAGAGGAAAAGCAGTGGATATACCTGGACTTCAGCAAGACTTTTGACACAGTCCCACATGATATTCTGATAAGTAAGCAAGCTCAACAGAACTACCATTAAGTTGATACATAATTGGTTAAATAACCACCAAAAAGAGCAACTTAGAATGGAATGATGTCAGATTGGAGGGAAATCTCAAGTGGGGTTCCACAAGGATCTGTTCTGCCTCAATGTTGTTTAACATCTTTATTAATGGCCTGAATGTAGGAGAAGAGAGCATACTGATCAACTTTGCAGATGACACAAAGCTGGGGGTGTTCCCAATATTTTGGAGGAGAGAGCTAAAATTCAGAGGGAATGTTGATAAATTGGAGGACTGGACTATAAACAAGAAAATGAAATTCAGCAAAAACAAATGTAAGATGCTACATGTAGGGAAGAAAAAACAAATGCACATATATAGAATAGGGGAAAACTGGCTTGGCAACAGCACTGCTGAGAAAGAACTGGGTGTTGTAGTGGATCACAACCTCAACATGAGTCAAAATGTAATGCTGTTGCCAAAAAAAAAAAAGTAGCTTGCATTAACAAAGTATAGCATGCAAGTCATGGGAGGTGATAGTACCTCTCTACTCAGCACTGGTTAGGCCTCAGCTAGAGTACTGTATCACATTTTGGTCACCAATGCATAGAAAGGTTGTTGAGAAACTGGGAAGGATCCAGAGGTAAGTAATAAAGATGATGAAAAGGATGGAATTCAAGCCATATGAGCAAAGGCTGAAGGAACGGGGTACGTTTACTTTGGAAACTAGAAGATGAAGGGGGGATATGATAATGGTCTTCAGATACTTGAAAGGCTGCCATAAAAATATGGAGAAAAGTTGTTCTTTTTTGCCACAGAAGGCAGGACAAGAGGCAGTGGGTTCAAACTACAGCATAACAGATTTAGATTAAATCATAGAAGATTAGGGTTAAAAGGGATCTCAGGAGGTCACCTAATCCAACAACCTGCTCAAAGAAGGATTAACCCCAACTAAATCATCCCAGACAGGGTTTTGTCAACCTGCACCTTAAAAACGTCTAAGGAGGAGATTCCACCAACTTCCTAGGTAACCTATTCCAGTGCTTCACTAACCTCATAGTGAATTTTTTTTTTCTTAATATCCAACCTAGACCTCCCCCACTGCAACTTGGGACCATTGCTCCCGGATCTGTCACCTATTACCATTGAGAACAGCTGAGCTCCATCCCCCTGGAACTCCCTTTCAGGTAGTTGAAGGCCGCTATCAAATCTCTCCTCATTCTTCTCTTCTGCAGACTAAACAAGCCTAGTTCCCTCAGCTTCTCCTCATATCTCATTTGCTCCAGCCCCCTAATCATTTTTGTTGCCCTCCTCTGGACTCTCTTCAATTTGTTCACATCATTTTTCTAGTGGGGGGCCCAAAACTGGACACAATACTCCTGTAGGAAGGCGTTGTGGCCTTCCTCAGAGTGTGGGCCTGAGGAAAGGTTGCAACACCCCTGCTGGGCAGAACAGGACCCTACAGGCCAAACTGCCTGGAAAAAAGAGGATCAGAGGCAAGGCAGGAAAGGGAACTATAAAAGGCAGACTTAGCAGGTCAGTAAGGGGAAAGCTGCTGCTGGAGGCAAACGTGTCCTCCCAGAGGCTCCGGCTGGGCCCAGCCCCAACTGACCCAGGCCCAGTGGCCCAGTGGCTCTTTGGAGCCACTGCTCCAATAACCAGGGATTCCAAAGCCTGCCCGGACTGCCAAGCCCAAGTACCTGGAGAGGGCTGCCAAGGCCTAGTAATTGGGTAGGGCCACCGGGCCCTAGTTCCCGGGACAAGTCATTTGAGACTCCGGGATCAGAAATAGCCCCTGAGGCCAGCCCTGATCTGGAAGAGCTGCCTGACACCCTGGAGCTGACTGAATCCCATGGACTGGAGAAACCCCTGGGACCCTGGGACCTGGAGGAGCTGACTTCCACTGACAAAGCAGAAGAGTTTCCAGACCTGCCACTGGTCGACACTCACCGTATACCCCAGTGACCCAGAGGGAGACTATGACCTACAGGTAGCCGAGGACAGGTGGGAGGAAGTGGCCCGGGGATAGCCTACTAGCAAGTGGCTGAGGCAGGGGCTAAACCCTGTTGGTGTATTACGGTTGGATCCCTGCTGACTCAGTGGCAAATGGCTTTGCCACTGATAGGGCCCTGGGCTGGGATGCAGTGGAGTCGGGTGGGCCTGCGTCCCGCTACCTACTTCCTTAACCACCCCGGGTGGGCTTGACATCTGCATTTGGCTAGCACAGGGTACTGAGCTCTACTGACCCTGCCTGACTTCAAGACTGCGGGCTCCAGTCTATTTTTCTATCCCCGCCTGTGGGAAGGCCGGGTGCTATTGGCTGCTCCATCAGCCCTGCCCGGCTTGCAGGACAGGGTCTGTAAACTGCATGCCTGCTCCACCCTGGCTGAGGGCCAGGGGCACCAAACTGCTTCACAAGCCCCACCTGTGGGAAGGGCAGGGGCTATAGACTGCTTGCCTGCCCTGCCCCACCTGATGGCTGGGGGCACCAGACCACTTACTAGCCTGCCTGTTGGAAGACCAGGACTACAGACCCCAAATCAGCCCTGCCTTATGGGAGGGTCGGAGGGCTAGAGACTGGGAAGGAAGCCCACATCCCTGGGGGCCAGGGCTAGAGACTTGTAGTTGGCACTGTTTATTCCCCTCAAGGAAAGCATTGTGGAGCCTGGGCCTGTGGAAGGGTCGTGACGCCTCAGTCAGATAGTGCCATTGGCTTACAACTCCAAATGAGGCCTCACCAGTGATGAATAGAGGAAAATAATCACTTCCCTCGGCATGCTGGCAATGTTCATACTAAAGGAGCCCAACGTGCCGTTAACCTTCTTGGTGAGAAGTGCATACTGTTGACTCATATCCAGCTTCTTGTCTACTGTAATCACCAGGTCCTTTTCTGCAGAACTGCTGCCTATCCAGTCTATGCTCAGTCTGTAGCAGTGCATGGGATTCTTCCATCCTAAGTGCAGGACTCTGCACTTGTCCTTGCTGAACCTCATCAGATTTCTTTTGGCCCAATCCTCTAATTTGTCTAGGTCCTTCTGTGTCCTATCCCTACCCTCCAGGGTATCTACCACTTTCCCCAGCTCAGTGTCGTCTGCAAACTTGCTGAGGGTGCAATCCACCCCAACCTCCAGATCATCAATGAAGATGTTGAACAAAAGTGGCCCCAGCACCGACTCCTGGGACACTCCACTTGTTATCAACTGCCAACTAGACAGTGAGCCGTTGATCACTACCCGTTGAACACAATGATCTATCCAGCTTTCTTTCAATTTTATAATCCATTCATCCAACCCATACTTCTTTAACTTAAAGATAAGAATATCATGGGAGACAGTATCAAAAGCTTTTCTAAAGTTAAGATATATCATGTCCACTGCTTTCCCCACAACCACATAGTCAATCATCTCAATCAGGTTGGTTAGGCATGACTTGCCCTTGTTGACTATTCCTGATCTCCTTCCTCACTTCCAAGTGCCTCAAATGGATTCCTTGAGGACCTACTCAATGATTTTTCCAGGGACTGAGGTAAGGCTGACCAGTCAGTAATTCCCTGGTTCCTCCTTCTTCTCTTTTTTGAAGATGGGCACTATATTTGCCTTTTTCCAGTCATTTGAGACCTCCCCTAATTGCCATGAGTTTTCAAATATAATGGCCAACGGCTCTACAATCACCTCAGACAACTCCCTCAGCACCCTCATGCATCTGGTGCATGTCCAGCCTTTTTAAATAGTCCTGAACCTGTTCTTTCAGCACTAAGGGCTGCTCACCTCCTCCCCATTCTCTGCTGCCAGTGCAGTAGTCTGGGAGCTGATCTTGTCTGTGGAGACAGAGGAAAAAAAGCATTGAATACTTCTACTTTTTCCACATCATCTGTCAGTAGGTTGATTCTCCTATTTTTTAAGGGAATCACACTTTTCCTGACCACCTTCTTGTTGCAAACATACCTGTAGAACCCCTTCTTGTTACCCTTCATGTCCCTTGGTAGCTGCAACTCCAATTGTGCTTTGGCCTTCCTGATTTCACTCCTGCATGTTCAAGCAGTATTTTTATAATCCTCCCTAGTCATCTGACCAAGCTTCCACTTCTTGTAAGCTTCTTTTTTTGTGATTAAGTTTACCAAGACTTCTTTGTTAAGCCAAGCTGGTCGCCTACTATATTTGCTATTGTTTCTGCACATCAGGATGGTTTATTCCTGCACCTTCAATAAGGTTTCTTTAAAATACAGTCAGCTCTCTTGGACTCCTTTCCCTCCTCATATTAGCCTCCCAGGGGATCCTGCCAATCAGCTCCCTGCAGAAGTCAAAGTCTGCTTTTCTGAAGTCCATGGTCAGTATCCTGCTGTTCTCCTTTCTTCCTTTTGTCAGGATCCTGAGCTCTATCATCTCATGGTCCAGGTTATCACCCACTTCTTCTTCCCCTACCAATTCTTCCATGTTTGTGAGCAGCAGGTCAAGAGGAGCACAGCCCCTAGTAGGTTCCTTCAGCACTAGCACCAGGAAGTCCTCCATAACACTACAAAAAGTTCCTGAATTGTCTGTGCTCTGCTTTTTTGCTCTCCCAGCAGATGTCAGGGTGATTGAAGTCCCACATGAGAACCAGAACCTGTGATCCAGAAACTTTCACTAGCTCTCAGGAAAAACTTTCTAACTATAAGAACAGTAGGACTATGGAACAGACTGCCTTGAGAGCTTGTGGAAGCTTCTTCACTAGAGGTTTTCAAAAGGAGGCTGGATAGACATCTGCCTTGCATTGTTTAGACGCAACAAATCCTGCATCTTGGTAGGGGGTCAGGCTAAATGACCCTTGCAGTCTCTTCTATTCATGTGATTTTATGATTCTATAATGGAGAACAGGATAAGCATATTTTTGTAGATGCCCAAAAAACCACAATCAAGAGAGAAGGCTTCACTGGTTTAAAGAAAAAAGACTTGCTTAAAGGGGAAACGAAAGCTGCAATTCAAAATAAATAATAATATATAACAAATGGAAAGGGGAAAATTGATAGCAATGAGTATAAAATAGAAGCTATAAATTGTAGAAAATTGATAAAGCAAGCAAAAGAACACAAGATGACATCTATGGCCAGGAGAGATAAGGACAATAAAAAAGGAGTTGAATATATCAGGAACGAAAGGAACCCTAACAATCATAATGTAGAAAAGGCTGAATTGGTCAGTACATATTTTTTCTCTACTTGGAAAAAAGACAATGTATATAATATCATAATGGCATAGAGACAAGTTATATTATATCTGTATTTAGTACAGGTGTGACCACTACTGGAATTCTGTGTCTAATTCTGTTATCCGCAATTCCAAAAGGATGTTGAAAAATTGGAGAGGGCTCAGAAAAGAGCCACAAGAATGACTGAATGATTAGAAAATATACTGTGAGGGAGTCAAGGACTTAATCTATTTAGCTTATCAAAGAGAGAGTTAAGGAGTGACTTGATAACCGTCTATAAGGAGAATAAAAAATGGATAATAGAGGATTTAAAGGTCCCTGGCCAGGCTGCCTTTCTGAGACCCTTTCCGAGACCCTTTCCCAGCCCCTCAAACACACACGTCTCAAGTAGCAGGCCCTACTTATCTTTGGTGTGGGAGCCTGCAAGTCAACCACTCGCTGACTGGGTCTCCGGCTTATATCCCCCTGATTGTCAGCTGTGATACCTAGCAGGCACAACAAGCTTGGATTCTGGAAGAACTTTCCATCAGGAGCCTGTGGACAATAACATTTTGCAGTGACATAGAAGCAGCTTATTCAAAACTATGTATGATTTATTTTGCCAAAAGGTATACAGCTCTCAAGAAATTGATTTAAACTACAAAGGGATCTGTAAACATACTGTCTTACCTGTACTTGGCATTCTGCTCAAGCACTTAAATAGAGATGACTTAGCCTTGGTGTCCCCTTCTCTCTAGGGGAATAAGTTACAGCTTGCCCATTTCAGGTCCCTGACTCTCAGTGTTTCTGTGTCAGTCTGCAGCTGCTAACACCTTCCCCTCCCCGTCTCTAGAGCAGATCCTTTAGCGGATCACTGTCTTTTGATCTCCAGTTTCTCAGCCTTGGCAAACATCCCTGTCACCAAGCTTGGGGCTGAGGAGTCCCTCTTCATGGTTACAGAACTGTCTATTGTGTTTGAGGGAATGCACCTTATCTAGACCATTGTTTTTCCTTTCCTGCCTGGTTTCTTTAGAAACTCCTTTTTATCTAATTATGTATCCACACAAAGTAATATCACACAGATACACTGAGGGCATATTATGTTTATAAAAATTAATACAAATATTTCCCTGTTCTCCATAGAGGGCTCTTCAAACTAGCAGCAAAAGGTATAACCAGATCTATATAATGTCCGGAAATAAAGTTAAACACATTGAGACTAGAAAGATCATGCAATTTTATTTTTTATTTTATTTTATTTTATTTTTTACCAGTGATAGTAATTAATCATTGGGACAATTTACCAATAGATATGATGGATTCTCAATCACTGGAAATTTTAAAATCCAGATTAGATTTTTTTCTACAAATATACTGTAGTTCAACCATAGCTAGCGGATTTAAACGAGGAATTAATTCAATAAAGCCCCATGACTTGTGTTATGCTGGAGGTTAGACTAGATGATCTAAATGATCCTGTCTGTCCTGTCAGTGTATGAATCTATGTGCAAATTTCAATGCATTTTTAAACTAAACCACAAGATGTAAAGTGCTTTTTATCCTTGTGGAGGAGAGATATTATGTAAAGATCGATAGTTTTAATATTTCAGATGTAAATATTTGCACAATTATTTTATTTAAATTATAAAGTTAGTTACACAAAAATACAAAAAGAATTACAGTTAATAAAGGCAGTGTCCAAACCTTGCAAGACAACCCTGCTGAGGATGTCATTACACAGAGTATAACTATGAGAGAGGGAAAAGAGACATTGTTTCCACATGGGTTATGCACATTGTCTTGCAAAGAAGTTCATCCAGAGTGTCAGAAGTCCATAGCAATTCAAATTTCCATACAGGCCACTACTTGTAGTGACACCCCTGTCATTACAGGTGGCGAGCAGCAGACTCTATGCTCTATGCATGGTTTAAATGAGGACAAAGATAAGGACAACGAGCCACAATGTGTTAGCATGGGTTACAGCTGCATTATCTCAGCTGATATAAATCCTATGGAAAAAGTAGTGTATCATTCTGTCATCATAACTCATGTTATAAGTAACATACCTTTCAATCTTCAATTTTCCAGTGTGTGACATCAGCAATCAAAAGGTGTGACAAATCACAAAAAATGTGAAACATTCGTATTATGTTGTATTTCACTCCGTGATGATTTTAAACTCATAAAGCTGGTTCAAAGGATATTTTCTCTCTTGGTGAATTAAATAAACTGGGCTGCAGAGCAAAAGAGGTGGGCATTAAGTGCCAGGTAAGCGTAGGGAGGGCAGCGGAACCTGTATTTATGCCCCTCCCGCAGGTACAGACTCCCCCTGGGTGCAGTGCTGGAACCCCTCCTGCTGTGCATGGGGGCATGAGGCCTGGGGGAGTGCAAATGTAGCCTTGTCCCTTGGGCTCCAGAGACCCTCCATACGCCACTACATATAGAGATATGATAGGGTTTCTGATTCCATTAAATAGTTAGGTGGAGGCACCACTAATTAGTAACTAAGAACCCAGTGTGACACATTGCACCCCCCTGTGCACCCTTATGATGTGATTGTATATCATCCATGTACATCCTTATAGTGTAACTATATGCTGTCTAATGCAAGGTATGTCATGTAAAATATTTTTGGAACGCTCATGGTATATGGAACATTATGGCTAAAGTAGTCTGTGTAGTAAGAAGTGAGAGCTTAAGGCCTGCAGTCTAGCATAACAGGCTAAGACTGAAGGCCTAAGTGGAAAAAGCCAAGTTAATAGGAGAGTAAGTGGAAAAAACCAAGTTAACAGAAACCAGTCTGTGAACTTACGACCTGACTAAAACTGGTATGGAGAAAATGCTGTTACTGCAAGCACACACATTTCCAAAATATTACAGCAGGTGCAGAAGACACCAAGACATCCTGACACCAAAGAGGTAACTGACTCCTTGAAATGACACTTTTTGAATAGAAATGTATAATAAGGTAATAAATTGAGTTGTTTTGACCAAATCGTCCAATTTATGGTAATGAGTGGTGTTAGACTACCTCAAGAGGGTGGCAACTACCTATGTCAAAGGGAGCAGAACAAAATTGTCTGTAATAGTGTATAAAAGACGGTGTCAGAGGGAAAGACTTTGTCTGGCCTAGGGAATAATGGAAAGCCCCACCATTGGGTCACATCCATTGTAACACTGCACTCACATGTAAAGTAGACGCATAGATACTCTGTAGGTCATTTCTCATTGTGCTGCACTCAATAAAACCTGGCCCGGGTGCCTTCATTGCTCAGCTAATCCGTGGTCGTGTCAATTCATTCAATCACGAATGCCATCTTGGTTACCTACGCAGAGCTGGGACAGCACCTACATGGGACACACACATGCAGCCTACACTGACAAACACCAACAACACTGGTATCAACATCGTCAACAGTATGTGTATTGCAATGTCATGTGTATGGTTAATAGACTTATTTATGTAATCTTCCCAGATATGTGTCTCATGGCTTGAGGTAGATCTAGGTAAAACTCTACAGAGCTGGAGGGCCATTCACACCTCACAAAGACTTGTGTAAAACAACCCAGTTTGGCATTCCAAGAACAAAGGACCAGCCCAGACATCAAGAAGAAAATCCATAAAGAACCACAGTGTCTCATGACTTGGAGAAAACCATGGACAGATACTGTTTGTCACCTGACCCTGAAAGGAGGGTGCGAAGAAGCCCCAGAGGGGGGACAAAGAAGCAGGGTAAAAAGGGGGGCATTTTGGCTGTTGGCTCTCTCTCTCTCTTCCATTCCCATCTTTGAACAATAGCAAGCATCTGAAGCCTTGATCACAGGGGAGGGCCTGGCTGGAGGGTGGCCAACCAACCTGTGGTGAGAATCATCTAAGACTGTAAGGTTGCTAAAAGTGTTAAGCTTAGTTTAGAACATGATTTCCCTTTTATTTACTTTTGATCAAATCTGAACTGCTTTCCCCTGACTTATAGTCACTTATAATCTTTCTGTACTTAATACATTTGTTTGTTTTATCTAAAGCAGTGCATTTGGTTTAGTGTGTGTTAGAAACATTATTTGAAGTAACAAGGCAGGTGCATATCAATTTTTTGGATGAATTGATGAACCAATGATCTTACAGAACACAGAATGTTGTAAAATGGCAGTTCCTAGGGTTGCATCTGAGACTGGGGGTGTTTGCTGGGATCATTCTATTGCATAATCGTATGAGTGGCTGGTCAGAAACACTCACTCACTGAGTTGAGAGCAGCTTGCTTGCAGGAGGCTGCGAGTAAACTGCCCAGGAGTGGGGATTCACACAGAAGAGCAGAGTGAGATGGGCTCCAAGAGTGACGGATTGGGGTGACACAACAATACACCAGTCCAGATTGCAGAGGGTAATGTCACAGACAGATCATTGAAACCTACTGTGGCCAAAGCAGAGGGATACGGGTAAGGGTTCCTATTGATGATTAACTACCCTTAGCCTACAGAGACCCATAAAACCCCCTTACATTCTTCACTGACTTCCCAGTTGAATTTCCTCTTTAGCCGTCAGTCATAATGTCAGTGTGCCTTGGTGGGTTGTTGTCAGTGGTGACCATACCTGGGATCTTTCGATTTTAGAGCATGAGTGCCTACTGCCTAGGCTAAAAAAATACGGTTCCGTCAGCTGAGGCTGAAACAGCTAATCTGTCCTTAGTTGGCCTATCCTTCATTAGAAGGGGACAGAGTACAGGCATGGCTTATAATAATATAAAAGTTAAAACAAAATGAATCAAAAATATAAAATCAAAACAAAATGTTTTACCCTATTAAAATGACATAACTTACCTTATAAAGATTAAATGTTTTTAAATTACAAAAATGAAAAATTTTGACATTATCAAAAGACAATGAAAATGATGATAAACCTTTTCCTGTAGAAACCTTTCCTGAAAAAAAAAAGGGTCAGAATTAACATATTACCATGAAACCTTTTGATTTAAACAAAACTGTATTTTTAGCAGAAACTATTTCAGCAAAAATGTTTCAACCAGTCATTTTATTATATTTTACTAGGGCCTGTAAAAACAAAGAGACAATGAAAAAAATTTGGTTACAAAATTCTAAAATAGTTATAATTAAACTCAGATTGTTTTTGGATTCATTTTCCCCCCAGGAAAATGCTATAGAAAATTCAAGCACTTCACAAACCACATGGAGCATTTTTAATTCATTCCTAAATCAAAATACACAGTTTTTAGAGAACTTCATTATCTTTGTTATAAAATAGAAATGCTAGAACAACTTTAACTAATGGGGCACTATATCATGATGACATAATAGAGTTTTGTAAAGTGTTTGACAGTATTGCACAATATTTTGATTTAAAAAATGAACAATATAAAATTAGTATGGAACACATTAAATATATTAAAAACTGGCTAACTGATAGGTCTCATAACATAACCGTAAATGAGGAATCATTATTGAATAGTATATTTCCAGTGGGTTCCTGCAGGGCCCTACGTTATTTAACATTTTTGTCAATGACTTGGAAGAAAACTAAAAATCATCAACTGACAAAATTTACAAATGACACAAAAATTGGGGGGAGTGGAAAATAGTGAAGAGGACATGTCACTGATTCACAGTGATCTGGATCACTTGGTAAACTGGGCACAATCAAACAATCTACATTTTAGTACAGCTAAGTGTAAATTGATACATTTAGGAACAAAGACTGTAGGCTATATTTGAAAGCTGGGAGACACTATCCTCCAAAGCAATGACTCTGAAAAAGATTTGAGAGTCATGATGTATAATCAGCTGAACATGAACTCCCAGTATTATGTTATGGATGAAAGAGCTAATGTGATCCTGGGATGCATAAATAGGATAATCTTGAGTAGGAGTAGAGAGGTTATTTTACCTCTGTATTTGGCAGTGGTGGAGTACTGTGTCCAGATCTGGTATCCACAACTCAGGAAGGATGTTGATAAATTGGAGAGGGTTCAGAGAAGAACAAGGATTAGAAAACATGATTCACAGTGATAGAATGACGGAGCTAAATCATTTAGCTTAACAAACAGAATGTAAAGGAGTGACTTGATCACAGTCTGTACGTATCTACAGGGGGAACAAATATTTAATAATGGGCTCTTTGATCTAGCAGAGAAAGGTATAACACAATCCAAAGGCTGCAATATGAAGCTAAACAAAGTCATAGTGGAAATAAGGCATAATTTTTAATGGTGAAGATCATTAACCATTGGAACAGTTTACTAAAGTTGTAGTGGATTCCCCATCACTGGCAATTTTTAAATAAAGATTGGAAGTTTTTCTAAAAGATAGAGTGAGAAAGAGACAACATATTGATGTGTTTTGGTAGAAGGGTTAAACCAGCATGAGTTGGGGATAAGTGCATCACTCATGAAACATGAAGCTATAAAGGAGTTATCCAGACCATGCTATCACTCAAGAAAGAAAAAAGTCACTCTTGAGGTTTTTTAATTTTCATTATGAATACAGAAAAAAACAAGTTTAATAAATCTTCAGCTCATATAAAGACTTCTTTTTCAGTGAAAACAAGGCCATAAGAAAAATGTGACTTTATGTTTGAAATGTGAATATTTATATATTTTCAATGCAAAAACACTCATCAGCTCCAGAATTTCATCACACAATGGTCATCCCCACTTTATCAATTACATGCCATAAGAACTGGAGTTCAATTTGTCCTAGAATATTTTTCCTATTAAAGTTTAGTGAAGAATTCTCAATTTCTTTTAGACCTTGTCCTTTCCTTTTGTTATGTTCTTCTTAAGACTTCCCCCAGACTAAAATGTTATCCATATGCATTTCCATTACCTCCTATTCTCATAAAATCACACTAGTTGGCTTTAGATTTGAGAGATGCTTGTGTTGCTTAATGAAAGGTAACAAAAGCAGGATCTTCTATTTGTCATTATCAAAGTCAGCAGCTTGGCACTGTCAAGCTGGAGTAGAACTTTCCAAAATCTACTAGATGCATCCACTGATGAGAATACTGTTATACTAGTTACCAAGGAAATTATATTTTCCATGATGAGAGAAGGTACCTTTCTATCTTTACTGCTTCATTGTGTAGGGTGAGACATGTCCCTTTCTCGCCATAAAGGCTCCATAGGGGCACAATACTTTGACAGTTCTCTATTGTGCTTTATTACATCATTCTTCTCTATCCTGTGTAGCTCTTTCTTCACTACAGAAAGTAGTGGGATTGCCTCACTTCCCTCAGACTGTGCTGAAAGCAAAAGCGATTGCACCCTCTTTCAATAAGGTTCACAGTTTCTCTTTTAAGATGGCCATTTTCATAGGCACTATCCCACCTTTTGTTTGGACTAGGAGGTTACTTGCTGCATCCTCATTAATGACAAAGGTGTCTCTTGTCTCTTGTATTTCAATTTATTTAATCAGGTGAATTATCTATTTCCATGGTCTACTGAGCACTGTGCAAGGCTGCTCCAACTTACAGCTAAGGTTCATATCTTTAGAAAACTTTTTATGTCACCTTTGCCCTGAATCAATTTTAAATGTAACAATATTACTGCAAACCTTGAGATTAACAGTCTATGACTTTTGATGAATGCTATCTTTGGACATACATCCTAAGCAACAGACATTATTCGAACTTCTTGAGCCATATCCCAGGTTCCTGTGCTTTGACTGACTTGTTCCCAATCTCCTGTTTTCTTAAAATTTCTGCATGTGCTTCTACTGGCTGGGAAGGTCTCTTCTGACGTTTGTTCTTCTTTGTCACATCCAACACATTTTTGTCATAGGAATTCAAAGATTTTTTTTTTAGCTTCTCTTTTCTTCGTATAATTCTTTTTGCTTTGTGACTTGTTGCATCATGGTTCTAATATTTGCTTGATGGCCAGCTTGCACTTTCGCTAGTTAAGGCTGCTGTACCATTGCACTGCCTGGTCCAGAGACTATGCAGACATTAACTGTATTTTTCCTGAAATTTTTGTTTAGAATATTAGTGATTATGTGATCTCTTTACATGTTCTTCCTTACTGATACCTAAGCCACAGTCCTGTGCTGTTCCTTTAAGAACTTTCACACTGGACTTAAAGGTTTCAACATTTCTTTGGGCCTCTGCATTCTTTGGCTGGGATTTTCAAAGGAGCCTAAAGGAATTATGTGTCTTATCCCATTGAAATTGAATAGGTTTTGAGCATCTATCTTCCTCACACTTGTTTGAAAATCCCAGGCTTTGGAAAACGCATACCTGTTTGGTATTACATTTCTCTTTGGAATTAAGTATTTAATTTTTTTGTTAAAAAAGTATCATAATTCTTCTCTCCTTCAGCAAAGGAAGCTAAGTTTTAGTTATATTTTCAGCTCAAGTCTATTTTCCTGCTATCATTTAAAAAAAGTAGTACCCACATCTTCACAGGGATCTAACAAAAGAACCATCCAAACAGAGGCATTCTATCCTTCTCCTGTCCCTATCCCAGATTTTGTGGCAGAATGGTTTCAGTGAAACCATGCTACCAGGGCTTCCCCTGCCAGAAGACAGACCCAGAACCATGTTGATGTCTTAAATCAAGACCGGATGTTTTTCTAAACGATATGCTCTAATTCAAACAGGAATTCTTTCAGGGAAGTTCTATGGCTTGTTCTTTTATACAAGAAGTCAGACTAGATGGTCACTGTGTTCCCTTCGGGTCTTAGAACATATGAGCCACCTCTAAAGCTGTATGCTCCAGCACAGAGGGCACCAAACAAAAGTCAATGCAGGCTTGAATTGAATTAACTTTTTGGTGTCTCTGGGAGTTACTACATATTTCTTCAGTTCTGCTCCCAAATTCTCATTTTATTCCCTACACATGGATTTTCTCTCCAAAGACAGAGAGGCTCCTCTGCAGAGTCAGAAAATGAGCCAGGAAAGGGATGGCAGATGCATCCTCTATCCGTATAGGATGTGGGAAATCTATCTGTAGAATATCCCTTTCATATTACGCTCTTTAAGGAGAAATTATCCCTCACCCCAAAGAACCTACTGTATTAAATGGAAAAGAACAATAGCTTACTTTTAGACCAAGGCTATGTATTTCTTGTCTTCACTAAGGTGCTTTTGAGATTCCCACTGTTTACCTCGACTGGAAGACTATGCAAAATGCTTTCACAACATTGCTTCTCAAGCTGTTAGTGGTACAAACTATCTAGATATTTAGATACTATAGTATTTAATAGGATGCCATCAATCTTTTATAGTAAGAGAATACATAAATTATAAACAAATATGTCCTTTGGTCTAGTAGAACAGCATAATGATCAAAGACACACAATAGAAATGTATTTGCTTCTACAGTAAGCTTTATTCCCTTAGCTCTCAGTCTGTAGTGATGGACAGGCAGCGAGCTGTCAGTTTTTGTTCTGTCTGTCACACTACACTTACCTCCTGTTGTTTTAAGTAATCAATATGGGGGCTGAAATCACCTACTGCTACCTCTGCTACCTCCTATTTTGTCCATTCATAAATTATGAATCCCTGCACAACATCAAGTCTACAATTTCGATTGCATTTGCTAATCATTGATCAATAATTCAAAAGCCTCTTCTTCTTCAAGGGTCCCTGGTTTCCTGGAACATATGGCATAAGGCTGACAGTGTTCACGAGACTATTCCCTTATCACAAAGAGCAGCCAGGGAAAACAAGTTGTTTAAAGTTTTCTTTCTTTCTTTCTTTCTTTCTTACTGCACAAGCACAGGAACAACAGAGTGAAGTAGCATCCAGTGTAATTTACAGTTTTACAGTTGGGGTAGAGAGAGCACTTACCAGCAAATCTGTATGGATTATTTTTTAAATTATTATTATTTGTGTGTTTATTGTGGTTGGATTGCAGCTCCCTTTTCCAGAAATCTTTTCATGTTTATATTACATTATTTATTCCATTTGGGTGGACACAAAAGCTAATTGATTAAAAAACAATGCTATATATCTGAGAAAATATATGCATGCAGATAGAGGTAATAAAGTATTGGGATGCAGGCAGTATAGTGTTTTCCAGCCTTTTTGGCAGAATTAATTTGAAGTCCTTAGCCTTTATGACAGCCCCCAAAAATGCTTGCTACAGTGTTTCTTTTGCTAAGATTGTTTTATTAGCTATTATATTGCTATGGTGTGACCATGAATAACAAATATTGTTATATAGAAGAGTTCTGATTACTCCTCCATGGAGACCTCTTAAAGTGCCTGATCCTGTAAACACTTATGCACAAGACTACCTTAATGAGCAATGGGACTACTCAGGTGCAAAATTATTAATGCACCTCAATCTATTGGGCCTACAGACAGCAATAGCCTTCCCAAAATTGTTTTTAGTTCAGAGTTGTTTGAACTTAATTTGAGACACAGTAGCAAGTTCTCAACTGGCTCCTATGGTTTGGTTGCAGTGGATGCTAATTGGACAGTGAAAGGCTGTTCATTTGCAAACCAGATAACGTCAACCATTAAAAATTTGAGCCAATGATCCCTAATAAGCCAGTGATGCAACCACAGGCCAAGTAAGAAGATGCCCAGCCATCAAGAAGAGAAAAAGAGTTGGGTTCTCTCCAGTCTAATACCAATTTTTATTTGTATTCAAGGGTTATAAATCTTTTGGGGCAGATAGTTTTGTTTGATTTTTGGTTGCTTTTGTTTTAATCCTAAAATCAGATTGCTTTATTGTTTATGCAGATGCACGAAGGGTCAGCAAAAAGGCTATTTGCTTAATTCTAATTTTCACATATCACTATATAGATGATTAGTCACCAACCCGTAATGTTTCATTAATATAGTATTTTTGCATTTCTTAGTATTTTTAATTAAAAAAGTCTAAATTCTCCATCTAATAGGTATGAAACACTCCCAGCTAACTGGTGTTCATCACCATCATTATTAAACTATTTTTCTAGGCTAAAAGTTGACTAGTGTCTTCTAATAAGGTATAATAAGGCCCTCATTCTGATCTTGGTTCACCACTGTAAATACAGAGCAACACCACTAAAGTCACTTGTGTTATTCCAGATTTACAGTGGTGTAAATAAGAGCAAAGTATAAATTTCACTATTCAGCTTTTACCCTAATAAATGCATATGAGTTAATGTGAAGTCAAGGCTTGACAGCTGTAACATTGAATAATATTAAAATTACTGCACAAATTTTCTTCAAATTTCCCTTGACTTCTCTGAGATGGAGTTAACTATAAAATAATTGTAGAGAAAAAAATTAAATGAAGACAAGCTATGAACAGAAGCTTAACATTTGATCTCCATTGATTTCATAAAAAATAATATATTATATTCATATTTATTTTTTGTATTGTGGTAGACCTTGGCACTGAGCAAACACATAGGAAAACAAAGTTCATGCCCAAAGTACATGAGTCTAATTTGTAACATGAAACAGAAAATGAGTGTATAAAACAGTAGGAGCGAAGATGAGGAAAAGGGCAAAGGCAATTGCAATAAAGTCACATTATTACACATAGACTAACACTTTTCATATTCTGATGATTCCAAAGCTGGAAGTCAAGTGTGCCCTGCATCAATTTATGATAGAAAAAAAAAGTTTAATTACCATGTGGATTAGACATGTAAAGCACAATGAACAAACAATCTGTGAGAAGCTGATCTGTATGAAATAAGATCTCTCCAAGCTGTCTCTCAAAACTCTAAATGACCCAGAAACAAGCCTAGTTTGAGGACAGAAAGAGTTCACTTTTGCATCCCTTTTTTTTCAAGATTCTGACCAAAACTGGAAATGCTGGAATAAATTAATCCAAGAATTTCTTAGGGACAATGCCCAAGGGTTGAATTTGCAATGTGGGCAATGAGCAGTTATAAGAAAGGAACTTTAGTCATACCTGCAACCAACTCCCTTGCCATCTCCATTCAAAGAAGCTCAGGAAGTAGTTCTTAAATTTTCCAATATACAATGAACTCACCCAGACAACAGAGCCTTGGTAATAATGCTAATGTTGTCACAAATTAGCCTAAAAAGCGTGGGCAACCTGATAGGTCAGGAGGCTTTCTCCCCAAGACAGTCAGTTTCTGTCCTTCCAACTATAAGATGGTTAGAAAAACTCTAATGGAACCATTTTCTGTTGGAAAATGCAGCTCCATTTAAATCCAAATGTTTTGCAAAATTGGGTTGATTTTGCCAAAATTTTGTTTTGGAGAAAACCAGGAGAAAAAAATTCTGATAATGTTGAAACATCCTATTTCAACATTTATAAAATGAAACATTTTGCTTTTTCATTTTGAAATGATTTTTACTTCAATTTTATTTTGTAGTATATTAGAATTTAAAATAAAATAGTCTAAATAAGATCATTTGTGACATGAGTTTGGTATGTCAAAATAGCTCTGATTCTGTTTTAATATTATTTTGACATGTTAAGAATTCCTAGAAAACAAACAGTTTAACTGACTTTTTGGTTCCCTTACTCACAGGGCCAGTCTTATTAGCTTCTATGGGAAAAATTATATGAGTAAAGTGAGCTGGAGTTGACCCTTAATGTGTTCCTCCAATTTTTAAATCAAGTTACACCTTTTACTTTTCACTCATGAAGATAAACATTAAAACAGACAGCACTGAATAAGTCACATGTTCAGACAACAAAGCTAACGCATAAAATGAAAGCAGAAAGTGTCTTAAAGAATGAAAAGTGTTAATGTACTAATTTAAGCCAGTGTTCAATTGATGGAAGATAATGAAGTACAAAAGCTACATCTTTGGTAGTGGATAATCCAATGTAAACTAATCGACAGTGAGTCAATATAATCTAACCCTTCATTGTTCATTGATCTTTTTTTTACAGGCTACACACTTCCTGATCATGTGACTGGATCAGAAGTACCCACCAGAAGAAGAATAAAGCTGTTACCACAAAAGAAGACTAAATTAAAAATGGCTTGTATAAGAAAAAATTGAGAATTATGTATTGATCTACAATCATAGAAGATCTACTTTTTTTCATCAGCACCTGGTGAGAAGTGTGTCACCTTTTCCTTCTGATGCAGACCTTGCTACAGTTATCCATGGTTTTTTTCATTGGTATGCATTCCATATGGAGCTATACATTGACACATCTGAGAAACTGAAATTAGTACAGAATGTTTCTGACTGCTTTTTAAATGGAGTGTCATGCTACGGTCACATTTACCTGACTTCCCTGAGGTTTACATGGGCTGTCAATAAGTATGTGAATAGAATTCAAGAATGATTTTAATACAAATTCTTAAATGGTTTGGAACCTGATAAACATAGAGATCAACTCTATCTTCACACAATTCTGAGATCAGTGGAAGCACTCAGCCTCCTTTGCCATAAATGGGAAATGGCTTCTGACAAGTCATCCTTAGCTGCAGATTTTCCATTCCTTTCTGGACCACCAAAACCTCTGTGACACACTGAAAAGGCCATTTTTTTTCTCCCAGCTATTTAACTGGTTAGGGGATGGAGAAGTTTTACTGTTTGGGGGTGGGAAGATGATATTTTATCTGGAGCCATGTGTTTATTTTATGTTGAGGACAGCAGTTCCTTGTATACTTCCTGTATAATTAAATTATGTCAGGATGCCCAGAGTTTAGGTCAAGTGCCTCCTTATATTTTTAGAAATAAAAATAAATAAACTGCAAAAATAAGTAAAAGAAAATGGTCATTGGAGCCTTATGTTTTTTATACTAATAGCTTTATAAGATACTCACAGTTAAAGTGGTACATTCAATGCTTCGAGACATGCTAATAAGAATTTTTGCATGTTAATGTAATGGTTTATTCAAAGTAATTATTCATAGCTATTTTTTACTAATTGAAAAGTTCTTTTCCCATTACATTCCTTTATTTATTTTAGGCTTAGGGTTTCAAAGAATCGTAAGGGAGTTAGGCACCCACCTCCCACTGAATTTAAATTGGATTTGGTCACCTATCTCCTTTACACTCTTTTGAATACCCCAGCTTTCATTCAGAATATACTCTGAATCCAGAACATGTATCTAGTCTTGAACTGAGGTTCTCACTGATACCTCCTTAAAAGTAAAGATAATTAACAGATATCCTTCTTACTGCCTCACTGGACTCAGTCCTGAAGTCCTTGCTAGGACAGATTCAGGAAGGAATCTTTAAGCACATGTGGAATCTCACAGCAGCCAATGATTCTAATCACATGCTTAAAGTTAGGCATGTACTTAAGGACCTTGCTGAATCAAGGCCTCTGGGTTACCCTTTGTGTCTGAGTGTAGAAGGAAGCCTACACCTGCAGAAGGGATATTCTACTTATAAAAGAGCTGCCTTTGGATCAGAAAGATCTACCCAAGATCTTCCATTACTATGGTTAGTGGAAGAACATTTTACAAAAAAACTCAAAATGTATTAGATTTTAAGGCTATATTGTCTGAAACAAATTCAAGTTTTTGTTGTTTCTAATTTCTGCTTAAAAATAACATTATGTTCAATTTTTAAAACAGTATTCACACATTTTTGTTTCAGATGTTTTTATTTGTCGTTTATGTAATTTAATTAATTACATGCAGAACCAAACTCTGTTTGTGTTGCTAATGTGAGTTGTCTCATTTCAGCCAATAGGACTTAAGCCAAACAAGTTTTGGCCAGCAATGAAAAATGGATCTAGAAAATCTCATGCTCATGTGCTAGAAAATCACCTCAAAAGCGGGTTTTTTTTTGTGTGTTTCAAAGAAATAGTTTAGTACCCTTACACTAACCTACATAGAAAATTCATATTTTAGTATATATCTGCTACAGAGTGAACGTCTTCCTTAACAGGACAGTCACACACATTTTGAAGTCCCTTCAGGATAAATTAATGTGTACTGAAGAAATTGATAGTTTATCAGGTTTTCATATGCCAGAGGAAAAGAGAAGAATGCCACATTAAGGAAACATCCCATTTTATAGGAAGGAGAAAATAACATTGTATTATGGAGCCTGAGTCATGAAAGCACTAGAACGCCAATGGGGAAAATGGTATAACTTAAACCCTATCTTTTTAGCTTATTCAAATGGAGGAACCTCAAATGGTTTAGTTAGAAATTAAGTTAATTGGGTTTGATGTAAGGTTGGTGTACTTCCTGCTGGAAAGTTTCCATGCTTTCCTCAATTTAAGTAGTGGCTGGGCTCCCATGTCACCCTGTTAGCCCAGACTTTAATTAGTTCTGGCATTCGCCTCATAATGATAAATGCTGAGATGATGAATGGAAATGCAAATGAGTGTGAAGTGGCTCAGCCATCAGTGCTGAATATCATTAATACCTTCCTACTGTTAAATCGATCAATGTCATCCCAGGATCCCTCTGTTCAGCGGGTGCAGATGGCTGTCCGCCAGAATGCCTTCCATTATAAAGGCTGCGCAAACATTGTGAGTTTTTCCTCCCCATATGCTTTTATTCATCTTTTGCTGAATATTTGTTTGGCAAGAAGATTTCTAATATATTTCCAGCTGAGATGATAACTGTTTAGGGTCAATAAGCAAGTAGCTAATATAGAGCAAAATAAATACCAATATGAAGCTGTTCTCACATGAAAAGAAAATTCTGATATAAATTCAGTAAACTGGGAAGGAATTGGATTGTTCACCGTACATTTCTACATGCTTTTAGCATTTACTTTTGGCATTTACTCTTTTTTAAAGAAATATGAAATGTTTATTCATTTACAATTATTTCCATAACAGTATGTTACAGTCTCATGTTTCACATATCCCAGACAGTACAGAACCTCTACAGTTCTGTAAGGATCAAAATGGTTGCAAAAAGTTCAACGAGATGTTTTTAAAAAAAACAAAATACTAAAATAATTTTTCAGCGCATGGTGATCTAAGAATTCAACATGCAAAACTGAAAGTTTTGGAAGTTTTTATTTTGTCAGATAGATTAGCTTTTATACAATTACTCTGTGTATACCATTCACAATTTATAACATCAGTCAGTAACAAGTCAATAAAAAGATTGCATTAATTTAAGATCAAATTCATTCCATCCACAGAAAGCCCAAGTAGCCAGGCTTTATGAAAGTTCACATGGTGCTGGGTGGGTGAAATTCACCCTCCACTGATCTAGAGTTAGGGTATGAGGCTGCAGCATTGCCTCCTTATGGCTACTACTCCAACCTGTAGCAGCCATAGTCCAATCATTTCACTTCTTTAGTGAGTTACAATCATTTGATCTGGAAAATTATTAATTTCATGGCCTATCCATATGTTCATCCCTGGCTTTGGATCTGGTAAGAAGACATGATCTGTGATGTGTTCAAGGGGTGAAGAGCAATGCCTACATGACAACTGCCTTGGTTCCTCCCTCTTCCTTCTGTCAGCACACCTCAACACTGTGGATCTTCAAATGATTCTTAATTCTTTCACAAACAGTCAGTTCCTGGTAAATTCTGTCCTCAAAGTATTGTTGGATTTAGTTCACAAAGGGACTTATGTGCCTATCACTTTAGGCACCACTGACATTCAGAAAACTCATGCTCAGGTGATCCTAAACTTACTCAGTGTCTATATTTTTGCTGGAAAAGTTCTCTAGGTACCTCAATTGCTGTCCCTGGGCACATGCACTGCTGTCTCACTTCAGGTGTCCGGATGTCTAAGCCTCAGTGTGATAGTCAAACCAAATGAAGATAGACGTGCCCTGACTATCTTGCCTGTGAGGCTTGATCTATTAAGTTTGCTCTGAGCATGCCTACCAGATCAGATCCCATTTAAAATCCAAGCAGAGGGAAAGGAGGTGCCCACCTTATAAGTTTTAGCCCAGTGGGTAGCACACTCACTTGGGATGTGGGAGACTCAGGTTGAAGTCGCCCCTCTGCATGATGAGGCAAAGGAATGTGAATAGAGGTTTTCCATTTCCTAGGAAAGTTCTTTAACTATGGCACTATGGGATAGTCTGATGTGGGTGGCTATCAGTCTCTCCTGTCAAAGCTGTTCTACTGTGCATAAACAACTAAATAGCTATTGGAGTAAAGGGACTGGATGTGGGGTCTCCAACTGTTACCCTAAAATTTGGATTCAAGTGGTCCCATAGTGGCTTAGGTAGACTAATGAACCAATCCCAAGCCTTAATTCTAAAAGTGTGGCAATGGGAAATGGTCCACCCTAGGATATTTATAAGGGTTTACAAGGGGTTTTCATTTAAATCATGGGAAAACTCTCTAGACCTGCCTGTCTTGGTTTACCCTTGAGAGGACATGGTTACAGCTTTCCAGTCTAAGGAGTGACACTCAAACAGTAATTTCTTTTCAAACAAAACGTTTTTTTATTAAATACTAATTCTAATTGAATTTGATTTTAAATAAAAAATTAACACAATGTAACAAATGAAATTAGCTGCTTAAGACAATTCAAGTCACCATAAACTATATAACCCAATACGGCGCACTGTCAAATATAACATAAATGCTAAAATTGCAATGCAATACTCATAACACAATATAACATTTCCTTAGCACATATTATAATGTTATAATGTAATACTTAATTGCGGTACAGCATGGCAGACATATAATGTTAGAACATATGATGCAACACAGAGGGAGAAAGAAACCCTGCATACTTATGTATAAAGCCTTAATACAATGTTGTATTAGAATATCAAACTTAGTACAATATAACATACAATTCCCTTATCCACATGTATACAATGACATTACAATGACACACAATAATATCGCTACCAACTGACGTTCTGTGAGCGTTGATCAGGCAATCACAGAATGGGTGGGGTAGGAAATCATTCAAATGCAAGCATCCAGCTTTATTTACAATCATACCCATACATTTGTTATTTTTGGAAGAACCATACTTGCTCTCCTTCTTAGTTAAATCCCTCTGTTTCATCTTGAATACTTCTGTTCTCTCTATACAGCCATTGCTGCCACTGTTACTGATGCTGCTGTTGTTCTAGTATCTCCTCTTCTGATCATCACCCACATCCAATCCTGCCAGCTCTCTGCCTTATATACAATTTTTCTGCCCTTTCCTGATCGGTTGCTTTCTTAACGTCAATCAACAATATCTTCCCTTCGCGGGGTGATATTTTCAACCAATCAATTGTCCGATATGCTAATTAGTTGTACTTGTTACCTCAAATTTGGACCTCTTTGAGATTTTCCTTCCTATCTAATTGACCCCTCCCTTCAGGTATTAAAAGTGACTAATATTTCATCCCAGTCTACCTTTCTGTTATTGGTCCGTTTCTTAACTCCTCCATTTTATTTCTCTCTCTCTCGTAGCATGACATCATCTTGGCCATCATTTTAGATTTCTAGCTAAAACTTACTCTAAACTATCATTATTTACTACTTATCAGAAGCCTTAAAATTAAAACTAATTATATTTCTATTCATGCCTAATCATGATACTGTCACCATTCTTGTTATTTAAATTAGAACAGATAAAATCCACAATGTTTTTCTCCCCCTCTGCCTTCATTTCAGCTATGTGGCTAAATGCCGTCTCTGGTGCTGATCTCCTTACATGAACTAGAGCAGTTTAAAAATCTTTTTTATCACCACCACCTAGGTAAGTGTCCTAAACAATAGGCTATTGAGTCATTCCTACTCACGCTCTAGCCTAATGACTTTTTAAGTATTTAATCTGACCTGTAGTGTTTTAGCACTTCACTGTAGAAGACATTTTAGATAGAGGTACTGGACAACTCACAGGTGGTGTACAAAACTGGGACTTTAAAGAATAAATCACTCCTTAAAATATACTATTCTTTTTATAAACAATGTTGATTTTCAAAACATTTATGTGTACAAAGATAAAGAAACCACCTTTACATTCACCCTATGAAGCCATTAGTGGTGTGATAAATCTTCCTTCTGATTGTAGATTAAATATTTGATTGTGTTAGTCTAATGAAAATAGAAAAATAAAATGAGACAAAATATTTTGTTACTTTGGTACCTATTAAGGCTTTGGCATCCATGCTAAAGGAGCACCAACCAATTTCAATAACATCAGGAACACAAGGAAATAAATTAGACATTTTAATTGTAAGATTATATCACGCTGATGCGAGGGCAAGGAGAAGCCAAAACACATTTTAATGACAAAACAATAATTTAAACAGAATATATCAGTTACCTTTCGCTTGTTGTCCCCGGTTTTCAATGTAAAAAGAAAAAGTGAATAACTCCTCATGTGCTGACAGTGATAAACAATGGCAATTCTATGCTGGTTTATGGAATAAGTGTGAATTTTACTAGCAATCATGTTTTCACTACAGATGCATAAAGCTTGCAGTGGAAAATAAAAATATGACTGAATGCTATTTGAAAAAGAATAAAACATTAATAGTTTCATTAACTTTAAATTCCTTATTCTGAAGGAAATTTGAAATTTAAACACTGTACATTCAGAAAGACAACTCTGAAAAACACATGGGCTAAAAACTCTAAAGTTTTATATCCATTACTTTGGAATAGAATTGGCCTCACTTTCCACAAAACTTAAGCTCTGCTTATACTGGAAGCAGAATAATTTTATAATAGCGCTTTACAAATATTTTTAAACAACATTTTTATTCTTATTATATATTATTTTTTTTATAAACAGCATAAGTGTACACAGCGCTTTATAAAACATAAAAAGTGCAGGTCTGTGGCCCCAAAGAGTCTCTACATGGAATGAAATGAGAGCTGCAGTATGCAGATTAATGTAGAAAGGTTTTGTGAACATTTCATGGGAAGGCTTTTGCAGAAAGGGGTTGTAAGTAGTATAATTTTAGAATGGTTTCATACTCCCAGGCCTTCTCAAAGTATTACAACTCACAAATATACTGTCAAATACTGTGTTCCAGCCTTGCTGTTTTATCCCTCTAAAAATCTATGGTGTGGTTTTTAAAGTAATTGGAAGATGGTTTGTGTTGGAGTTGGCTGCAGACAGTGTTACAACTGTGTTTGGCTGTTCTTGTGTTATGCATGTTATCTGCTTTGTATCCTTGTTTATAATCTCACATCTGCTGTTATGAGAACCTTTGTCTGCTCAGATCCTGTAATCTGGAATATACTTCATGTAGCTCTCTGTTTGATTCTCAACTCATTTGAATTCTCATCTTGAAATGTATCTATTATACCTACCTTCACTTTTTAATTTATTTTTCCCTGAGCTAATCTGTAACTGTTAGTTATTTATATACTATTATAGTATTATATGTTCAATGGGAATTTCTCTGAGTAAGAGCTGACTAGAAACTGAAGGCTTAATTTTGCCACTTTTACTCAGTGGGACCGATTGTAAAGTAAGGTGCTACTCAGAATAAGTACAGGAAACAGAATCTGGCCCTAAGGATGGATGGATAGATAGACAGATCAATTGATAGATAGAAAGATAGATAGATAGCACTGCCTATAGTTACAGTTTCCCAACATTTCCCATTTTAAGACCCTGCTTTCTAGGGTTTATAACTTTACCAAACTTTAACTTTTCAGGCTAAATTTTCCATGTATGATGTCTGCCTTAGGGCTTATATATATATGACCTTCAGTGCCAGTGTTACACCAATGTAAATCTGGAATAGGTCCAATTATTAATAGCATTTAATAGCATTCTAGATTTGCAGATGTGCAAATTGGAGCAGAATTTAGTCCCCAACCTAGCACTCAGCTTTAGTCAGTGCCAAAAGTATTCTTCAAAAAACAGAAAATTTCAGGAATAGAATACCATAGATAGGAATGGTGCCTGAAAATATAATTAGAGACTTTTTAACATACAGGAATAATTAAATAATCTGAAACTGATTGATAATTTCTGTACCATAAATCAAATCTATGAAAATTAAAAGGGTAGGCTGCAGTGGAGGAGGACTGAATGAAAGCAGATTGAAGAGAATGATGAGTTAATGTGATACTTCTGGGACAGAGAGAAGTTTATATGGTAAAAAATTGCATCAGAGCATATTGAGGAATACCCAGTGCATCCTAATATTTACAGACAGATGTCTACGTTGACTATTTTCTTGAATCAACTTTGCTCAACACCTGTGAGCATGTAATCAATTTTAACAGAGTACACAATGTACTTTTCTTTCTGTCAAAAAATGTTGACCTCTGGTATTATGAAAGAAAGACAATCAGCTAACCTAATAGGCCCTTTATTTGCTAATCAAACCTCTCATTAACAATTAATTGGATCAAAAGTTCGCTGGCCATTATTGCTGTGTCAGTTAGACTCCAAGGGCCTCAGAGACTGAAACTAAATGAGCTGGTCAGGTTATAAATAATTTCCACTGGCTACTCCTCTTACCTCAGGCTGTTCAGGTAGAGGTCAATGTCCTGCCTAGTGCAGAGAGAAAAGTGTGTCATTATGACAAGGGAAGCTGCATTCTTTCTTTTCTGAGACACAAAAAAGGAAAATTCTCAGAAAAAAATGCAAGGAAATTAAGATTGAGATTACATAGCTGTAATTTAGTATAGAATACTTTACAGGGATATGTTCTAATTATCCCCAAAACGAGCATTACAAACCCAGAAAATTCATTGTTAAGGGTAGTTCTAGAAATCCAAACATCTTAAGGTAGGGAAATGTGTAATTTGAGTATCCAATAACTATGATTATGATTAAGGTATTCTACTGTTTGTAGTCCCAGATCTTAAGGCTAATTTGCATTTCAATACCTTAACATATTTGGATTTCTTTTAAGTTTAACTTTCACAATGAATTTCCTTAACATAGTTTTGAACTAGGAATTATCTTTTTGGAAAAGGAGTTAGCTAGTTACTGCTTGTATAGAAATGAATTTTTTCTGCTTTGTCTTTATCATAAAATTTGTCAAGAGTAGAGACCTGGGGTAAAAATTCTGTCTGGTTTTGGTCTGTCATGCTGGAGTGAGATTGCTAGTGGAGTTCCACAGGGATCAGTCTTGGGACCAATTTTATTTAACATTTTTATTAATGACCTTGGCACAAAAAATAGGAAAGTGCTAATAAAATTTACAGATGATGCAAAATTGGGAGATATTGCCAATATGGAGGAGGATGGGAATATCATATGAGAAGATTTGGAAGACCTTGAAAGATGGAGTAATAGAAATGGAATGAAATTTAATAGTGCAAAGTGCAAGGTCATGCTCTTAGAGACTAACAATCAGAAGTTTTGCTAAAAGGTGGGCACTTATCAGTTGGAAGTGACAGAAGAAGAGAATGCCTGGTTGATCACTGGTTGATCACAGGATGACTATGACCTGGCAATATGATGCAGTCTTGAAAAAGCTAATGCAACACTAGGATGCAGCAGGCGAGGTATTTCCAGCAGAGATAGTGAAGTCTTAGTACCATTATACAAGGCACTGGTGAGACCTTATCTGGAATACTGTGCACAACTCTGGTCTCCCATGTTTAAGAAAGATGAATTCAAACTGGAACAGGTGAAGAGAAGGGGTCCTAGGATGATTTGAGGAATGGAAAACCTTCCTTATGAGAGAAGACTCAAAGTGCTTCGCTTGTTTAACTGAACCAAAAGTAGGTTGAGGGGAGATATGATTGCTCTCAATAAATACATCAGAGGGATAAATACCAGGGAGGGAGAGGAGTTATTTAAGTTATGCACCAGTGTGGACACAAAACCTAATGGATATAAACTGTCCATCAGCAAGTTTTGTCTTGAAATTAGATGAAGGTTTCTAACCGTCAGAGGAGTAAAGTTCTGGAACAGCCTTCCAAGAGGAGCAGTGTGGGCAAAAAATCTACCTGGTTTCAAGACTGAGCTTGATAAGTCTGTGGAGGGAATGGTATGATGAGATTGCATACAATGGCATGCACCCGATCTGTAATTGCTAGCAGCAAATATCTCAAATGGCCGGTGATGGGACACTAGTTGGAGAAGGCTCTGAGTTACTACAGAGAATTCTTCCCTGGGTATTTGGCTGCTGGATCTTGCTCACATGTTCAGGGTCTAACTGATGGCCTTATATAGGGGCCAGAAGGAATTTTTGTCCAGGTCAAATTGGCAGAGACCATGGGGTTTTTTTTTTTGTTGCCTTCCTCTGCAGTGTTGGGCACTGATCATTTGCAAATTTAAACTAGTCTAAATAGTGGATTCTTTGTAACTTGAAGTCTTTAAATCATTATTTGAGGACTTCATTAACTCATCCAGAGGATATGGGTCTATTACAGGAATGGGTGGTTGAGGTTCTGTGGCCTGCAGTGTATAGGAGGTCAGACCAAATGATCATGATAGTCCCCTCTGGCCTTAAAGTCTCTGAGTCTACATAACATAGTATCCTACTGCATACATTGAGAGAATATCATATATGGAAACTATATTGCAGTCTTTTTACTTGTTTATGTAAAAAAAAGAGAATACAAAAATATTTAAAAATTATTTTCTCAGTAGCTTGTTTCCTTATCCAATGGAAGAGGACAAATATTAACATGAGAAAGTTTTGTATTTTATACACTTCTCTAATTTTAAGCAAGAAACTTTTCAGATTATATAAACCCAGGAGTATCTAGAGAGAGGAAATTTGGTCAAAATTTTCAGACATAAGTGAGCAGGGCCATATCGAACTATCAGTTTTTAGACAATCATTTCAAAATAGAGTTCCTCTTAAAAAGCATAAGATATTACAATATGGCATCATGTGACCAATAGTTAAGAATAAAACTAAAACTGGCTTTCTTTAAAGAGATCCTGAACACCCACAGCTCCCACGGAAGTCAGTACACAAACGCCCATGCTGCATGGCAGCATAGGGGCAGAACACTGAAAAGCAGGCAGATAAGGGTGAGGGATAAGAAGGAAATATGCTCATTTACAAAACTGCATGGAAAGTGCTAAGATACCATTTTGCTGGCTGGCACTATAAAAATCTAAAATAGATGTACAGATAGAAGTGAAACTTCCCCAACCCCCATTTAAACAAATGAGAGTTGAGAGCTTGTAGCCCCTCACAACACATGGTACTCAGCACCTTGCAGAAACAGTCCCATAGTAATGTTGCTAGGGGGCTCAGAAGTTTAATACTAGCTATAAATCATATATCTAAATAAAGGTATCCATCAAAGTCCCATTGATCCAACAGTCAGTGTCCACACTGACACCAACAAACCTCACCTTCAAACTGCAGGCCTCTCTTTGACAGTAGTTCTGGGTGGTCTGTGGTGGACTGTATTGGGACCTGTTCCTGAGAGGTTGTGACGTCTCAGCTTCAATAAATGTAAATGACACTCTGAAGTACCGAGGAGGGGATCAACATCTTGTCGGATAGGACACTTTGTATGGAGAAAAGTCAGAAATATGGTAGAAAAATTTGATCTCATGTTCCTCCTCTGCCCATGAGTTTGCAGTTTACTAAGAGATACAACCACCAGACAGGATTTGTCCATTTATGATAGGATTATAGCAAACAATATATTTGACTCCATTCTGGTGACAGAAGTACAAATTTTGCTGTCCTGCATATACATCATAAATCAAATAGTTTTTATAGATATTTTGCCCATTTAGCTACATAAACTACCACTCCCTTCCTTCTGGTTACAATTTTTTAACACACTGAACTCCCCTCAAAGCCTGAAATAAGGGCCTGTGAGTTGGATGAGCCCATTCTTAGAGTTTAAATTTTTAATATTAAAATGCACTGAGATTTGCTGTACACATGCTCAAGATGTATTGCCCCAAGCAAAACAGCGTTTTATAGATGGACATGCAATTTTGTTGCTTTCAGCAGAGAGTCACATTGTTTTAGTGGGCTTGGGATGTGCAAAATAATGATGATACATATAAATAAGTGTCATTTCTTATCAAAAATCAAAACTGGTGTTTTTGTACATGCTGAAGCAAGGCTTGAATAACTGAAATTCGGGGTAAAAAAAAGAAAATATTGTGTATTTTTTATTTCACACGACTGCATATTATATCCACAGGGTGAATGTACACTCTTGTTCCCTCTGACATGATGCAATTTTCCAAATCTCAATCAGGCCAACAATTAGCTCCAATGTTCCCACTGTCCCACAAAGATATCTGAGAGATATCTGTTCCAGTCTGGGCATAACTGAAATGAGGATAAGAGGAAGTTACATCACATCACTTATGTTGTCCTGATTTAAATGAAATCAGTATTAGAATCGTATTGCACCTTTCTAAATTCTCAGAGTAGAAGGTATTAAATATTCCCAGACATGTTCCCAGACTCATAGACTCATAGACTCATAGACTCATAGGTCAGAAGGGACCAATATGATCATCTAGTCTGACCTCCCGCACAAGGCAGGCCACAAAACCCTACCCATACACATTTATAACAACCCCGAACCCATGACTGAGTTATTGAAATCCTCAAAAATGAGATTTGAAGACCTCAAGCTGCAGGGAATCCACCAGCAAGCTACCCATGCCCCACGCTGCAGAGGAAGGCGAAAAACCTCCGTGGCCCCTGCCAATCCGCCCCGGAGGAAAATTCCTTCCCGACCCCAAATATGGCGATCAGCTAAACCCTGAGCATGTGGGCAAGACTCACCAGCCAGCACCCAAAAGAGATTTCTCTGCAGTAACTCAGTTCCCATCCCATCCAGCATTCCCACAGACCATTGAGCAGACTTATCTGCCGATAATCCAAAATCAATTGCTCAAATTAAACTATCCCATCATAACATCCCCTCCATATACTTATCAAGCTTAGTCTTAAAGCCAGATAAGTCATTTGCCCCCACTACTTCCCTCGGAAGGCTATTCCAGAACTTCACTCCCCTAATGGTTAGAAACCTTCGTCTAATTTCTAGTCTAAATTTCCTAATATCCAATTTGTACCCATTCGTCCTCGTGCCTATATTAGCAGACAGTTCAATTGGTTTGCATTTTAGTATGCAGGCACCATCTCAACCTTTGTTGACAGACATAAGAAAATAAGATTGTCAATCACACAATAAGTAATTGTATTTACTGATTATACACTGTTCCTCAGCAAAAAAGCTATTCCAGTGACCTTACAAATTTCAGAAATATTTAGTTAAGGCTTTGCCTTGACTGCAGTATAAGAGTGTCAGAATCCTGTTTGAACCCTCTATTTTACCACACACAAAAATGTGAAATTCATTCAAGATGATTCAGCAACAAAAATACTACAAAATGTAAGCAGTTACTAATGAATAGAATGCCTGTTCCCCAAACCTAAAGAAGAGTGGTTTCCTATAACTGTGCAGAAAAGGGACAGTGTCAGGGGAAAAGATGATGTTTGTGGGGGCGAGGTAGACTTTAGGGAAGGCAGTGCTGGCAGAGACAAGGTTGTGCTTCATTGTCTACAATGTATTGTGATTCTGCTAATGGTAAGGTGTACATCTCCAGGAGAGGGTGTACAGGATGTGCACTGATGGGTGTCTTAACTGTTCATTTCTCTGTATAAGATTTTTGTCTGGTATTTTATGTGAGCAGAAAAGCCTAACAAATACACGATGTACTGCTTGTGTATGTTTGCATATCTGTCTATCTAGATAAACACAGACATAGTCTCAGTCACAAAGCCATCAAACATCCCCTCTTGCACACTCACTAGACTGCAGTGAAGAGGATCCAGTTGCTGGATTCCATGTGTTTTAAGCTTTTGGAGTCTGAACAGAATCTAGACACTGCCCCTGTCTTGGAACTTTTAGGCATATTCTTGGGGTGCAGACCCTCTTTCTAACACCTCCTCCTGAAAGCTGAAACCTAATGATACAGGTGCCTAACCCGTGGGATTAGTACTGACCCCCAGACTCTCCCATTACTTAATTAAACCCTGTCCCAGAACTCCAGTTTTGTGGGTGCTCTGAGTTCCACAGGTGAACTTCAAGGGCAGCGAGGTGTCACACACAACACACAGACAGGCTTCATACAGGATTCTAAACCACAATTGCTCTTAACTTATGTGCATGAGAAAAACATAGATCGATATACAAATAATACACTCTATATGTGTTTCCCTGTCTCAATTTCTTCATAACTCCAGAGCACTTTGGACTAAAGTCAGAGTCCTCTGGGGCATTTGCGGTTCTTCTGCTGCAGTACATGGCTTGTCTTCTTAACCATGGAGCATCACAGCCTAGCTAACTTTATGTAACCACTGGTGGCCCATATCCTTTCTCTCTCTTATACAAAGCTTCCTGTTCCTGTCCCAGGGAATCTCTTAAGTTTATATGCCTCATCAAAAATATCTGCTTGCTTTGTTCTCTTGTTGATAATTTTCCACTCTTCAAACCCCAGCTCCACACAGACAAACTGAAGGAAGTAGCTTCTCCCAGTTCCAGGCATCCTCTTTAGCAAACGGGTCAAAGTGCAGTCATTAAGGTTAACATTGCTCCATTGTATCTTGTCTGGGGGAGACATGCTTACAGGCTTGTAGCAAATGGTGGAGACAGATAAATATAGAAGCATTCCATGATACAGTAATTGTCATAAGAACAACTTCATAACATCATAATAATTCATAAATTTCACAGACAGATTTCCCAAAATAGTCACAGTCTCTTCCTAATGTTGATTTTAAAAAATCACAAATGACTATTGTTATTATCTAGAATGAAGATACTGAAAAATAAAGAGTTTTCCCAACTTCTCCAACTTTGGAAAAGTTACAGTGAAGGAGTCAGAAAGTTTAATTTTTACTCTTGTTACTTTAATCATTCCAGTTACAGAAGTTTTGAAAAGTTAACAATGTGGAAAAAGGAAAGAGAGGGGGAAAGTTTTTAAAAAACCTAGATGATATTAATATTATTGAATTCAGTGGCAAAAAGTGTGAGGGGGAGCAAATGGGTGAAAAATGAAAATTTGAATTTTGTGAAATTGAAACAAAATGAAAATTTGTATTTGAAATTAAAATGAAATTAAAATTTTCTGTTTATTTTCATGGTGCCTGTGAAAAAAATTGAAAAAAATCAAATATATTTTTTCATGGGAAAAAAAATCAATTTTCCATTCAACTCCATTTTTCAGCCAGAAAAAATGTTTGTCAAAATTTTGTTACTAACTCTGCTGAAAGTTATTTACCTTTAATAGTAAGAAAATTCATACTTATACATTTTCAAACAGCTATTGGGAAAGGAATCTTGAATTGTCTCCTTTCCCCTAAAAGAAAGAGAGTGTCTATTGGATAAAGTGCACAACTGTGCCAGATCCTCCTGTTTATGCCTTTTTGTGTGCAGCATTAGGGGGATGTAAATTTGGGTAGCTGTATCAAGAGCTGCTGAGTGCTCCTGAGGCATCCTGAGACAAAACTTAGAGCAGCCTGAAACTACTCTAAGTTATACTGACTACCTATACCCTAGAAAGTTGGGGCTTTCCGTCAGCTTTGGTATGTCCCCTTTTCCCTAGCCACACTCACTTCACTGGTGATCAGGAGGTGGCATGGTACAGAAGTTGCTCTTCATTGCCCAGGAATTCCCTCCCATAAAGGGAACCTTCCATAACTAGTTAGCCTGGCTTCCAGGGAGTTTTGTACTGGTGGAGCAGGAAAAGTTGTCATGTCACAGGGCTGGATTAGATCAATGAGGTCTTTTTCTACTTCTCACAGTAACAAACCTTAACACTTCAGAGTATCTAATACTTTATAAACTCTGGGCCACTTTTTCCACTGGAGCAAATCAGTGAAGAGTGGAACTAATATGACCCATGCCTCTAGCACATTGTACAGTTTCCTTGTATGCTATCCCTTTCCCCTTCCTGTGTCTGTCCTGTCTATTTAGATTGTAAGGTCTTCAGGATAGGGAAGGACTTTCTACTACTCTGTATTTATGCAGTGCCTAGCACAAGAGTGCCCCATTCTTGATTGGCACTACTATAATAAATAAATAATACACTAATTTATATCATATAAGAATCTAGACATCTATTTAGAAAGTAAATATTAAATTTCCTATTTACTGAGGTTCAAAGAAGCCAATATTTTCTAAAGTTTACACTAAGTTTGAGTCTTTCAAGTTCTGAGGGGTCAAAATGGGACACTTTTCTCTTGATTTTTGAAAGTACTGAGCACTTTCAAGTCCAGTTGAGATAAACAGCAACATTACATTAATTGTTATAGATATTGATATTGATATTATTAGCTGGAACATTACCATGGCAAACAAAAAATTCCAACCTTTGAAAACCGAGGGAAGGAGTGTTGGGTACATTTAAGTGTCAGGTTTAGTTTATATTTTACTTTAGCTTAGCATTTCCAAGACGTGATGCAAAACAGGTAAACGGTGCTTTTTATTACAATCTTTTTTCAAGTTTTACCTAGAGTGTACAGATTCTTTGTTGCATTCAATTACAGAACACACTGTTTGTATAGCTAGATGCACTCAATCATATGGTACAACATGTAAATAGACATCAGGGTAGCTGTTTCCATACCATGTTTTGTAAAAAAAGTGAAAATGTTTCATTTTTCAGGAAATATATTTTAAATGTATAATAATTTTTAAAGAGTATTAAAATCAGTAAATAAATCATATTGAGTCATTCTGGATACATGATGAGATGTGAAAGGGAACAAACTCCTTGTACCTGCTGGCTGTGTCATTCTAGAACATTTCCTGCAACATCATCCTGCAACAGTTCCTGATTAATCATTTGCTGAGCAACAGAAGAGAACAAGTTGGGAAGGTGAAGCAGAGTTGTAACTTTAGAGAAGTACCTTGTAATTAATCCATCTCTTTTTACCTTGCTCTATTTTTTTTTAAATAAGTAACAAAATCAAGTACTTGGAACATAACCAAGTTTTAGGACTGAGGTGCTACCTTTGTGTCAAATTTGGACCACTTTTGTGATTTTTTTCAACTACGTACTGCCTTAAAGTTATATTTTCTTTTAACTTTTCTTTTATACAGTTCATGGGGAAAGAAGAGAGAACTACATTTCCAAGCATTTTCCAAGCAAACTTCATTTGATGTCATAGAATCATACAATATTAAAGTTGGAAGGGACTTCAAGAGGTCATCTAGTCCAACCCTCTGCTTAAAGAAGGGCCAACCTCATTCAACAGTTAAACCTTTTAAGAAGCACTTGCTCATTATTCTCCTTTTTTAATGATCTGTGAAATGCAGGATCACATAACTGGCAAATGTTCTAGAATGCAGTTCTAGTCATAAAACTTGGGGTGCTAGTGCCTGCAGGCTTCTTTAAATGATGGCATATGAAGTGAGCAATCTTGGATAACTGCCTAAGTAGTCTGTGCCAATGTAAGCTCTGAAAGATCTTACAGTGGAGATTACAATTAAATCTGAACTGATCCACATTACTTTCTATTTTCAGAGTCTGATTGATGGAAATGAATATGAAGGAGGTTTCTAAACATCACCACATGTTGACTTTTTTCACTCATATTCTGTATGTTATAAGGAAATCTGAAGAGTTACTCTAGCTGTTATGGTTGAATCTGACCTTTAGGAGATCTCCTGTTCCAAACAACTGAATATGTCCATCTTTGATCAGAGTCCGAGGCTATAGTTATATCAGAATAGTGGTAGTGTACAGGCTGTTGTGACTGAATGTGAATACTGTACATTAGATGCACTTTAGGATGCATGCATGAAATACAAGGCGAGCTGTTTGTTGTTAATTGCTACAAAAGGAAATGATCCTTTACTAAAAAAAAAAGTTGATTTAACAAGATAAAGCTGGATTGGAGTACAATACACCATGTGTTAGATCTAATGACAAAACTGAAACAACCAAACAAAACCTGTTCTCAATACAGACAAATGTGTAAAGCAGAGCAAAACATGTTCAAATTGCCATAACAAAAATGTCTTAAGAGATGTTCTGTACCTTATACTTTGGAAGAGTCACGCTACATTCTATAGGAAGGGGAATGTGATGGTGTATAGGCACCGCATGAATGATGATGGGGCCAGAGAGGCCCTGGCAGCAGGGCTAGCATCACCCCTCTGGCCCTATAAGTCACGTATGATAAGGAGAGAGTCTTTAAAAGTGAGGAAGCTGCAGTCAGTAGTGGGTAAGAACCAGGATGGCCCTAAGCAGCAGCCTGCAGGAATGACTCCTGAATTTGTGGATGGAACTCCTACGCAAGAAATCTTCATCTTGACCCTGGGAAGAGTAAAGCAGATTCCTACGGTAAAACAGACAGGCTGAACCTGTCTCAAAAATCCAGCCTGAGCAATCGCCCCAGATCCACTGTGTTAGGGATGGATCATTGGAAGCACTGTAGACTTGCCACCCTGCCCTCCATTTGCTGGAACTGCGGGATTTAGTATCCTGAATGTGTGGGGATTTTTTACTTTCATTTTGATCCGCCATTCAGAGAGACTTAAGGAGGCCCAGAAAGGATAGAACCACCCCTCCAAATAGTGGGGAAGTGGGGCACGGTTGTGACCACATAACAGAGCTAACTGGGCATAATCAGGTTCTCCCACCTTCCAAGGGAGGAACCACCAAGGACTTGTTATGAGAGAACATAATTGCGGCTTGGAGATGACAGCCATTCTGTGTATTCAGACACCATAAACTGGAAGCAAGTACACCACGTAGCAAAAAAAAAATTTGGCCTTGCTTAGGCAGACAAAAACGACTGCACAGCTGCAGTTAATAAAAAGGATAAAGTGAAGTGACAGACTCATGAGAATAAAAAAAGAGGATGAATAGTGACCTTGAGACCACATGCCTCTGATTATAGGTTTTTGCTGAGAAGCTGCTTCTGCTGATAAGTGGAAGTAACAAGGTATTTTTTTACTGTTGCTATGGAGTGGTCAGCCAATTAAGGGTTACTATGGGTTACCACTTTGATTTAAGTTACCTATAAAAGTTTAATTAGAGAAATGTACTTTGGAGAAGTTTGGATATCTGCATCAATGATGCCACTTTCCCCAGCAGCATGGAAGAAGGCTGTACACCTGAGACCTGCTGCTAAATCATTCAACACCACCTCAAACTTTGGGTAACTGTTTGGTGTGGTTCTAGACTGTTGATAATTCTGATGTGTGCTTTGTACTCAAAGACAAGTATTTTGGTGGGAAAGCACTCTTGCATGTATCAATTCATTATCAGATGGAGGAGCTGTGTCCCCATTGATTTATGTCCTAACACTGCATGGAAAACACAGACTAGTTACCAGAGTTTTGGATTCAGAAAACCCCAGGAAACAGATTCCATTACAGGGAATATGAAGTGTGCTAACAGACATAGGTTCAGTCACCCAGAACTGAAATATCTCATCTCATACTGTTCTCTCCCTAATCATGGCATGCTGTTTTTCATCAAGGTTACTGGTAGTCACATGCGCCAGTACAGTGTACTGTCAGGGTAGTAGATGTTTATTCATTCTAATTCAACCCCTCCATGTCCTTTTGGAGAGGCAGATGCATCTGTTACAATTGAACCTGCCATGCTAAACAAATGCTATGAATAGATGCTGAATGGTGAGTGGGATAGGTGGAAAATGGACAGCCATGCATCCTTCTTCAGCTGGTACTACTGAAGAGGTTTGGGGTCAATGAACTCCACTGTGGGATCCTGCAGGTATCACTCCAATATCCATAAAGCTTTTGCAGCTGCGTACTACTCATTAGGAGGACATGGGTCAATGGTGGTGAGCTCTGATCCTCTAGGCTGTCTCAAAGTGATTTATTTACCTCAGAATTAGTACAATAACATTTTGCCCTTGCTGCATTTGCACTGATCTTGCTTCCTGATCTAGTTACTGGGTGTAGTGGGTTGGAAGGTCATGTTCAGGCACTTCAAATATCAAGTTCATGAGTCTGTGTATAAAGTGTCTGAGGTCTGCCTCTCTATTTCCCAGGAGAAAGGAAGAGGTATTGGTTTTAGATCAGAGGTCTAGGTAAGTGGCCACAAGGGAGTGATCTTTCACTATGTATTGCCTTGAGAGAGAGATTGACCATCCACACAAAGAGCATTTTCTATACCAGGGATATGTCAGTGCTGTCATTCTCTGGTCAGTGTTTCTTCTGAATATCAACTAGTTTCTTCTTCAAGAGGCAGAGAAACAATATAACCTGTCTGATATCTGTGTCATCCCTACTGGTGAGTTTTGTGGCCTCACTAAAATTCCATAGGATGTCACTCAGCTTCATCATCATTGGTCAGTCTGATTGGCTTTATCTACAGGATATGTCTGTCTATACCTGAGCACAGCCATGACATACAAAACCTATACAATAGACATCTGCTCTTGGTCTAATCTAAAAGGTGGAATCCCACCTTGTCACCACCTTCATCCAGTGAGAAGGTCTTAATAATGTCACCTGATGCCATCTGAGACTATATCTACACTATAAGCTAGGGGTGTGATTCCTGCCTGTGTACACATACTTTCAGTAATCAGATGAGAGCTAGCACAAGTATAAATAATAGTGTATCCACAGTAGCACAGAGAGCAGCAGTGGAAGCATGGCTTAGCTGTGCTGCATATGTACCCATAGGTTTCAGAGAGGTTTGTACTTAGCACAGTTAAGATATGTCACCAGTGCCACTCCTACTCTCACTGCTACATTACTAGTTACACTTGTGCCATCTCTCATGGAGCTAGCATGTGTATGTGTATGAGAACTGGGAATCCTCAGCTTGTAGTGTAGACATAGCCGATGAGTGGTGTTTGGCATAGGCTTTCTGAAATGACCACCAATCTTGTCGGTTGTTGCAACAGAGACCATAAACCTCCAAGAACTCCTTGGCCACAAATGTAGACAGTGCAAAAGGCAAGAAATTTTCTGATGTTCCAACTATTGTCAGAAACCACAAACTCAGGTGACAGAGAGGAACTTCAATTGCTCCTCAAAAACAGATTTAAGTTTCCCCAACACGTTACTTGAGACTTGTTGTTTCCCAAAACCACACTTGCAGTGTGGACTACTGCTAACGGAGTGTGATGCTGCCTGTGCTCCTGCTTATCACTAATGTATAGTGACAGACAGTGCCCTGACCAAAGATCCCATTGTCTGTGGTCAGATGTGCTCTTCTGCCATCACAGTTCTCTAGCACTATGTTGGTCACTGCACCACAGTTTTGGCAGTGCCTTTTTGGCAAAGAAGAACTATTTAAGTATCTGCCCCACTGGAGCACCAACAGCAGAAAACTCCTTGAAACCCTTGCCCTCCTTGTGGGAGAAAAGGAGCAGGTCCACTGCCAACATCTTAACACAGGCTGTGGTCAGTAACATAGTCATAGAAAACATACAGGCATATTGCTGTCTCCTCTTTATGCTCTCAGTTATTATCTGGTGATTGCTGTTGGAATTACTGGATGTCATCCTTGTGAGCAGCAGTTGCACTCACACCTGCTGCTCTATGGACCCAAGGCATGGTCCAAGACTATTTAGAAAGATTGGGCATACACAAGTCTATGAGGCCAGATGCAATGCATCCAAGGGTGCTGAGGGAGTTAGCTGATTTGATTTCAGAGACATTGGCTATTATCTTTGAAAGCTCGTGGCAACTGGGGGAGGTCCCTGATGACTGGAAAAAAGCAAATTAGTGCCCATCTTCAAGAAAGGGAAGAAAGAGGATCCAGGGACCATTAGGCTGGTCAGCCTCACCTTAATCCCTGGAAAAATCATGGAGCAGGTCCTCAAGGAATCCATTTAAGGCACTTAAAAGAGAGGAAGGTGATCAGGAGCAGTCAGCATGGATTCACCAAGGGCAAGTCATGCCTGGCCAACCTGATTGCTTTCAATGAAGAGGTAACTGGCTCTGTGAATGTGAGGAAAGCGGTGGACGTGATATACCTTGACTTTAGCAAAGCTTTTGATACGGTCTCCGCAGTATTCTTATCAGAAAGTTTAAAAGTATGGGTTTGATGAATGCACTATAAAATGGATAGAGAACTCGCTAGAGAATAGGGCTCAATGAGTGGTGATTATTGGCTCCATGTCTAGCTGGCAGCTGGTCACAAATGGAGTGCCCCACAAGTGGAGGGGTAGGTCACAAGTGGAGTGCCCCACAAGTGGAGTGCTCCCACAAGTGGAGGGGTAGGTCCTGGGGCTGGTTTTGTTCAACATCTTCATTAATGATCTGAATTATGGGGTAGATTGAACCCTCAGCAAGTATGCAGATGACACTAAGCTAGGGGGAGTGGTAGATACCCTGGAAGGGAGGGATAGGATACAGAAGAACTTAAACAAATTGGAGGATTGGGCCAAAAGAAATCTGATGAGGTTCAATAAGGACAAGTGCAGAGTCCTGCACTTAGGACAGAAGAATCCCATGCACAGCTACAGACTGGGGACCGATGTGCGAGGCAGCAGTTCTGCAGAAAAGGATCTGGGGGTTATGGTGGATAAGAAGCTGGATATGAGTTAGTAGTGTGCCCTGGTTGCCAAGAAGACTAATGGCATATTGGGCTGCATTAGTAAGAGCATTGCCAGCAGATCGTGGGAAGTGATTACTCCCCTCTATTCGACATTGGTGAGGCCGCATTTGGAGTATTGTATCCAGTTTTGGGACCCCACTACAAAAAGGATGTGGACAAGTTGGAGAGAGTCCAGCGGAGGGCAACAAAAATGATTAGGGGGCTGGAGCACAGGACGTATGAGGACAGGCTGAAAGAACTAGGCCTGTTTAGTCTGCAGAAGAGAAGAATGAGGGGAGATTTGATAGCAGCCTTTAACTACCTGAAAGGGGGTTTCAGGGAGGATGGAGCTAGGCTGTTTTTAGTGGTGGAAGATGACAGAAGAAGGAGCAATGGTCTCAGGTTGCAGTGGGGGAGATCTAGGTTGGACATTAGGAAAAAGTTTTTCACTAGGAGGGTGGTGAAGCATTGGAATGGGTTACCTTGGGAGGTGGTGGCATCTCCATCTTTAGAGGTTTTTAATCTGCGGCTTGACAAAATCCTAGCTGGGATGATTTATCTGAGGTTAGCCTTGCTTTGAGCAGGGGGTTGGACTAGATGACCTCCTGAGGTCCCTTCCAACTCTAATATTCTATGATTCTATGATTTTATGTTGCTCTTCCTGAGCTGAGATAATGGTACATGTCATGGTGGTTATGTTCTACATGCTTGATCATGCATGATGTCCGTAAGCATTTGAGGTCACAACCAATAGTGACCTCAAACCTGCACTACTGACATATTGACTTGTATTTTCACTGTCATCAATTTTAAAGTAATTCTACTCCCAAGAGGAGGTCTGCCTCCTTGGTCTTGCATGTTGGGTTACAAGGTTTACAGTTGCAGATGGTTGCTGCTGAGAGTGACAGATTTGAAGAACTGTGCTTTCAATCCCTAACGCTCCAGGCAAATCCCTTTTCAGAAATAGTGGAAGCAGCCACATTCTCCCTGCCCCTCACTTAAGAGCTATGACTAATACCATTCCCAGGGCTGCTAAGGTAGGTCAGCGGTACAGCTGACTGGAAGTCAGAATTTCTATCCCACAGGAAATTCCAATATTTCAAAACATGTTTTCATGCTGATTCAGGATGAAAGGTTGATTTTTTATATTGTTATTTTTGTGGTGAGGGAATGAAAAGTTCAGAAGAATTTTGATTCAGAACTGTCAAAATATTTTGTTGCTGTTGTTCAGTATCTGCATTGTGGAATCTAAGGGCAAAATCATAGGTCATCATACATGCAAATTCAATATATATAGCTAATGTGCTATACCCTGGCCTTTAAATAGTCTCCTGGAGTAGCCCCTTTAAGTGTGCCAGACTCCATGGGTCCATACTTTTCCACACAGGAAGATGACATGGCCTCAACAATGTGTCTTCAGGTTCCAGCACCTCTGTTTCTCACTTGGACTCTCAACAATGAGTCCAAATGAGATCAGATTCCAGAGAGAGGCTTTACCGGCTTAGGGAATAATGCAACCAGCAAAGCATTTGTGGTGAGGCAGGGCAGCATTTCAGAGCATGGTAATGTTTATGAATCAGTTGGAATACAGCATCAGTGGGTCTTCAGGTGAGCATGGAAAAGTCAAGCTTAACACTGAGGCCGTATTGGTAGAAGCAATGCTAGTGACATGCTATGATTAACTGATGTCCATCTTTTCTCTCTGTCCCTGTCTATCCAAACCTCTGAGTGTCCTTTTGTTCCTTTCTCACTAGGAACTGCTGATAGGCCACTCTAGGTCCTATTGTCTCTTCCAAATTTGGTTCTATTCAGTCTTTGATGGCACATGCATACCAACTCAGAGAACATAATATTCTTTTTGTGCTCAGTGTATAGTAGTATAATGCAGGGGAACTGAGGCATACCTACAGATCATAAAAAGATTACTAACATTACCACATCCATCACAGGCACCCCCTTACTTCCGTATAAGGGCTACTTGGAGTCAGTCACTGCAGATCTGCCACTCCCATTCCTAGGCAGTAGGCAGGTTAGGACAGGAAATGGATAGAGCTCTTACTCTGCCTCCCAATTATGTCAGTGCATCAGATGGTACCAGTAACAGATTTGTTTTGCCCTTGGAGCAAAGTCACCTGTCTGGTCTGCTCCTGGGGAAGTGCAGCTATGCCTCCTACAATTATGGGTTAAGAGTAAACTCTCAATCTAGTCCGATGGTAGGAAATGAAGTAAGATTGTCCATGATGATCTTGAAAGGGAATGTAATTCCTGATAATAGGCTAGAAACCAAATTAGTCATAAAAATGAAGTGTTACAATCCAAACTGAGAGGAACTATCCAAATGTCTGCGTTGCTGTGCAAGGCAACAACAGAAGAGATGTAAGAAACCAGATAGCATATATCTACTACCTATTCCCCACACAGGCACTGAATAAGGTAGCTCAAAGCTACCTGAAGTATAATTGTCACAAAAATGTAAGACCCATTGCCATCAAACAACTAACATGTACAACCTCACAGATGAAGGACACCCTGTCCTAGCCCACTTCATCGCCCTGGCTACTTTGCCCATTACAGATCCAGACAATACAAGTTGGCAAGCAGCACTGGAAACTCAAACATCAAATCCAAACATTGGTAAGACAAAGTCATTTGAAAAACAGTATAAACCATAGCCAACACTTACATAGGGACTTTCAGTAAACATAAGGCTAAATCAACTAATGGTGTGTACATAAGTTAAAGCACCAACCCTCCGTCCTAAGCTGTATACTTTCATTCAGCAGTGAAATCGCCTCAGTTTGCTGTAATGCAATGGATTATCATCATGACAGTATGCTAGCCTCAACTATCAACACATTGGCCCTCAGATGACTCCATCCTCCTCATCACCCACATAGATCTACTTGGTTTTCTGACACCCTTTGTCAGACAGAGGATTAAAAACTCACGTGCCAATGGCAGAAAATGAGGGCTGATGTTGACAAATTGGAACTCAAAGAATTTCTCTAAGCCTATGCTGAGGCTGTATTGAAGTCCAAGAGAACTCTCCTATCAGACTTCATTGAAAATGCCAAATTCCATCCCAAAGAGCTATACACGGTAATCAACTGCTTTATCAGTCCTGAGGGTGTGTCTCCACTTTGAGCTGGAGGTGTAAATTTCAGATCAAGGAAACATATCCACATTAGTCCTGATCAAACTAGCATGCTAACTATAGAGCATAGTCATGAAGGCGTACACAGCAGAGGGGATAGGCACCCAAGTATGTACCTAGGGTCAGAAATGGGATCCTACTTGGGGCAGCTAACCACTCCCACAGCTTGTGTCACTGTGGCTGCAGTCTAGTTTTAGAGTATTAGCCCAATCAGTGTTAGCATGGATTTGTCTCCTCAAGCTGGAATTTACACCTCTAGCTTAAAGTGTAAACAAATCCTGAGTGTTTAAAGCCTACATCATAACCAAGCACCAAGGTCATGCACATTTCAGAAGCATTCTCAAGCATGAATCACTTATACCACATATACCAGCCAACCTACATTCCCAGAGTTTAGCATAGTTACTCCTCAAGTGACACATTCACTAAGTCTTGGCCCAAGACCTGAGAATCTAACCCAAGCCATTCCTAGATTGTGAAAGAGAGTCATGAGCAGCTAGTCCACTCATGACTGAAACCGCCAATGCCTCATTCAGGAAGGGAATCTACACTTCTACCTTAAAACACACAGTAGTGTGACCAACAATGAAGAAACCCACTTTGGATACATTGGTTCTAGACAACTACTTCCTAATATCAAATCTCCCATTCCTGAGCAAGCTCACAGAGAAGCTAGCCAAAGGTCAACTACAAGCTCATCTAATTGAAGCCAATGTCTCAGACCCAACACAGTCTGGATTCAGGCAAGCACATGGGACAGACACATCTTTAGTTGCCCTGATGAGTAATTACCTACTGTCAATGGATGATGAAGAGACATGGATGAAGAACGGCTGATTGAAGCTGAACCCAAGTAAGACAGAGGTGATGCTGCTGAACAGAGGAAAGCATTCTGAAGAGCCTGCAGCCACAGTGCAGTCTTCTTTCATTGAAGGTATGCACACACAATTGTTCAATTCAATCCACAGTTTAGAAACAGTGCTGGATTCCTCACTGATGCTAATCTCTCATCTCCTGTTGTCTAGGAGACTCCACCCCATCCTGGTGGATGATGACCTTTCCTGATGTCCTATCTGGACTATGACAATGCAGCATTACTGGGCATGATGTTAGCCCCTAGGAACTCCATCTAGTACAGAACACTGAAGTACATCTCCTCAGAAAAACAGGCTACTGTGAGCACTTCATACCTGTCCTCCACTCTCTACACTGGCTTCCCATATATATCAAGTCAAGTTCAAGGTCTCAGTTCTTATCTTCCAGGTGCTCAATAGCATGGGCCTTACGTATCTGAAAGGTCACCTAATGTTCTGAGATGAACATTGTGGTCGACAACTCCGCTCCTCTGGCACAAAGAATTTTACCATAAGAGTAAAGCTCATCTGTGAAGGAGACAGCTCTTTCAGGGGCTGGTCTGTGACTGTGGAACAAATTTCCACAGGAACTAAGGACCTTCACAAACCTCATCACTTTCCACTTCAAGTACAAGGCATACATCTTCATCCTTGTCTTCTCTAACACAAATACATAGTAATGTTTACCTTTTAAAAAGAGCACCCCCAAACCCTAACAAAACAAAACACTACACTGCACAAGTAATTCTTCCCCTAAGGGGAAAATGAGAGAAAGATCAAATCACATATGACAAATGTTAGTCATGTAAGTTAATGTATTACACAAAGGTATTCAGATACAAAGGTGATTTTGTATCTGAACAGGACAGAATCTCACATTTGGAAGATGACACAAACTGAAGGTGAAACAAATTTTGTTTATATAAGTGAATTATCTTTTTTTCTGGATATTAATCCTTACACCCAAATCAATAAATGATTATACATGGAGCAAGGCAGTGAAGAATCAGACCCTTCCTTAATCTTGAAAACAATGGACATTGATTTTTAATGTACTCTGGAATAGAGATATGAGTAAATCTTAATGAATTATGTGAGTCTTTCTTTGTATTAGTAAAAATTGATTTTGTTTCTGTGTGATGTAGTAAATTTGAATAGTAAGAAGTCTATGGGAATTTTGTTATTGTTTAATATTTTACTTTCCAAATTATTTTCACAATGGTTAATTAGAATGTTTATTTACAGAGCTACGTAACCAGCAGCATAGCAAAGTTTGAGAAGTTTATTAGCCATTTCAGCATTTGAAATGACTGCGACATTTTCCTAAATATAAAGATTTGATTACTTGCAACATTTAAATAGCAAGTAAGATATCCAATCTTTGCTAGACTAGTGACATAGCAACTCAGTAACCCACAAAAATGTGTATATCAATTACTGTGCAAATAACATGGAAGATGAAAACATAATAAATAAGATTATAAGAACTTTAGTTTGTGTTCAGAAAAATTTCTTTAATAGCCTTAAATCAAACATTTGTAGAAAAGAAGTTAGCAACTACAATGTCAAAAAAAATTTAATGAGAATAATGTAGTATATAAAGATATATTTTATTATCTTTTCCTTATTCATTTTCTCTGACAGAGAAGTATCTAATAAAATCTTAGGTATAGTATACGCTGTTGCTATTAGTATAATAAAAATTATACTGTTTTTCTTTTTTCTTTTCATGTATTCCCTGTAATGCACCACTGGTGGGCAGCAGCCAAGTGCTGTCTGGGTGAGAAGGATTGCAAGATCGAAGTGAGTCAGTGGACGAAGATCATGTAGGTCACAGACAGCATACTGTACATTTAGATGTTCCTGCTGTCAGGTGTTCTATTTTTAAAAAATCATGACACTGCCCTTCTAAAAGCCAAAGAATCCACTGGATTAATTCTGAAAGTGATATCACAAATGTCACAGAGAGAAATTGCAGTTAAAAAAAAATCAAACCTAAACAATGATTTTAGTAACTCCATTACATGCCTTTAGTTTTCAAAGGTGTTTTGACATGTACTGTGTATGCCACACATCGTCAATTAATTCATTTTACTATGACTTAACTCCTTGTCATGTCATTAAATTAGAGGGAGGAAAACAAAATAGAAATAGAGTTCTTCTAAAGAGATATAGATGCAGGAATGGGGTGCTAGAAGCAGTGTGGTCCAACAGATAGGTCACTGTTACTCACGAAAAAAGGCCTGCCTTTTATTCCTGGCTCAGCCACTAACCTGTTGACATTAGGCAAGTCACTTTCCCTCCCACTCTTTGACTATGTCTACACTACAAAGAGGTTGATTCCCCTACTTGTATACGCATATTCTCACTAGCTCTCATCGACCTAGTGCAAGCATAAGTAGCAATGTAGCCATGGTAGCACAGGCAGCAGCAGCAGTGGCATGAATTAGCCATGCCAAGTACAAACCTGCCTGAAACCAGTGAATGGGCTTCCACTGTGGCTGCCAATGACATTGTGGCTACTCATTATTTATACACATACTAGCTCAATCAGAGCTACTACGAGCATGATTTCATGAGCAGGGAAATCACACCCCCAACTTATAGTACAGACATAGCTTTTGTCTATGTTGTCTATTTAAACTGTAAACTCTTTGGGGTTCACTATGTGTTTATACTATGACTAACACAATAGAGCCCAGATCCTGGTTGGGACCTTCAGGCACTATGTAATATAAATAATTCATAATACTAGATTCATATACAATTTTTTTATTGGAGTTTATTAGTTACCTGTGCGGTTTCCATCCCGGATGTGGAACAACAGACCAGCTCTTTGCTCTCTCTCAGATACTCGAGGGGTCATGGGAGGTCTAACTTTGTTTTGGAGACCTGGAAAAGGTTTATGACTGTGTTCCCAACATGTCCTGAGGGAAGTGCTGCAAAAATATACGGTGCCGATGCCACTGGTGTGTGCTATCAGTTTATACATTCCCTTGAGTGAGAGTTGTGACCGAGTTCTTGGCATTAAGTCAAGTTTGTTCAAGATGGGCGTTGGACTCCACCAAGGGTGGGTCCTGTCCCCTCTCCTGTTTGTGATCTTCATGGACAGGATATCAAGGAGCAGCTAAGCTGGGGAGTGTATCCAGTACAGGGACTTGGAGGTGGCACCTATGCTGTTTGCAGAAGATGTTGTCCTTCTTGCTTCTTCAGACTGTGATCTCTGACGTGCACTCAAAAACTTTGCTGCTGATTGTGAAGTGGGACACCTCATAGTGGGACACCTGAGAAAACTGTAGCAACCACCAATATATCCTATCACAAAATATCCCTGGGCAATGCCAGCATGCTTTACAGTGTTGTGTCTATGAAAGCTTCTTGTCTGGGTAGAGGTATCATGTGAGATTTTGATGAACCAAGGGACCAGTTTAATGGGACTTTTGAAGGAAATGATCAAGATAAAGAGTATAAGGACTTGGGACTTGGTGGTGGCATCTATGCTGTTTGCAGATGATGTCCTTCTTTTCTTCTTCAGACTGTGATCTCTGACATGCACTCGAAAACTTTGCTGCTGATTGTGAAGTGGCGGAAATGAGAATCAGCACCTCCAAATCAGAGGTCATGGTCCTTTCCCAGAAGAAAGTGGAATGTTCTTTTCAGGTGAAGTGGAGCAGCTGTCCTTAGTGGAAGAGTTTAAGTATCTAGGGGTCTTACTCACAAGTAATGGAGCATGAGATTGACAGGCAGATTAGTGCAGCAGTGACAGTGATGTGGGTGATGTGCCAATCTTTGGTGGTGAAGCAGGAACTAAGTTTTTGGACAAAGCTCTCAGCTTACAGGTCAGTCTATGTCCCCGTCCTCACTTATGGTCATAAACTTTGGGTAATGACCAAAAGGATGAGATCACAGGTACAAATGAGGTTTCTCCACAGGGTGGCTGGGCTGATTCTTTGAAGTAGGATGAGGGGCTCAGCTATTCAGGAGAACATTGGAGTAGAGCCGCTTCTCCTCTGGATTGAGAGGGGTCAGCTGAGGTGGTTTGGGCACCTAGTAAGAATACAGCTTCCTTTGGAACTATAACAGGCATGATCCACTGGGAGAGGCTCTGAGGCCAACCTAGTACATGTTGGAGGAATTATATCTTCTGGCTGGCCTGGGAATGCCTGGGAATCCCCCAGAAGGAGCTGAAACCTATTACAAAAGAAAGGGAGGTTTAGTCTTCTCTAATCTCCATGCTTCCACCACAACCTTCACCTGGAAAATTGGCATAAAGAAGAAGAAGTTTCTTGCTATATACATGTGCTTGATTTGCTTTTCACTAAGTAAATTTTCCCATCTCTCCCACAGTTAAAGTAGGTATTGAATGACATTTTCAGCCTTGGAAATCTGTTCCTCCCAGTGACGGGGTTTATAGACCTCACAAAAAGGTTATGGGAGTGATGGGGCAGAATTGAGCCAACAGGGCCCTGCCCCCCAGCAGCTGTGGAGCATGCTCCAAATGGAGGACCTACTTAAAAGGAAACTTAGATAGTCAAGCAGGGGGAGAATGAAGGAGATGCTGTCTGTAGGGAGGAAGCCAGTTTGCAGCTACTGGGACAGAACAATCCAGTGGAGAAGGGTCTGGACTGTGGGTAAGACTCATCCAGGAGCTGACCTTTTTCCCTCCTTTGCTTCCTGACAAGGGAGAATGACTGGACATTGGAAAGTACCCATTTGACTATCTGAATTGTTGAGATTGGTTGGTAGCTCTGCTGGATGGAGGCAGTGTTGTGACCATTTCCCAGACTGAAAATAGAGCAGGGAAATAGGAAGTGGTGCAGGAGAAGCTGTTCTGGTGCAACAGGGAACTGAGGCACTCCTCACACCTTCCTCCTTTGGCCTTGGGCCATGGCCAATGGAGAGGGTGGGCCTGGGTCCCCTTAACTTTCTCCTCCATCCAGCCAAGAGAAGCCAAGGAACACGGAGGAATGACAGACCACAATTCAGCCACTAGACCTATCAACCACCTGTCAAGAGAATCCTGGGGCTTTGGAACTGTTGAGCCATGGCCTCCCAGCCCCCAGGTGAAGCCCACTGCACTCTCACATGTCCTTCACCAATTCTGCAACAAGGAGATCCTGAAAAATACCTAGAAGCTGGGTAACATAATATAACTCAGAAAGCTAACTCCTTGGCTAACCTCAATGGTAAACAGCCTGCTCTGCAGTCAAATGTACCTTAGCATGTGAGTATAGCTTAAAATCCCCATGGATGCCTACTATGCCTTCACTGACAGTTCCTTCTGCTGGCACTCAGATATGGGTTTGGTTACAGCAGGAGTCAAATGTGATTCTACTTTATTTGAATATGAGTCTCCCTCAGTCTCTCTTATTGAAGTTATTCTGTTTTAATTGAATAGTTATGAATTGGCTTGTGAGAGAGTTAGAAGGACTCTATAGCCTAGTGATTTAGGGCACTCACAGATGAGGTGGCTGATCCCTGTTCAAATTACTGTTTCAAGGAAGAGAGGGGACTTGAATCAGGATTTTCCCATATTCTGGGTGAGTACCCTATCAGATAGCCTAAAGGATATAAGTGAAGTCTAGTCTGCCTCCTAGCTATTTTATGTGAACTTAACCGAAGGGCCCAATCCAGTTGACAGACTCTGAAGAAAGAGTACAGAAGACAGTAACAGAAAGTGGGAGGGCAAGGAAGAAGAGTGACTAATCCTACAAGAAGAGAAGAGTCAATGGAGATAGCCAGAGTTCAGAGTCCTAGGAAGATACAGAAGATTGCAAATGATAAGAAAAGACTAAAGGACTTGCAGCCATAAGGAATAAGAGGTAGGCTGGAGAAACATACCAATACCAGGAAGAGGGAGGTGTAGGTAACTAGTGCCTCCTGAGTCAGAAGAACACACCAGCCAGTCACAAGGGTTCATCCAGAGAACAAAAGGGTGTGATGTCTGCTGGGAGCTTACATACTATAGGAGAGTAAATAGTTCAAAGCTGGATAAGTGGTCAGGCCTAAGATACAGGGAATGGGGTCATGGCACAGGCAAACCTTGTTTCTGCTAATTGGTATCAATTCTAGTTAGAATCTGTTATCTCTCTTCTTCTCCTCCCTTCCTGGCCATCTGCACAGGGGATAAGTTTATCACCACTCCTGCACAAGGTCTTTGGTGGGAAGAAAGTAGTATCTTCCTTCTCCCCCTGGTATACCTTTACTTCAAAGAATGTTAGTGTAAAATTTATAAGTTTTAAGGTGATGTGCCTGAACTTTGTATGGTAATCCTGTAAACAACAAACAGGAGCAGGTATAATTATATTCATTATGTAACTGTTAATATTCATTTTATAAGTGTCAGTGTAACCAAATAAGGGTCTATGGGGAGTTGCTGAAAATGAGTATGGGTAGGGTTTTGTGGCCTGCCTTGTGCAGGAGGTCAGACTAGATGATCATATTGGTCCCTTCTGACCTATGAGTCTATGAGTCTATGAGTCTATGAATATATTTACATACTTTTATGGATAAAAGAATTGTAACCCCCTCATTGCTCACTCGCGGTGTTGAGGTGGAACGAGCAGGCAATAAAGAGTTCAGTCTTCCCAATCCAACCCTGGGACATCCTCTTTTGTTATTTCTAACATATACAAGATGTGGACCTGAGGTGAAGAGAATTCTAATGGGAGTAGGAAAGAATCCATTAATTGTCCTTCAGGTAGGAGTAAATGATACTGCTAGATTCTTGCTGGAACACATCAAGGGGAATTATGTCAGGCTGGGGAAGAGGCTTAAAGAAATGGAGGCTCAGGTGATCTTCAATGTGATTTTACCTGGACCTAGAGGGGGAGAATGAAGGTGAGACAAGATTATGATGATCAATAGATAGCTCAGGCAGTAATGCTATAAGGAGGGCTTTGGGATGTTTGACAACTGGGAGGCATTCATGGACGGAAGACTGTTTTCATGGGATGGACTCTACCTAACTAGGGAGGGAAATAGATTTGTGGGGTGGAGATTGACACAACTGATTAAAAGAGGTTTGAACTAGGTACTCGGGGGAGACAGTTGGGAAATGCTCATGCAGTACACATGCCTGATTCTAATACCGACCAGGAGGAAAATCAAGTAAGAGAGAATATAGCAATGGAGAAAGGAACAGCAGTGGACAGGTGAATGAACATGAAAAGGAATGACAGCTTCACTGTTGGCACTAACAGTCTGGTGGGTAATACTGGCAGTAGAAGGACTGTACATAATTGGGTGAGGAATCTTGGCGAAGCCAAGCAGAAACAACTAAGATGTTTGTATAACAATGCAATGAGCCTGGGCAAGAAAATGGAAGAACTAACTATTGGTGCAGGAAGTAAAAACAGATATTATAGGGATAACAGAAACACACTGGAATAGTAGTCCTGACTGGAGTACAGGTATTGAAGGGGTTTTTCTGTTCAGAAAAAACAGAAAAAGAAAAGGTCAAGGTGCTGGAGTGGTATTGTATATTAATGACAAGGTAGACTGTAAACAAATTAGAAGTGCTGGAATAGATAAAACAGTCTGTTTGAGTGAAAATTACTGTGGGGAAGAAAGCTACCAGAAGTTCCTCAGATAGTGCTTACAGACCATCAGGATCTGGATATGGATAGAGACCACTTTAATGTTTTCAATAAAAGAAATACTACTGGGAATTGTGTGATTATAGGAGACTTTAATTTGCTAGATATAGAGAGGAGAAGTGCTACTAATAATAGTAGGGCCCAAATTTTCCTGGATGCCATATCTGACAGATTTCTTCATCAAATAGTCACTGAACCAGCAGGAGATGATGCCATTTTAGATTTGGTATTGGTGAATTGTGAGGACCTCATATACGAACTGGCTGTAGGGGACAACCTTGTTTCAAATGATCATGAGATAATTCAGTTTAAACTAAAAGGAAGGATAATAAAAAATGAGTCTGCAACTAGGGTCCTTGATTTCAAAAGGGCAAACTTAAAAAAATTAAGGGAATAAGTTAGGGAAGTGGAAGTGGACAAGACTGAAGAATTCAAGGATCTGAATGTGGAGGCAGCTTGGAATTACTTTATCTCAAATTTGCAGAAACTATGAAGTCTCCATCCCAAGCAAAGGGAATAAGCAAGCACCTCAAGGTAGATGAGCAAGCATTTCAAACAGGTTAAGAGAAAGCAGAGAGCCTATAAGGAATGGAAGATGGGAAAAGCAAGGAATGCTACTTCTTGGAGGTCAGTAAGTATAGGATAAAAGTGAGAACTGCCAAATGTCAAGCAGAGTTTGACCTTACAAAGAAGATTAAAAGTAATAGTAAAAAGTGCTGTTGTCGTATAAATAAAAAGAAAAAAAGAAAAAAAAAGAAGTGGGACCGCTAAGCACTGAGGATGGGGTGTATATCAAAGAATATCTAGGCATGGCCCAACACCTAAACAAAAACTTTCCCTCCTTTTTTAATAAGCATAATGAGATGTTTAGGAATAGTGATGGTCATTAATGGAAATGAGGATATGGAAGTAGAAATTATCATATCTGAGGTGGAAGTCAAATTCAAACAGGACTAAATTTGGGGGACTGGATAATCTCCATCCAAGAATATTAAAGGACCTGGCACATAAAATTGCAAGCCTAATAGCAAGGATTTTAATGAATCTGTAAATGTGAGGGTCATTTGCTATGATTAGGGAATTGCTAATAATAGCACTTATTTTTAAGAATGGAGAAGGAAAGTGATTTGGAAACTATGGACCTGTTAGTTTGACCTCAATTATATGCAAGCCTTGGAACAAATTCTGAAAGAGAAAGTAGTTAAGGGCATATAGGTAAATGGTAATTGAAATAAAATACAACATGGTTTTACAAAAGATAGATTGTTCCAGACCAACCTGATGTACTTCTTTGAGAATATAACTGATTTTTTAGACGAAGGAAATGCAATAGATCTAGTCTACCTGGATTTCATTAAGGCATCAGATACAGTTCCACATCAGAAAATTTTAGTTAAATTCAAGAAGATGAGGGATTAATATGAGAATTGAAAGGTGAAGGGAGACTACAATGGGTTGTACTGAAAGGAGAATTGTCAGGCTGAAGGGAGATTACTAGTGGAGTTCTTCAGGGATCGGTCTTGACACAAAAAGTGTACGTGTGCTAATAAAATCTGCAGATGATACAAAGTTGGGAGATATTGCCAATGTGGAGGAGGACTGGAATATCAGACAAGATGACCTTGAAAATTGGAGTAATAGAAATAGGATGAAATTTAATAGTGCAAAGTGAAATATCATGCACTTAGGGACTAACAACAGGAATTTTAACTATAAATTGGGGATTTATCAGTTGAAAGCAATGGAGGAGAAAGAACTGAGTGTACTGGTTGATTAGAGGATGACTATGAGCTAACAATGTGATGCAGCTAATTCCTAGGGCTAATTCAGTCTTTAGGATGCATCAGAGAGGTATTTCCAGCAGAGACAGGGAAGAGTTAACACCATTATAAAAGGCTTGGTGAGACCCTATCTGGAACATTGTATGCAATTCTGGTCTCCCATGTTTAAGAAAGATTAATTCAAACTGGAACAGGTGTATCTAAAGAATGGAGGTTCCATCCGAGGAATGGAAAATCTCCCTTATGAGAGGAGACTCAAAGAGCTTGGCTTGTTTAGCCTAACCAAAATTTTTGAAAATAAATTGCTTCATTATTTTCTCCATTGTCTTTCTGGATACTGAAGTTAAACTGATGGTCTGTAATTCCCCAGGTTGTCCTTATCCCCTCTTTATAAATGAGCACTATATTTGCCCCTTTTCTAATCCTCTGGAATCTCTCTGGTCTTCCATGTCTTTTTTAAGATAATCACTAACGGCTAAGATATCTCTTCAGTCAGCTCCTTGAGTATTCTAGGATGCATATCATCAGGCTCTGTGACCTGAAGAGATCTAAATTGACAAAGTAATTTTTAGCTTCTGATCCTACCTCAGTTTCACTGGAATTCATTAAGTTAGGTGTCCAATTGCTAATACACTTTTTGCTGAAAACTGAAACAAAAAAGTCATTTAGCACTTCTGCCATTTCCACATTTTCTATGTTTGTTTTCCACCCCTCATTGAGTAATTGACCTACCCAGTCCTTGGTCTTCCTTTTGATTCTAATTTATTTATAGAATGTTTTCTACAAATACTCTGAATCTTACATTTAAGTAGGAATATTGACCTCTAAAGTCTGTCAAATTTATAGTGTCTTTTCTGAGGATTATTCGAGGGCTCAAATTTGTCTAAGCTACACCAGGTAGATAATTTGTACTTTTTTCTGAGGCTGTCATATTGCTCTCCAGAATCTCAGGTTGTTATGATAAATGTTTTTTTTAAATGGATGTAGAGAGATGTCTGCCTGAATCTCCAGAGAGTTTAGAACAAAAGCTTAGAAGGTCGAAATACTCTTGTTAACACAAGAGTCTAACAATGATCATTTAAATTTCAATATTGTTAACTACTGTACTGCAGATGAATGCACAAAAGAAAGAGGTGCATAGTTTACTGTGAGTGACAACTCAAACCAGTGCCACAACTGGATGATGCTTGGCAGAGAACCACTTTTTTCCTATTATGATCCATAAGGCAAAAAGGCCAGAGGAAAGCAATCACATCTGAGTCCCACCAAGTGGAAGCCAATTCTACAGAGCTCAGTGGATTATCTAAATCTCTTCTACCCTCCCAGATGAAACCAGCATTTCCCAGAGCAGATTCAGATTCTGGCAGCCATGACTACACCTGTTACATGTAAGTCTAGTTTTGATTATTTTTCTTTACAACCATGAAGTTTAGAATTAAAATTAAAGAATTAAACAAACAAAAACAAAAACAAACAAAAAAATCCAGAAGCTAATATTCTAACATCATCACAGGACTCTGGGATCCAGGGTCTTAGGTAAGTGTATATTGTACCTATACATTAATCCCTAAGTATATTTTAAGCACCTCTGAGAGAGAGGGAAGCCTCACGAGTCCAACAGAGTGCATGCGATCATATAAGCATCTTCCCAATCTACTCTGGATGGTATCTCAAATGACCAGCACTTCTTTTGTGGGATAGAGCTTGGGAAGAGTACCACTGATTTGTTGTTGTAGTCTTTTTTCTAGCTCACATCACACCTCCTCCTATCCCTCAAGAGCACATGGCATAAAGAATTGCTTTGGCCATTTTCCTTCTCATCAGAATTTTGTGAGAGAGTATTGATATACCATCTTATAGAAGATACACTCTGATCTGTAATGAATTACTTTTTACTTTTGTTCTCATGTTTTTTTCTTAATGTAAGAGTACAAGGTAAATGGGACTACTCATATGCTTAATGTTATGCACATACTTAAGTAACTTGCTGAAACAAAGTCAGGCTCTATATTAGGGTTGCACTACAGAAGAAGATAAAGTAAACACATATATGATAAAACCTGGTACAGTCTGATAAATTCCCACTTTTTCATTCTATTTGGTCTGAGAAGGTCAACAGTAAGTATGCCCCCAACACTGTGTACAGTGCAATAGATCTAATTCTAGATTAACACAATGGGCAACCACTTTACTAGTTCAAAACTCAGAATTCCTTTATTAACACCATTATGAAGTTCATATGTGTCTTCATTTGAAAAATGGCATATTCGGGCTTTTGAACCTTGACTTATATACTTTATTTTTATGACATAAACTGATTATTTTTCATAAATTAATATGAATATTCTTTCACGCACTTCTCAGGATTTTGTTGTAAAAGTGCCATTAACCCACTTCCAAACCAATCATCCATTTAATTCTAAAGATGTCATCTTTAATTCACTTAACACCTTAATTAAATAAAGCTACTTATCTTTCCAAAAGATTAATAATAAGAATACAATATATTGTCAGATATTTCTTATGATAATGGGTTCTGGAAGTGATTTATGTATAGACATATGTAAATATTTTCACTCTATCATAAGCTGCTATGGTGTTAATTTATAAAGATTAAGAAAAATAAGATGTAACAACAAGTGTAATAATTCATAATCTAACTATGACAATTACAATTTTTGGAACATATGAGAAAAGAAGTCAGGAATTTTCTTAGTTATATATAAAATAAATAATATAAAACTAAAAGATTATGTTTTGATCAGAGTATGCCTTGTAAATATGTAAGTATGCCTTGTAAATGAGGCAGAAAATGTTATATAAAAGCTTGGAATTCTAATAACATGCAAACTTAAAAAGAGTTTTTGTAACTATGAGCAGTGACATGTTGTGCACTTTGAGTGTTTCAGTGCCATTGTTATTTCAGCAGAATACAAAAGAAACACCTCAATCTGGAAGAGAACTTATTTTCTAGTTTCCACCTGGACCATCTCTTTGCTATTTCATAATTAACTATGTCATAAGAAGGCTTAAGGCACAAGAGAAGGAAAATATTAATATAACGTATCTATTCAACATGGTACACCGACACACCTGGAAAACATTTTTTTTAATTGCATTGCATTACACAATGTACAACGTACAATGTATTCAACGTACATTGTATGCTTTGCAACTTCACCCAGACAGGAATCATTTAAATGCAGCCCCTCATAGATCACTGATTGGTCGATACCAGCATATATGTAAGGGGACTATTAGCCTTTTACTGAAACTTAGTAGGTGTCTTTGGTTGGCATCTCTCAGTACTGAAGGACAGGGAAAGGTCAATGAGGAATCAGGACCCTCAAACGTATAAACCCCAGGGACAGTGGGGACAGGCCAATGTGCCAAGTCAGTCTGATTAATATGGTGCACAGGCAAATGAGGGAGCCAGGAGGACGGGGTGAGGATCCCGTCCTCCATGTGAGCTGGAGCTGCCTGGGCAGAGAGTGGGGCTGAGCTAAGGACAAAGCATCCAGAGGTTGGGAGGCAAGAGAAAGCCAGGGATCAGAACTGAGAAGACCAACAGCAGTAGAACCAGATGGGCCTGAGGAGCAGCCCAGGGAGCTGAGCTGAGTAGAGCAGCCCCAAGAGATGCAGCCAGCCAGTGGCAAAGAAACTTACCAGAGAGCAGAGCTGTACTGGGAGCAAAGAGCAGCAGCTACACTGAAGCAGCGTGGAGCTGGAGCTGGGGCTGTAACCATCTGGAGCCAGATGCAGTGAGCAGCTGGGTAGAGCGAGGGGACCCTGGGTAGAGTCCAGTGCAAGGAGATGCCACCAACCAAGAGGTCATGCATCCCAGACTGGGAGGGCTGACGCTGGGGAGAAGAACCCTGTCACCTAGAGCCTGAGACATGTGGCCACTGCCAGGACAAGTGTCTGACCCATGACATCCCTGCAGCACAGCCAAAGCCCTCAGCAGGAGGCCTGCGACGTGTGAGAAACAGATTGTGAATATCCCTTACACCCTGAGACATTGTGTGTGGTCATCAAGCCAGCTTTACCCAACCCAGTTTGAGCCCTGGTCACTCTTACAAATCTCAAGTAGTACCTTAATCTGTGAGTAGCCTCACTTGAATTAATGTGGGACCATTTGTGGAATAATTCATCATGAATAAAGATGGCAAAATGTATCTTTCATTGATTTTTATATCATAAGTGCTCAATTTACAAGTAAAATAATCTGGGTTTTTTTGTAAATGCCAGCTCTGAAAACTCAGCAGTAGCGCTGAGAGTTCCTTCCATCTCACACTGCATCACTGGTAAGAAAAGATGTAGTTAATCTGGGCATACTTTAAAGTGCATGCCAGGTGAAAGTGCAACTGTCAGCTATGAGCTAGTGGATGTAACCATATCACCTTTAGTAACCTGGGAAAAGATCTGTCCTCTAATCAATAACTTCAGAGTGAGAGGTGGCTACATCTGTATCCGGAGTAGCAATGGGTACCGTATAGCATAAATCACTTCTACATATGGTACTGTATACACATATAGCACTATCCTATAATTTTAGAATTGGGAAAGGTTCCGCATGTAATCAAGGATTAGCAGTAGCTAAATTGTATTGTTAAATACTGTTTTCAAAACCATGAAACAGGAAGAATCTTATAAGAAGATGACATATAGTGGACATGGCTAGTATTGTGTAATAACCAAATATCAAGATATTTTATGGTCAATTGGAGTGCAAGTTCATAGGGTGAAAATCTTTCTTACACCACAAAGACACATATATACATATACTAACTGAGCAGGTTACAATTCCTCTTTATATGTCATCTATTGTGTTATGTAAAAGGCATGGGTTTAAGGAAAGGGTAAGGCCCTACATTTATATAATAGGGCTCATTAAAAATAGCCCTATTAATGAGGGGGGTGGGGAGGAAGCACATAGAGCTACCTTGCCTAGATGCATAGAGCATTGTCTTGCCTTCATTATATTCTGTTTTTATTATATTCAGCAGGTCTAGACATCAGTGTATACAGAGTAAAATAAAATAATAGTACATAGAAAGGATGAAAGTGACTTTTGTGTCATTTATACTTGTATTCATTCCACAGCAAATGGAATTCTAGAACATGATTAAGGCTCATCAAAGATTATTGTTTATGTGAATTAATGAAGCACTGTTACAGTGGGAAAACTTAGGTCATATTGAGACAATTCCTGAGGCATACTATGTTATCACAATCCCCAGTGAAGTCAGTGGGAGCTGTGTGTGCTGAGGACCTCTGAAGTTCAGATTTAAATATGGATTGATGTGCCTAAATTTAGGTACCCACATTTAAAAATGTTACACTACGTTGGTAACATAAAATTTGCACCAGCTCTGTCACCAGATGAGGATGTGCCCCTTTGGCCTTGTCCAGTCTAGGATACGAGATGTTCTTTTAAAAATTGTATAACTAATATACTTAAATTAAGTGCTGTTTAAAGGTCTAAAACCTGTCCATATTAGGTGCTAACATATTTTTAAAGATGTGTTAGTTGGTGACAGTAACCTAGAGGTGACCTTCACCACCTAACGAATTTTTAAACAGGACATAGTTAAAGTGTATTTGGTAAGGCTCCACTGCCCTGTCTCTTTCAGTTCCCAGACATAGTTCATCGGAAAACAACAATCCAGAGTCCAATCTGCAGGCAATGCAATGGGTTTATTGGGGCTAAACCAGCAAGCATAAAACCATATCTCTTCATACCAGTCAGGCTTCCTTTCCCATAACCGTATCTTTTTATACACCAGTAGAGTTTCCTTCCCCCCATAACCATAGGTCTGTATGCCCAGAAAGCGCCTCCTTCCCTAATCATAGCTCTACATGCCGATAGAGCTCCCTCTCCCCCTCCTTCTTCTTGGTAGGCTTACTTATACCTGTAGACCGCCCCCCTTCCCTGGTACCATCCCTTCCAATTTATGGTCATGTTGGATTTTGAAGGGTCTTGAGTCTGGGGGCTTTGGTATCACCTCTTTCGCTCCTCGTGAGTGTGGTAGGTTACATTTTGACCATGGTAACTTTATGGCCCTATAGTGTTTCTTTCTCACACCTACCCTTTACCACCTTCACCCCTCCCAACTGGTTGCTTGAGCTTGCTCTGATGTCTCTCTTGAAGCTTTCTGGTGGATTACCTGCAGCTTGAGGTCTTCAAATCTCATTTTTGAGGATTTCAATAACTCAGTCATGGGTTCAGGGTTGTTATAAATGTGTATGGGTAGGATTTTGTGGCCTGCCTTGTGCGGGAGGTCAGACTAGATGATCATATTGGTCCCTTCTGACCTATGAGTCTATGAGTCTATGAGTCAAAGCTTTCATTCATTTGTGCATTCATATCAAACCCTCTCTACAACGCAAAACATTTTAATTACATCCCTCATCTCTTCTTTCAGTAATAAAGAAAACCCATCTGCTTGTGGGTAGGCAAGAGGAACACACTATGTCTTTGTTCTTTGCTTACGTGTGTATCTTTAAAACCTTAGCTTTCAGGCAGGTAAGCAGGCCCAAAAGCAGGCCCAAAATACCATTTCAGGCAGATACACAGGCCTAAATACTTATACAAACTTAAATTATATATTTGTATGCTAATAGTATTAGCTAACATTTTTAAAGCAACTCCCTCCCAATTTTAAACAAGCTTTTTTTTCTACTCTCTAGGGCAACATTAACTAAAGAGCACATTTTGGGCTTCCTGCTATAAATGCAAATTTCATTTTTGGTGAAGAATCATAAAAGAACAACTTGAAAGAGGAGCCTGTGCATTTTAAAAGTAATACTCAGGTGCTTTTACTAAGAATAATATCAGCTTTATCACCTAGAGATGTGTTTTCTGTTTTCTTTTAAATAAAAATCTGGATTCTTGATTTCACCTTGCACCCTGCATAGTCATTTACCACCAGTGCAACGTGAGTACAAAGAGGATGTAAGGCACTATCAAATCACAGTAACAGAGTTCATACCCACTTTGACCAGATGGAAATGACTGCACACAGTACAAGGAAAACAGTATACTTCAGCTTTCCAGAGAATGTGGGGGTTTCTTGTCTCAATAATAAATCTAGTTAGGTTATTATGGGGTTTTTTACACTTGTGTTAAAGTCTTCAACTAATTACATGCTATTAATGTAAAATAACAATGATAAAAATACAACACTTTCTTTTATTAATGTAATATCTTCTGTTCATCTGCTATAATAATGGGGAACTGAAGGGCTTAATCTTTGATATTACATATTTACAAGCCTTGCAGCTCAAACTGAAACAGTATTTCAACTGTACTTTACCTGGAGCAAAAAATGTCTAGGCAGATAGCCCAAAGCGTATCTAAGCTGCCCTGCAGTTAGTGAGACACATGAAGTGAGTATACAATGTCAAAGTGTTGTAAAAATAAGTCAGCTAGAATATAATTGGCTTGGATCACAGGTCTTTGGGGCTAACACACCAGAGCAACTGGTAAATTACAAAGCCATTTTTACTTGGTTTCCTGTTTCTTCAGCTATAAAGTGATACTTCTGTTGAAGACGATAAAAACTGTTGAGGAGATTTTATTTAATACAGATGGACATCTTAATGCAGAGTGATCTACCCATCCCTCCAATTAGCCTACTAGGTGCAGCTTGATATAAAGCAGAGACTGGAGCCCTGAGGACACAAAGCAAGACAGGGAGAGCAACATAGCTCAGCATGTTTTCAGGAAATCCAATTATTTGTCTGAGCTTTGAATTCAAAAGTGGATTCAGAAAGTCCTAAAGCAATTATGATTTGCAGTGAAAGAGACTGACTAAAGCCAGCAGCTAAACGTTTGTATTGTTTTTGGCTTGTGTGCTCCATTTATACATAAGACCCATTAGCACAATCCCTTCAGCATGTAACTAAAATACGTTTAATTTTCAATAGCATTCCTCTTTCAAATAAGTTGATTAAAAAAACACATACATTTTCTTATTTTTACTATGGCGAGAAGAACTCAGAAATATTCTGGGTTTCACAAATTATTTTAATCCTTTAAAAATAGTGTTTGCATTTTAGACAAATTTACACAGAATGACTGCAGTACATCAATCATCTATATCCAAATTTCATGGGTGCACACACAAATTTCATGGGTGCATTTTATCAGAGACAAACCAACACAGCCATACAATAACTGAAGGCAACAAGAGGAACAGGGAAGATACTCTAACTAAGTACAGAAATAGCCATTCTCTGATTGGTATACTTTAGTAGATTGACTGAAGCTTACCAGTTCACTTCAGGGCAAAACCAAATATACACCGAATATTCCTCAGCATATTTGCATACTAATATCATTGAGGTCAGAGGTTGCTGCTGGGTGCTCAGCATTTTTGAAAATCCATCCACTCCGATGCCTAAATATGGATGTAAGAGCCTAGCCTTAGGCCCATTTATTAGAGTCACTATGAGATATATGAAATCATTCTAAAAGAATTAAGATATTCATATATGTGTTTTGACAGCTTTTACATATTGGTCTCTTGATTAGATGTCTGAACGTGGACAAATTCAAGTTTAACTCCTTTATTTATGCTTATGTGTGTGTATGTATGCTTTTTTATACTTTGGTAATGAAGGCCATCCTTAATATTTTTCTTAAAAGTCATTGCTCCTTATATGGATTAAAGAGTTGTAAGGCATCAGTACCATGAACTTTACAGATTTGTTTAATATTCATTGTGCACAGTCCTAAAAAGTCGCTGAATCCTTTTTTTTTTAAATTCACTGAACATTTTCAAGACTAACTGGAGATCAGTGTGTATTTTCCGTCATTCCTTTCTAACTTGAATTATTTTATTTTATTTTTATTGATAATAAAAGTCTATTCTAGAAAAAACACTCTCTTGATCTGTAATTGTTAATATTTACAAAGGTTTTTTTTAAAAGGTAATAAAAGCAACTAGGGTTGGCCAGAAAAAATTTCCAGTTCATGAAAAAAGTTGGAGGTTTCAGAACTTGTTTTTGTTCTGATGCAGAATAAAACTAAGACATTTTGAATTTTTCATGAAAGAACTTATGAGCAAAGAGAGACCCCTATACCTGCTTCAGAGGGGGAACTTGAGTCTTCCCCTTCCCAGGTACATGGCCTAATCACTGTGGTAGAGAGTCACTCCCTTCCTGCCTCAGTGAATATTTAATTATTCATAGAAAGTGGAACAGTTCCCACAGGAGTAATTGAGAGATCAATCCTTACTGACTCTATCGCCTAATGATTAGTGGACAAGTCTCTGATCCAAAGCAGTCACAGCAAAGATGTGAACCTGAGTCTTTCATAGTACAGGTGAGCATTCCAACCCTTGTGCTACAGTCAGTTTCTCTCATGCATTTCCATTTTACATAAATAATTAAATGTTGACTACTAACTCTGAGCCCAATAGTTAAGGGATGTGGGTGAGCCCAGCTCAAGTCTGTTCTTAAGTAGGGACTTAAGCTGAGACTTAAACCTGGATCTCCCTCTCCCTAAGTCTGGGAACTAGTCTCATCATAGGTCATGAATGAGTCCATCGAGCTCTCTTTGGCCTGGTATTTTCACTCATTTAAAAAGAAATATTGTCCAATCCCTCCCTTTCAACCCAAACAATCTGCATAGACTATTTCAACCGAGCATGTTAAACAAAGTGATAACGATGCCTCATGGCTAAAGCCCAAAGCTAATAGTTCAAAGAACTGGATTCTGTGCACTGTTCTGCCACAAATATTCAGGGCTAGATTCTCAAAAGAATTTATTCCTGGTGATGCCCTGCATCTTCACACCTAACAGTTAGGTGCTTAGACAATCACTAGGATTCACAAACCCTGAGTTTAGCACCTAGGCTATCTGTACAATGAATGAGGAGAGAAAGGCATCTCAGAATGGGATTCACAAAAGTGAGGTGGCTTCTCACCTAAGCCGTCCAACAAGAGATACCAAGCTGAGGGATGTGTGCTAAACTCCACTCCTCTCTTAGAGACATTAGAGGCACCTAAGTTCAGGCTGCAGAAAAGCACCTCCCTCTGCTTGGAATTCTCAACTCTGAATCCTCTATTGGTATCAGATGCCTACACTGTTTCTGCAATATGGTGGGAGGCAAAAAAAAAGAGAGAGAGAGGACCTTCCTTGTAACTTTTAGCCTTGGGGCTAAGGTACTCATCCGGGTTATGGGAGCCCCCCCAGTTCAAGTCCTTCCTTCACTTGAGAGGCCAAAGAGATTTGAAGAGGGAGTGGTTACCTGTGAGGAGACTACTGTAACCACTGAACTACGGGGAAGAGCTTTCTCAGTGTGACCTACTGAAGCTGTTCCACAGTTGATACATTTTTAAATGAGTCAATGAAGGACTGGATCCGATGTCTCCCAAATGAATGCTCTAACTACCAAGGTACAAAGGCATTCTCATGCACTCTCTCTCTCCCTTTGATCTAATGACTTTTTTAAATTGTTTAGCCGCAGTGGAACAGCTTCAACAGGAGACTGAGGGACTCTTACCTCAAACTATCTCATAGCCAAGTGGTTAGGGCACTCACCCAAGAGGTGGCAGAATCCTATGCAAATCTCTTTTACTTCATAGTTGAGGCTTTCAGTCAGGGCCTCCCACACTCCCTTATCACAAGGCTAAAAGTTATGAGGATTTCCTCCTACTCGCCTTCATCCCCAAACTTTTATGTGTGAGCTCACTTATAAGGGCCTGTTCCAATTGTAAAGCTTTGAGCACACCTACTTTACCAGGTCATTGAGGTGAGTTAGGTGAGGGAGCACCAATCTTTCTGTGGTTTATGCATCACACTGGGGCTTAGGCATCCAGATACTTCATGTAGGGCTGCAGTGTGCATGTACACAGGCAGAAACATAGGCATCTAGGGAACTTTAACTACAAAAGTGTACATGTGCAGTAAGTTTAGGTGCCTGTAGGTTTTGGGGCAGCTAAGGATTTTGTGAATCCCAGTGAGGCCTGATTCTGGGATTTTAGGTGCCTAAACTGGCAGTTAGGCACCTAAGTCCTTTTATGAACCCAGCCCTCAGTGTATGACCTTTGCCCAGTTACTTAATCTCTCTTGCTCTCACTTTCTTATCTATAAAACCGGGGGAATAATATTTAGCTAACTCAGGGAGGTGCTGGGAGTAGAACTGGAAGAATAATTCATAACAAGAAATTTACCCACTCAAATTTGCTTATTTGAGTTTGTAGCTCATTTTCAAGAAGTATTTTTCTTTAAATATCTGAAGTTTAATTATATGTACACACATGATATACTTGTTACGTAATTGGATTATGTAATGCTTAGGATCAGATTTCCAGTGTGAACAATTCTGTGAAGATTTGGGAATATTCACAAAATTTGATGTTTTGTTCAATGTTCCTGCCAATGACCTTATTCACTAGAATATTTGCAGGGTGAAAACATATATGAAGAGAGCTATATGTATATATAAAGAAAGAGATATAAAACATTTCTAATGGATATAAGGCGAGCAGTACTCTAAAAGCACTGTATGCTTATATCCAAGATATGAGTATTAACTATTCTATTACCTTTATTGTGAGAATCTCAAAACAGTTTACAAACATTAATGAGTTAAGCCTTAAAGTTAGAGCCAGGCAAATATTGAATGAAGATTTCTGCAAAGATTTATTCAGTATGTTTTTTAAAACATTACTTGTGTTTGTGTGATGTTTTCAGCTAACAGAGGGTGGCTCTTTGTCTCCCCTCTAGTCTTCACAGATAGACATTTATGAGTGTTACTGCCACTAAGTTAAAAAACCCTAAACTCAAACACTAGTAGCCCAAGTATTTAGATCTAAAAGTCCCATGTTCTCTGAAATCAGAGGTCTTAGTTACCCTGAATCTCACTCTATGGGCTCATATGAAAAAATAAAAATGAAAATCTACACAAATAAAAAAGATCTACAATCACTTTTTGTATATCTAAAAATGTACCTGCTTTAAAGTCCATTATCTTCGTCCTTCCAGATCTAGAAACAAGTGTTGTGTCCCCCACTGGGAAACTGTGAGCCCTAGAGCATTATTTGATTTGTTGTTGTAGCTGTATTGGTCCCATGATATGAGAAAGTCAAGGTGGTTGAGGTAATATCTTTTATTGGACCAATTTCTGTTAATGGAAGGGATAAACTTTTGAGCTTCACAGAGATCTTCAGGTTTGGAGAAGGAAACTAAAGCATCCAAGCTAAATACAAAGTGGTGCAGATTATTAAGCATAAGGGGTTCACATATCTTGTAGGAGACCACTTACAATGAAGTGGGCAATTAACATCTCTGCAGTTGTAGAACAATGGAGGGATAGTAGGCAGCTGGATGCATTAAAAATTGTAATGGGCCATAAAACCAGTCTCTCTGTTAAATCCATGATTTTTGGTGTCCAGCAGAGTTATGAATTTAAGTTCCTAGGCTCATCTTTTGAAGATGTTGTGCAGGTTTCCTTTGAGGCCGAGGACTGAGAGGTCAGATGTGGAGTGATCTCTTTGTGAAAAGTGTAATAGTCTCATTTCTTGCCCTGCAAAGTTGAAAAATAATGATGTTCAAGCTGTGACATTTGTAGGTATAGAAAAGGTGTCAGTTGTGCAGCAGTGAATATCCATCCTCTTCGGGCTCTGGGCAAAAGTAATCTTGGGAACTCGTGTCTATTATCCATGCTCTAATTACGTTTTTCTTAGCTTTATGGGGTTGCACCTTAAAACTATTCTGCTTAATCAGACTGCAGCTGCATGTTGTGGAAACAATGCTTCACACACTTTGTATTAGAGATCAGTATTGCATGTGGGTTAGTTTCTCAGCAGAATTTAAGATGTTGTTACTTCTGACTCATAAAGTCCTAAGTTGTTAGGACCTGGGCTAATTAAGATAGTGTTTCTCTCCTTATGTTATGTCATAGCAGTTGTCATCTTCGGAAGTATTTAAATTAGTATTTTTTTTATATAAAAAGAGAAGAGTGCCAGCAGTGTATTCTCCATTAAAAGTCCTCAACTCTAGGATTCACTTCCCTTTCTGCTATGACAGAAACTGGATTTGTTGACCTTCTGAGAATGATACAAGGCTAACCATTTTCCTCGTGCCTTTCTAGGAGGGAAGGAATGAAGTTCTTGGGGGCATTAGTTATTTTTGTTAATCTTCTTAATAGCAAGAGAGCAAACAAATTTATGGCTGGCTGACATTTTGACAGTAATGTTGGTTTGCTTTGAAAGTCATTTTGGTTGCAAATTTCATGTTGTTAAGCATCTTCAGTCAAGGTAAGCACTTTTAAAAACCAAAGTAAATTAAAATATATACAAATCTTCAGTGTACTAAGGTTTATAATAAATGTTATCATGAAGATTTCTTACTGTAACTTTTTTATTATTCTGAAAATTTAAATGTACAAGTTTGCTAAGAATTTAATTAACGTTTGTGTACATTTACTATGAATAAACCTTTGATGGAAGATTTGTTTGCCTGAAGGTGATAGGATTGATTTGCTTGTGTGAAAATGGATATGTAAATATTCACAGCTATATATTACAAACACTGTATATTTCTTTAACAGAAATTCAAACCTTCACAAACCAGGGTGTAATGTTTGGCTCACATAAGGTTTTCAAAACTAGTAAACTCTACCTTTCATTCACTGCCATTACGTGCACAAATAGAAATGGTGCCAAAAAAGTTGGATTCCTATACCTCCTAAATGTTTAAAGGACAAGTTATACAAAAGCACTGAGGGCTTTATATTGCCAAGGAGGGGTACTGAATAGAGGGCCATTCCAACACCTGCTCCATGGAGTCTTATGGAAACGTGCCTTTAGCATTCTGTGCCCTGGGACTCATTTTTGTTTCGCTTGCTCAGTCACTGTCACTGCTCACTCTTTCCCATCTCTCCAACCCCAACCCCCAGTGCCACAAAATTCACCTTGAGTTTTTATTCTAGTGTCATTTATTTACCAAAAAATAGCTGGTTTTCCCTCCCAAAATGCCTCACTGTTGCTATGCTTTGTCAATACAGGGATTATTGTTAACTAAGAAGAATTAACAGCAGGAAAACACCCCAAAGAAGCAGTTCTATGCATTAAATGTTCAAACACTTGTGTTATACCTATCCTGTCTTTCTGCTTAAGGGGTCAGTTGTGCATGACAGGCATGGCTCTGAGCAGGCAGCCATTCAGAGGAAGAGTCGGAGGCATGCTGCACCCTGGAGTTAATTGGCATAGAGTGGACTGAGGATGCCTACTAGAATTGAGCAAATAATTGATTTGGTGGCTGAACTAAAAGGCTGAGGGGAGGCAAGGCCCATTTCAAAGCAAAGTGAATTTTTATTGTTGTTTTATCTTGCTGAAATGAAAAATTGAAGAAAAAAAAGAATCATTTGGGTCAGATAAAATGTTTCAAACATTGATTTTAAATGACATTTCCTTTAGAAAATGTTATTTTGAAAAAAAAGGTCAGAACGCCTCTTGGAGGCTGGGGCTCCTTTAACCTACCCCCAGATCCCCACGGTCTGTCCTTCCCCCTAGTTCATAGCACATGTGGGGTTCTCAGAGTTAAACATATGGGCAAAAAAAGGCTTCTCCCCTCTCCTTCCCTTGTAAGGGAGGAGACTCTGGGTGAAAATGAATAAAGGCAAAGGTGGCCTGTCTCTCAGGCAGTCTTTTGGGATTCAGGTCTATGAGCTTGGTCTTTTGAAGTCTATTGCCCCTTAGTAGGGCCTACCTTCTGCCCCTTTTCTTGGGGCATATTGCTTTGCCACCAATCAGTGCAGTTTCAGTAGCAGTGCCTGCAGCCTGTAACTGCCTTCTCAGCTGACTTGACTTTATTGTCAGCAGTCTCTGGGGTGGCACAGCCTTTTTTCTATTCACTACCCCTTCCTGTGGCAGGCTTGCCTTTCTAGGCTCCTCCCCCTCCAGGCTAAACAAACTTTGCAGGTGCACCTCATTAATGCTGAACAGGCCAGAAGAGCTTGCTAGTCTCCTCTATGATGGAGTGAGGGTGTGTCCCTTCAAAGTGGCTCATTTTGAAAAAGTTGAGAAGAGACATGTCAAACTTTTCTTTTAGCCAAAACCAGTCATTAAATTCAAAAAGAAATTATGAACAGCTTCTGTGCCCTGAACAATGTATTGAAAAAAATTACCCAATTCTACTTCCTGCAACATTATTCTTTAGGGAATGCCGCTCCACTCACTGGTGTGCAGGAGGGATCAGGACCACAATTCTACTTCTTCCCTCTAAGTGGCTTGCTCTCCCGAAGTGGGCAGAGGGATTGATTTTAATCTCAATTTAAATCAGCAAGCAGCAAATTTAGATTGAAATCACCCATTTTAATCTTGTTTTGAATTTTTACTATTTAGTTATTTTCCTGAAGAGAGAAAATGATTGTTATAACCATTAAAATGTGGTGATTTGCAACCAGATATAGTCTTTACACTAAATGTGATGCTTCTGCTAACCAGGAAGCTAAACTATCTTAATACACATTTATTTAAGCAATTATATTTATTTATATTCTAATTTTTGTATGTTTAGTATGCTAGAAAATGGTGAATGATACATTCCTCATTCACTAGACAGTTTTTATTTACTTTAGATTTGTGTCAGACTGTATTTGGATGAAAACTGGAATTCAATAATTGTGTAGATAAAAAGCATTTTAAAATTTGTTTTGTTCATTAAAATAACCTTAAATGTGCTGCCTACATTAAAAACAAATACGTTTATCAAAACATGTTTTGCATTTAAAACTAATTGATTATTAAACAAAGGAAGTATGATCTGTAGTTTGTGAATTGACTGATCAAAAATCTGGCCCATAGTGACCAGAAACAAAGTAATTTAAGTGCCTAAAAATGCAGATGGGTGCCTAGGGGGAATTTCAAAAGTGCCTAAGCAGGTTGGGTGTCTAAATCCCACTGAAATCAATGGGACATGAAATCAATGAGGGTCAGTTGCCTTACCGGCTTAAGTGCTTTTGAAAATCTCAGTAGATACTTTCCTTCATCTTTAGGTTTTTTAATACTTTTAAAAATCTGGATCTCATCTTCCCCCACTTAGTTTTTATTCACAGATTGGAAGAGGAAAACAAGCTTTCCTGTTTTTTCAACTCCCTATCAGTTTTTCAACTTTGAATGGACTAGTCCACATGAAGAAAATATTTTACTGAACATGCTATCTAAACTGAAACAAAAACTAATTAAGGCAAAAGCTTTTCTGCATAACAGAAACATTTAGAAAATGTAAATACCAATATAAGGAATAAAAATAATATCCATACTTAATTAATGCAGTGCATGACATTATGATATATTTATAAAGATTGAGTTAACCTCAAAGGTAAAAATACTTTTTTTGATTCTTTATATAACTAAAAAAGAAGCACTCTTTAAGTAATTAACATTTGAGGGGGGCTCACTGATACAGGATATTTTTTAAAATGTATTAAATGATTATATATTTATAGTAAATTTATGCCTTAACATAGATTGTGATAATTTCACATTTAATTTTAAAAAGGTTTACTTTTTAAAAGAAAAATATATTTAATTTAAATGTTAAAAAATTAAATAAAAAAATTAAATTATTTTTTAAAAAGTAGATTTACTTATTTTACAGCATAAATTTTTATCCACTCTGCTTCGAAGGAGCAGTATTATCTTGCATACCCATACAAGAGCCATCCACAGTCTATTTCTTAAATCAACTTTTTTACAAACAGTAAATTGGAGACTTTGGCCAATATTTGACTTTCCGTTTAAATAGTTCATCAACCCAGCTATGAGATTTCCATTTCTTACCTTATGAGAGTTTTTCTCTCCTCTATCCTACTTCTTCCACATTTTGCCACCTATGTTTTCTTTCTCCCTTTCCTTCTCATTCAAAAATTCATATGCAGTTCTATTACCATGCACTGATATAACAAGAAAAACCTACAAGAAACCAAATTAGGGAAGCTGCCCATAGATACATAATCTTGATGAGTATATTCTTAGGCTTTCTCCTGTATCATAATAAGTACCCTCTGCTTAACTGTCCTGCACTGGTGCACAAAGGTGGGCTAGGAGCTGAGCACAATAGGATTCCTTGCTATCAGGGAATACAAGGATTCCACATAGACTAACACGGGGAAGATGGCCAGTTGCTGAACAGAGTAGATATTATTTCCTTTCTGGTGGTACAGCTGATACACACCCAACGGCTCTGGCAGGTGTGCTTCCCTACATAAAACTCTCCAGCCAGGGTACTTCCGCTACCCATTGTCCCAACACAGAAATCTAGCTTAATGCCACAATTTAGCTCTTAATGTTACTGCCTGGTACCAATATTATCTTGCAAAACTGTGAGATTTTTCCAGGCTGAAGGAGCAGAATTTTCAGAGAGATCTAATGGAGATGCTATAAAATATCTGACAAAGATAAATAAAATATCCAACAAATAATATAAGACAAATAAGATAAATATAATATCCAACACATTTTCAGACAGATCTAATGGAGCCATTATAAAATATCCAACAATATAAAATATGAAGCAAAGCACTAGAATATGAAAACAGAACAATGAAAGTTGTTGTGGGGTTGATAGGCATAACACAGCACCCAAATGCTCTTTCCTGGTTTTTACTGACAACCCCAGAATTCTATCAAATTTTGAACAAAATATTAAGCATGGCTAGAATGACTTCTCCCGAAATAACCAAGGACCATCTAGATCCATCAGGTGCTATTAAATGCCAATGAGGGGAAATTTTAAAACAATTTTAATGAGCTTACTCACACTGGCAACCCATTCACATATGTTGGGCCAGAACTCATTAAAATTGTGATGAAACCAGTCTTCAGTGATGAAATAGCTAAACATGTCAGCTGAATAGATATTTTGAATCATCACTTGTGTGAAGCCTCAAAAACCCAAGTTTCTGTCAATCCAGTCAAGATGAACAAACAAAAGTTGCACTCAAATACAAAGAATAAAGTCAGAATGAAGGTGGAAGGGACTATTAACTAAGGACTTTGACTCTATCAGTTGTGAGGCATTATGTAAGGTGCTGTCTCGTTCTGGTGGTTCACTGAAGTTCCTTTGTGTTCTCAGGCTACTTCATGATGGAATGTCCACCACTGTCCTCTATAATGGGTTAGAAATGGGCCCATTCAGCATCCATACTGTTGTGCTATCTCAAAGCAACCACTTGTCACATATGTGGAAAAATCTGTAGAGCATGAATTGGACTCCTCAGCCTTCTTAAGTTTCATCAATGACTTTCCCCCTGGCAGACATCATCCTTGTACTGAGGGATAGCCGACAACAGAAGTGACTATTACAGAGCTAACTGCAGACAGATCATTGTCCAGATTTCAGGGTGATGTTTAGGAAAGTACGAGTTCTTTGCATACTTCAATTGATGTCTGAATGTGATGGAACAATGTGTATGAGTCAGGCAAAAAGAAAACTAATGCACATTTTCTGTGATCTTCCTAAACTGGCACCCACTGACAATGGGACTGGAACCTTAAACTATCAAAGGCTTTTCAGAATATAAGTTATAGATGGTATGGCTGAGGTACAAGCTCTCAACAAACCAGAAAGTGTTAATACCTACTACGTGGCTGAAAAATTTATTATGAGGCTACAGAGAAAATATTGGACCTATGATAAAGTCCACCTTGTGTTTGACATATATGAAAAGGAATCCATTTAAAATGTTATCAGTTCAATACAAAATCATTGACTCCATCGACCTCTCCAAAGTCCCAATGAAGAAACTATTGTCTCATATTCACATGAAGGATAGGTTAACCACACATCTTTCAGGAAAAATGCTCCAGCATGTGAATAATTGCTAGAAGAATTTTGTCATTGCATGGCATAAGGAAGCTGCCGCCTCACACTGTTCAGTGGAGTTTCTTTGTAGTTCCCATGGGGAGGCTGATACAAATTATCTTGCATGTCATCAGTGTCACAGAAAGAGGTGCTACTAAAGTCCAGATTTTTGCTGAAGACAGAGATGTTCTAGTGCTCTATGTGAGATGCTACCCAAAATTCTGCTTTTGTGCTTACTATTGGGGAACAGAATGCTGTTTATTTGTCAGAGATGTGTTCCTATCACTAAGACCATTAAAAGCCTCTGCACTGCCAGGTTGCTATGCCCTTTCAGGATTTGACACTAGTGGAAGGCATTTGATTCAGCTTCCAGAGACTCCTTTCTCCCTCTGAAGGTGCTTCTAACAGCTGAAACAGTCACTGATTAGGTCGTAAATGGACTGTAGGGATTCATATGCTAAGATTACCGTTTGAAGACCAGCATTAAAACACTTGCAGGGCTACACTGGTAGATGTTTTCCAAGAAGCAGGCAAATGGAGAAAAATTGCCACCAACAAGAGGTGCATTTCTATCTGCTATCAGGAGGGCAAATTATCAAACACTGTAATGGCTTCAGGATGATAGAGCATATCCAAAACTACATTCCCTATCAGGCATGGATGGGTCTTGGAGAATAGACTACACACCAGTTATGTGTGAAATACCATGTGCTCCCAAATCAATTCTTCAGCTAACCAAATGCTTCTGCATAAGGACCAACTGCTCACCACACTGCAAATCTTTGGCCAGCAGCCTGTCTTGTGCAGAAATGTGTGAATATGGCATGGACAAGGATCAGTGTGTCAATGTGTCTAGAAGTGGTATTCTAGACAGAGACGACACTGGTGGTAACTTTGCTAAATAAATGTTTTCAGTCCTCCACATCAATGCTAACTTCCCAAGGATTACCAAAGATTAATGTCTGTTTATGTAAACAATGCAATCCTGTGTTGAAGTATAATAAAACAAAAATTGAGTCTAAACATTTTCTCAAATATATATTTGCATAAGTGTCCTAGGTTCATCATGTTTAGTACCATTGAGTTTGTTGGAGAAAGATCTTTTGAATTATGCCCAACTTAACCCATATCTGATGACATTGTACTATCACATTTTCCAGCAACTGAAGGACCTAGAGCTGGGAACCAGGTTAGGGGATGTCATGTTCCCCCATCAGGCTGCAGAGGTGACACCATTGAAATAATTATTCTATAGATTTTTATGAATTAAATGACAACACCCTTACTTGTCTGTCACTAACTTGCCCACGCAATTAAATTTTACTATATTATGCTCCTAGAATATTACAGTCAACAGTATCAACAGATCAAACCACTGCTTCCTGGACACTGGTCATTGTCCATCTTTAGGAGGAGATCATTAGCTAAAGACCAAAGACAGTCTCTGTCTCAAACCCAAGTCTTGCCATCGGCTATACCTTGAGAGTCAAGGATGATTTCTTTTACAGGTTTTATTTTATATGGTCCTTTGGTGACTGAGGAGTCCAATCCTTTAGCCGCAGACTCATTGGTAGATGTTACAGGTGGTATTGGGAGACAGTGTTATGCTTTGATTACTGTGACAGTTCTCTGTCCTCTCTCTTCTGGCATTTTTCTGCAAGTAGGGCAAGGCAGATTTCCTCAAAAATGGTTGTTCATCCTCTTACAAGTCTTTGCCAGTTGGTCCTGTCTTGGGTTACTGTCTCCCAGTGTGTGATGTCAATGCCACATCTCTTGCCGTTCATCTTGAGGAAGTCTTTAACACGTTTCTTTTAGCCTCCCTGTTTCCTTTCTGCTTTGGTGAATTGAGTGTAAAGCAATTGTTCTGATAGATGTGCATCAGGCATATGCACACAGTGTCTGCTCCACCTCAGCTGATGCTGGATAATCAGGGCCTCAACACTGAGGATATTTAACTCCATGAGGACACTGATATTAGGATCTTCTGGAGAAAGTGCTGGTGTTGGTATTCCAGGTTTTTCAGGTGTTTTCTGTAAGTCACCTTTGTCTCACAGCCATAGAGGTGAGTTGGAATTACCATTGCGTGGTATACTAAAAGTCTAGTGTGTGTTCTGATGTCATAGTTGTTGAACACTCAGAGAGATAGTTTTTCAAAGGCAAGGCTGGCACAGCGGCTTCTGTGCTGAATCTTGACACCCAGATTGACAAGGGTCAAGGAGATCTGAGACAGCTAGATACTGTTATCTTGTAAATATGGCATCTTCTCTTCTACTTCTGGACAGAACAACACGTTCTGTCAACTATTCTATTTATTATAAGCTCCTTAGGGTAGGTACCATTTTTTTGTAATGTGTTTGTACAGCACCTAGCAAAAGGGGGACTGGTTCATGACTGGGGCTCCTATGTACTATGGTAATATAAATAATAAATAATAATATTGTTCAATAAAAAATAGTAACTGAAATGATTGAAGCCATCTTGCTAACCAAATGGAAATATGTCTATCATCTTTAAATTCAAATTATTCTGTACTTGATGTATATGCTGCTTCGAAGACACTATTATTCATTCTTATTTGTATACTCTCAATCAGGGTGACAATTTAGTTCAATGGGAATACTTACACAATAAGGTACTCTCTTCAGAGGGAGCTAGATGTCAGAATTTAGCCTAACTTTTATTTTACTCTTTGGTATATTTTGTACCTTTACATAACTTTACACTTCACCCTTTACTCGCTCTATTTTTTGTTTTGGTAGAATGAATTCAGATTGCTTCAATTGTATTATTGGACTTGTAAAAATCCAAGCTCGATTAATAAATATTTAATATAATTAAACTTTTTCCCCCTCTCCACCCTCTGTCCTTCTTTCATATACACATGGAGTTAGTTCATTGTAATGGGAATTGTTCCTTCCTTCTCCCACTTAATTCTATCCTGTTTCTCCTCTCCTCTTCACATTCAAAAGACATACATTCAAGATGTGGAAGTTTAACTGTACCATTCTGTTTGATGGTCTAGGAGAAAGTTTTCTGCTTCCTCTTCTTCCTTTAGTTCTCCCCAGTACCAGACTTGTTTACCTGGGGTAGGGGCTGGGGAATGGATCTGTGACTGTATTAATATTGTTATTACAATGAGGAACTTATTGTCCAGTATAACAGTTCTGCACAGTATAATAGTTCTGAACATTCTTTCAAATAATCTGTTATCAGTAGAGGCAGATTGAGACATACCTTTCTCAATATGGCTTATGTTATATCAACATAATATGGATAATGGATCTGCTAGGCCTTTTCTTCTGGATCAAGTACTTGGTACCTCTTGAAATAGAAAAAATGCAGTTCAAGATTTTGTGAGTAAATACAGGTAAACCAACATATAAAAAGGCAGATTTTTCTTAAAGACTGGTAAAAACAGTAAATAGTGATGAACTTTCAGCACATTAAATTTTTTATTATAAAGTGATGTTCAGTAGCAAATCTTTGCAAAAGTTAATGTGTAAAACTGTGTGATTAACTTTGTGGTTGCATACAGTCTATGTGGTCTGTGACATACAAATGTAATCTAGAGGTCCAAGTAGAGAGTTTATATTGTCAGGAGCTGTCCAGAGTTCACTGCAGAAAATCCTATGAGGAGAATGTCATTAGTAGAAGAATGTTTGTAATTAATGTGAACTATCACCAAGCCATTATTGCGAGCTATTTCTGTGTCATGTTGCTGAATCTTCAGGCAAGTTTCCCTTGCTAAGTAAAACTCACATTCCATGTAGATAAAATCTCAGAGACACTTGGGCAAAACGAAGCAAGTCTTCGTTCATTCTAAATTATTTCCTATCTGCCATAGTAACATAGTAACATAGTTCATCAGGCCAAACAGCAAGATAAATCTTTTTTTTAGAAAAAAAATGTGAACACACTTCTTAGCAATGAAAGTAGGAAAGCTTTACATATTTTGTTTGAAGTGTTGTTACTTCTAATTTTTTGATGCATGTATTTGAAATACTTGATTCTGCTTTCAACAATTTAAAGTACCCTTTCCATTCTGAATGCTAATATTTGTTCTTAAAATGTTTTGGTTTTTTACTTTTTTTTCAGTGCAAAACTTCACATCTTAGTTTGACATTTCTAGACTGTCATACAAACGCCCTCTCTGTACATGCCAGCTAAAGGGTACATGTAATTGGCTAACACAAAAGTTTTCCTGGTTCTTAGGAGTACTTTACTCGCATAGCTAAATAAATTAATTTAGTAATTATCCAGGAATGATACAGAGTACTCCTGTTAGAGAGCAAAAATAACACTTGCAGAATTCATTTAACCATTACTTAAACCATCCTACACTTTAGCACATTTAGTCTAACTCATACTGAATAATTAAATACCTAAGCAAGTATGTTTTTATCCTTATACATTTTTAGATGGAAGGTGAAGAGCAGAAAGACTGTGTGTGATTTGAAAAAAAATTGACGTTGAAGAAAATATAATTGTCAGTAGGAGGAGATTTGCTGAATTCTGGCTTTTACTATGAAATTATGTAACACCAAAGGGAAGCATTCTTTGAAAATTAATCACTGAAGGCTATTGGACTTTGATTGGGCCTTGTATTAATAAAAAGATTAATCATACATGACTACCATAGTAATGAGTACAGTATGTGCTTTAATTTATAATACTGTTGTATTTTCAAGGAAACTTGGTGTTCTTTTGGGCTTTGTGCAATTTCAAACTTTTTTTAGTTTTCAGTTTTCCAGAACTTTTGAGTTTCATATTATGAGTATCCATTTCAATAAAGTGATTGCTTTTAGGGAAATGTTACTTTTTAAAAAACTTGTATTTCTATATAATTTAAAAGCATATCAGCATGACCTCTGCCTTTTTCAAATTTTGGAGTGATCTATCAGGCTCTCAGGATGACCTTCAGAATCTTAGAACTTTTGGCACTGATAAAGTAATTGTGAAAGTGATATTGATTAAAGCAGAGAGGAAATAGAAAAATCTACCATTGTTTAGACTACAATTATGACATACCATTTTCTAAACTCACATAAGATAGGGGTATATTTTATAATAATAACAACAGTTTTGAGAATATTTTATGCCCATCTCTTTTTCAAATTGCTGAGGGACTCTGTGGGGGAATTTATTGGGTTGTGGTACAGACGAGAGTAGGGAGCACAGAGAGGCTCATGTTGTTGCAACAGAGGAAAGAGCTTTATTAGGGACATACCAGGAACACAGCATTAATCCCAGGTGTAGTAACAGCAATAGTTTTATCTATTCTCTTTTAGCTTCCAAAATGTGTATTAGTACTGAAAAGCCTAATTATAAATCTTAGTGGAGGACAAGGAAGACTCCCTAAATGTCTATGTCTGCTGAGAGGATTATTATTTTCTTTCTTAGTCTACTGTGCTTTCTTTCTTCTCTAAGATGTTAGATTTGCCTCCTTTTATTTCCTTTTGGCTTCTGTTTCTCTTCAACTCTAAGTGTTTCTCCCCCAGGTTTAACTTTATATTGGGTCTTTCTTTCCTTCTTATACATAACTTTAGTCCTCCTTGACTTGAGGTTTGGCCTTTTTGTTATTTTTGAATGTGGGTTCTTTTAGACTTCTTCTCTTTAGTTTTACTTTTGGCCTTTTCCTTCTTCTTTTTGACTTTACCCTGACCCTTTTACTTCTCTTCTACAGCTTATTGTGTTTGTCTGACTTATTTTCTACTTTTTCCCAGAGTAGGACCAAAATGTTTGCTGGACATTTCTAATTTGTATCCAGCCAATGAGCTAATTTTACTTTCATTTGCTAAAATCTCCATGCTCATTGACGTTTTCAGATTTGTAATATTTGCTCCTGCATCCATTCCTGATCTATGATTACAGCATTCAGTGAGATGCCTCTCATAGGCATATAGCAGAATAATTTGTGTTATACTTAGGCATATTTTCTAGAAAGGCATCTAGTCTTCATTTGAACACATCAAGATATGGAGAATCCACCATGTAACTTGATAGTTTTTCTACAGATTGATCACCCACACTAAAAATTTGTTCCTTTTTTCTGATTTCAATTTGTCTGGCTTCAGCTTCCAGCTAGTGGTTCTTGTTATGCCTTTCTTCATTGGATTAAAGAGCTTTTTAGTAGCTAGTATTTTGTCCCTGTGAAGGTAACTAAACACTATAATCAATTCACTTCTTCATAAACTAAACAGATTGAACTCTTTGTGGAATCAAAAAATTCAGGCAGGAGGTCTTAGATTGGAACCACGATAGAAACGCAAAATCATTGGGCTATGACATAAAACTTTAACTGCTTTTGTAGCCACACCCCGCCATACCCTGTCAGAAATTCCTGTGATAAGCAAAGACTGTATGTGACTCAGGACTTGCTGGCACGAGGAGAATCACTGGGACTTGCTGGCACTGGGAGAATCCCATTATGTGTTATAAGTGCCCATGTACTAAATGACCTGTTAAGTACTGGAAACTCCACTGTACAATCTGTATGTAATATGTAATCTTTAACAAACCTATATAAGCCCTCTGTAACTTGAGCTCAGAGAAGTTCCAGAGATCATCACAGGGACGTGCTGCTTGGGCTTCCCTATAGCTATAGCCTGCTGTGTGTCTGTCAAGATTAAAGTTCTGCTCGATCCGACCTAAATTAAGTAGCTGCATGATTCTTCCCACAACATCTTTAAGTCTCTCATTGTATGACATTTTCTTCAGCCTTTGAATAATTTTGTGGCTCTTTTCCTCAGCTTATGAAGGGCACTGGTAGCCCAGTGAGAAGGGAAAGGAGTTATGGGTTTCACCAGAAAGTCAGCTTGATGTCTGGAGTTGTGGGAAGAGCAACTGCAGCCTTAGTAAGACCACTCTGGAAGCAGTGATCCATATCTCTTCCCCTTTTTGATGCCCCAGTGAGAGGCACTGAAGAATGGGATATTATTCTCTGGCAAAGACTACTAAGACTGTGACCATGTCTCAGATGGAGATGTCATAGTTTGGTAGGAAGTGACCAAAGGGCAGGGGGCAGTCTGGACCTGGCAGACAGACTGAAAGAACTGTGAAGCCACTGCCTGACCAGCAGGTCAGCTGGCTATAGGATACTAGAACTGTATGCAGTATTCCAGTATCAACCATATACAGAGGAAAAATCACCTCCCCACTCTTACTCACTAGTCCCTTCTTTAAATACCAAAGGATCACATTAGCTGATTTTGTACACTACAGCACATTACTTTTACACTTGAAAGCTCATGTTTGCATTCATTATTTTGCTGAGAAGAAGCGAGCTCAACTCTTGCGCCTCATCATTGCACAGACCAGGCTGAGACGGAATCTAGGAATGAAATGAGGCGGAATGTAGCTCAGTGTGCTAACTCAGCTCATTTTGTTCTTACTTTATTGTTCTCATTGTTATTCTGCTCCATCTAAATTAACTATAGTTAAATTAAAAGGCATTATTGATGACTGGATTTTTTTTGCTATCCAGGGTACCATGTAAGTTACTACTGCAGTATATGTTCTGTAACTACTTTTTGAGTAAAATTTAATATGTGCTTTGTTCATGTTACATTTATCCCTCCCATCGCTTCTATTAAACACAACATACTTATTTTCCATCCAGATGGTTATACATATACACATTTAGAAGACCTTTTCTGATATGAAATGATATTCACTACTCCTGGTAAATTTGTTGAATGAATTGCAGAAGAGTATACTTTATAAGAAACAATAGAAATGTTAATTTAAATTTTCCTGAGAGAATTATGCTGAAAGTCACAGAAATGTCATTACCTGAATCAAATTCATAAACCTTGACAATTTAAGCCATACAGGAAGTCAGTAGGAGCTGCTATTTGCTGAGAATGTTTGAAAATCAGCATCCTTAATTGCATGCCTAAATATGGATTTAACATCCTAGTTTTAGGACCCCAGTTTTCAAAATCCTAATATAGGTGTCTAAAGAAGAAATTTCAGGGCAAATATACAAAAGTTTCCACAAGTTATGGGTGCCTCATATTTTTAGTGCCCAACATGATGTAGGAGCTATTTTTGAGAGGTGCTGAGTACCCACAACTCCAGTTGGCGTCCTTGTGAGCTGGGTGTCTGAAAATCTGGCTTTAGGTGCTGTAGCTGTGGCACCCAAAAATTGAGTCACCAAAAATTAGTGAACACTCTTGAAAATTTGGACTTAATTGACCAGCTTTAAGCACCCACATTTAAAAATTGGCTTCATTAGAAGTAGTGCAAGTCTACTGTTCTGGAATAATACTGAGGTACCAGAGAAGAATTAGGTTCCCTCTCTTAAAACCATGGATAAATACTGTATATAAAATTATGATTTCAGAACAGTTTTTCAGAACAATACCACAAATGAAGGTATTTAAAAGTTTGTGCTGAAAACGACAAATGCAAAACACATAATGGTTGCACATAAGTTTAGATTGCATGTGCATGCAAAAGCATGTGCTTCATTTTGACCAATGTTTAAAATTGAGGGGCCCAGTGATTAACTCAGTAAAAATAATACATCTTGTCAAAGCTTTGCATCCTCTTTAGTCTCAGTTTTTTAAAGTTCTAATGAGTCTTATGAGTTCTAATGAGTTAAATAGTTAAAATTTATTTCTAAAAGTAAATAATTGTGACCCAGTTAATGTTGATGTTGGCATGTTGCAATAAACACATTTGTAACTGTAAATCTTGTCAGGATATATTTTAATTCCATCTTTCCTGTAAATTATGTAATCAGTGAAGAAACTATTGTTCCTTAAGCTTTTTATTATTATTATTATTTAAACAAAACAAAGCCAGGCAATCTAGTTTTGATTAATGCTAAGACATGAAAAGCCTCTTTGTGAAAAACTTTCTGGCAGTTATAAACCACTCTGAAAGAGGGTGCTAGTATCTCTCGTCTGAAACTTTTTTCTTATTTTTTTCCCTCTTCCCCTAAGACACCATATCTCAGGTCATAGCAAAGGCAGCAGCAGGCCAGAGTGAAGGCTGCTCATGCTGTTGCACATTGAAGAGAGAGTGTTGACCGCTGTGAGAATCATAAACCTCTCAGTTTGATGATCAACTGAGCAGTAAATTAATTAATCATCATTTTATGCCTCATCAAGCACTTTGCTGAGACTCTCAACAGGGGCCATCTCAATTAGCCAATGGGAAGCAGACTGTTTTGTTTAGCTGGGTGAGTCTTCCATAAACAGGGGAGGCTTTGACAAGCTAATAAATATGTCATCTGTCTGTGTCACTAGCTGCAATGTGGCTCCACCTGTAAAGTTGTGGGATTCTGCCCAGCATGGTGAATAGGAACTTGAAAGAGAGGTGTATCCTAACTATTTCATAAACAAGCACTTCTCAAAGTTCATCATGATCCTTAGCCAATGTATTAGTACTTTGTCAGTAAAGAAATCTGAAGCTTTTCTTTCCAAATATCTGAAATTGTATTTTTAGTGTCTGGACGCATTAAAAAAATGTCTTATCAGAAGAAGTCAAAACAGTTTGGTGTGCTCACTTGTATTTTGATGATTTCTCAAAAATGCTCCTTCTCGTTTTCTGTTTAATGAGAGAAAAACTACTACCCCTGACCATAAACGTTTATTGTACAGCTCAGCATAAAAGCTTTTGATTAGGGTCAATGCCCGTACTTACTACTGTTATCCACTTGTGTTGGAAACAGAGAATTCTGAGAAATCCTAGTACCAAACTCTGCTCTTACATATGTCACTGGAATGACACTGAATTTGTTGGGATTGCACAAATATAACTCAAGACAGAATTGGCCCCTTTTGCATGAGATATTATACCATTCAGAACATCAGACTAAGATGTTAATTCTGAACTATAAACCTTCGACTAAATTCTCAGTTGTAAATTTACATAGCTCCATTGATGATCAGATTTTTTTTAAGGCCAGAAAGTACCATTATGATAATTTAATCTGCCCTTCTTCATAACACGGGCCACAATTTCTATTTGAATAGATAATTTCCTTTAGATAAACCATTCAATCTCTATTTAAAACTTCAGATGATGAGGAATTAACCACAAGTAGGCACTTCCAGTAATTAGTTATTCTCATTGTTAAAATTTTGCACCTTATTTCCAGTTTGAATGTGTCTATTTTCCATTTCCAGTCATTCAATCTTGGTATGTCTTTGTCTGCTAAATGTAAAAGGCCTTTGCTACCAGAAATCTTCTCCTTGTGTTGATACTTATGGATCATGATGAAGTCACCTTTTAAATTTTTTGTGGATAAACTAAATAGATTGAGTTTCCTTAGTGTCTAACTGTAAGATGAGTTTTCCAATTCTTGTATCCTTCTTGCAACTTTCTTCTCAACCCTTTCCAATTTTTAAAATACTTTTAAAAATGGGGAAACCAGAGCTGTATACAACATTCCAGTAATGGTGTCACTAATACTGTATACAATACTAATATCACCACCCTACTCATAGTTGATATTTCCTTGCTTGTGCATCCAAAGATTACATTAGTCCTCTTAGAGACAAAACCCCACTATGAGCTCATGGGGGAATATAATGAAACAATGAGACAATATTGGTCAACATGATAGGTAGTGCCATCAGCATACCAGCATCCTAACCATTATTAAGTTTTCTGTAGGCCTCATGGCAAAGGAGAATTTTAATGAGTGTTTTGAAGAACGATAACAAGTTAGTTTTGGGGATGCTTACAAGGCATTTCTCCCAAGTATGAGAGGAAGCATGGGAGAAATCACAAAGTGTTTGTCTGACAATTTAACAAGTGGGCAATTGTGGCAGGAGTTGACCTTTTGACAATGTATGAGAAATTGTAGGTAAGATGCAGCTAGGTCAAAGAGCTTTGAAAGCAAGCAGTTTATGTTTGATACGATAGAGATGAAAGACTCAGTGAAGGGATGCAAAGAGAGAGATGACATGGTCAAACCAACAGATGATTACCACCTAGATTGTTCTGTACAAGAGACATGTCCTCATTATTATTTACAGCTATACCAAGGTTTGTCATCAGCAGACTTTACTAACAAAGATTTCAATTTTCTTCCAAATCATCAATAAAGATTAGCATTAGGCCAAGAACAGATCCCTGTAGTAACCCATTAGAAATATCTCCATTTTCCTTTTAACAGTTACATTTTAAGATCTATCAGTTAGACAGTTTTTAATCTATTTACTATGTGTACGACAGCAATTTTGTACAGCACTAATTTTTGGCTGAATGAAGTGAGGTCCTACACACACTTTGTAGGACATCTCCGTTGGTGTGTAAGTTTGCATGGCAGACATTAACACCTTTCAACATAACAGCACCCTCTATCTCAACTCTGACCATCCTTCTAATATAGTTTAACATGTCAACAACCTGAATTACTTATCTCCCAGACCGAAAGAAAAGAAATAATAATGGTGGGCATAATGGAGGGCCAGGTGGCACATAGAGATCTTGACATGGGGAAGAGGAGGCGAGAACAAAAGGAGACACATAGCCCCTCGCATGGGGGAAGACAATCGGGGGCAATCATATGGGTGGAGCAGGACATGGGGGACACATAGATCCCCTGGAATTGGGAAGAGGGGGAATAGGGGAGACACAGAGCCCCAGGTTTGAGGAAAGGGCTGGGTGGGAGTTGCAGAGAGTCCCTGAAATAGAAGGGAACGAGAGGTGGAATACACTGAGCTTATGGAGGGGGGCAATGGAGCCCCTGGTGTGTGCCTACACAAGAAACAAAGTGTATGACCCATCAGAATATTGTGCAGGACTAAGTAAAATGCCTTATAGAGGCCCAAGCATTACATTTATACAGTTATCTTTATCAACCAAACTTGTAATCTCATCAAAGAATGAAATCAAGTTTATTTGACAAGACCTATATTCCATAAATCCAGATTGACTTTAATGATGGGACACCAATTCCAGCACCTCAAGATCAGCCCTCTTACACAGAATTTTGAAAAAGAAGCCTGGGGACCAGATACAAAAATATAACTGATACTACAGCTAAGCATGAAGACTGGTATTTACATATTTAAATTCCCAGTTGTTGTAATATTATAGGAAAATACAGACACAACTGCTCATAAACTTCATACTCATTTTTCAAGATTTGCCTAGGAAAAAATGTGTATCACTAGAATACTCTATTTCCAATAAAGTAGTCTGCAATATTTTAATTATTAGTAGGAACTAGAGGTTGCCAAATAATACAAAAAGAAATTTGCCAATATTTTCAAAAATAAAAACAAATTAGTTTTGCTGAAATTCATGAGGTCAGGTTAGTTTTTGGCTGAGTCTTTGTATGGATGGTATTACAGGGGAAAACTCAGCAATTTTGGCCTGCCAGGATTCTTGTGAACTTTTTCTTCTGTGGGTTCAAAGCCCTTGAGTTTCACTTTGAGTGTGATAATCTAATCACTGAAATTACTGAGATTCATTTGTCTTTAGTGCATAAATCACTCTAGGTTCACTCAAAAATTGTCCCAGATTTCCTTTACGCTTTGACAAATGCAGGCTGAGCTCCAAGTTTGTAATGAAACCCACCACCAGGCTAGTTTTAAGTGGTTTTAGGTTTTACAATGAAAGGTTTGCATAGTTCTATTTAGGTACCTAAACCCGAGTTGTAGCACTCCCTTCAGCACACCCGTGATGTGACTTTATTTATTTATTTATTTAAAACAGAGAAACTTTGTTTAAACCTGTGACTTACAAAACCATTAACTGGGCTCTGGTTATATGAACATGGGGTCTGATCCAACTCCTGTTAGAAACAGGTGAAAGACTTTCACTGATTTCAGTGGGAGTTGGACTTAGCCCATTATATAGCAGAAGCATTGCTATGAGCATCTCCATATATGCCAAATAGGACACTAAATAGGAGTTAATAATGTAAAAGAAAAATCTTGCCAAACTGTTATCTCTTTTTAGTAATATTTCTTTATGTGGGTATCCCACTGTCACCAATCTGGAGCCAATTTCTCTCGGGTATGAGATTTTCTGGTGTTTCACATACATACTTTTTAGTGAAAGAAATTCTGTTTCATTTCAGCTCACTTTCCATCTCTATTTCACCAACTAACAAATTTTCCTTGTCTCTGTATAAGAATCACTGTACCTAATTTTGAAAAGCATTTTTTATTTTACAGTACTTGTCCTTAAAGATACAGTAAGCTGGACAACACATGAATTGCACTATAATGCAAATGTGTGAACTTCCTCCAAAAAACTCTACTACCACGCCTCCACTTGGTACTGCAGCACCTCCAACGCTGCAGTCCTCACCCGTGTTTTTTGTGAAGCAAAGAAAATTTAAAGTAATTGGCAAACTGCTAACATCAGCTCAGTTTCTGTTCGACAGAACACTGGAGAAAATTCACCCCATTTCTTTTTAACCATAGTTAATTCTGCAACATCTCTAAGTAGCTTATATCATGTGCCCTTTTACATAAAAAATCAGGTAATTTCTAACATAAAGTTGCTTCACTAAAGAGCCCTGGGGAATGTGAACATGTTAATCATAAACAACATCTTGTCTTGTTCTCAGACATTCAGTCGAAAACAGCCTATAAGAAAAGTGCACTTGCCAAGGTTATTGTAAAATGAGCTGAGGCACAAAAGTGATGAATGGTCTTAGCATTTGCTGTGATAAGGATGCCATCACTATGGGGCTTCACCAAGCAGGATTTTTCATATGGACAGACTCACATGGAGGACAGATGGGAAGAAAATAAAATGAGTTGATTCACTCTAGAATGAAAATCCCTCTTTCTTTTGCTGTGTAGATTGTGCACTTACTTTTTACAGATATGGAAATATGTTTAAAGGAGCATACTGTAACTATAGAACACTCTCTTTCCTTGCGGAGTTACATACATTGTTTTATTCTGGAGCTCAGGTGTAGTGTTTATCTGCATCCAATGGCTATTAGCCAAGATGGTCAGAGATGCAACCCCATGCTCTGGATGTCCCTAAAGCTCTAACAGCCAGAAGCTGGAACTGGATGACAGGGGATGGATCACTCAATAATTGTCTTGTTCTGCTCAATCCCTCTGAAGTACCTGGCACTGACAACAGTTGGAAGACAGGATGCTGGGCTAGATGGACTATTGGTCTGATCAAGTGTGGCTGGTCTTATGAATCACACATTTTTTCCCCTCTGCAACTCAGTCATACCAACCTGCTCGTAGTAACGACAAGCAGTTTGCCTAATGTCTAAACTAACTAGACATATTAATTGTCAGTGCTGCAGGACAAAAGGGGAAATTACAATTTTGAAATATTAAAATTTCAAAATAACAATTTCCAGTTTTGATGAGAAACTGAAAAATTTAAAAAAGCCTTTCATGAAAGTTTCTGATTTTGAAAATAGCTTCAACTAAAAACATGAACCAGCTCTAGTTTTGACAAGCACTATTAGTCAGCTTGTTAAACAGTTAATTAGTGCATTAGCTTTATCTATGAAATGGGCTGTATTCAGAGGCTCTGATCATACAAAGACTTAGGTACTGCTTAACTTTAGGCATTGTGAGCAATTCCACTGATGCATAAAGTTTAGCATGCGTGTAAGTCTTTGCAGGATCAAGACCAATTAGTGCTCATGTGACTTGTCTGAGTAAAATCAATTGTGCTCTCATCCTATTATAAATGCTTGAAAATACAAAACCATTTCTTTAATATTTTTACAGTGATGTTAAAGTTGGATGTATGCGTGTGGCAGAGGAGCAGGGTAGATTAAGAAGAGATCCAGTGATGAAATAACTAGAAGTAATAATTAGAAGTACTACAGCTCAAAACTGAGATAACAAAAAAACTACTAGGACAGGTTTGTAAAATATTTGCCTGTACAGTAGATTCCTGGATTAGTTATTATTAGACTGTTTTAGTACATTAAAACAAAGACAATTTTAAAAGGTCATTGTCACATTTTAGTTGAAGTATGTATTGTATTATCTATTTTCTTGGAGGGTGGGGGGAATGAAACAACTATGAGATGCATATTTTCCATCCACAGTTTGCTCTTAATCAGATATCTTAGGCTGAGAGGTTAAACTTGGAAAGCCAAAGATGTTAGGATGGTTTAACTGCAGTGTAACTAATACCTTACATACTGATTTATCAAAGTGAATTGTGGTCCAGAATGATATGAGTTTTCAAACTACATTTGCTCTTGAGATAAACAGCACTTTTAAAGAACTATAGTTGTTGTTCTAACCATTTCCCCCCACATCCGCCTCCAAGGCATTACATATAAATCAGATAAAATCACACACCAGGTGCTCCAAGTCTTTCAAAGTAATAAATTTCCATCTGTCAGCAAAAATAAAAGATTAAACAAGTTTGCAGGAGGAACTCTCTCCCAGGTGTTATTCTGAAACATGTGCCTAATTTATAGTTTTTCAATAATAGTTACAAATGATAAAGATCATGTAAATATTGTGCATTAGAAATAAGTTTTTGTTTTGTCATGCAGATAGTACTAATTACTGAACAGATTTATTTTACCAGGAGATCACCATTTAATAACTTCAGGACTCCTTAAGCATAACACTATAATCAGATTTTATTAAAAGGGTAAGAAACTCACACTGAAGGATGCAAAACAAAACAAATATATTAGTTACATTCATTCTTCTCTAAGGACTAGTAGCATAAAAATCTTTCTCAAATCACCTGTTTAAAAATGGACCTTGAGTAGATTTAATGTGAGTCCATCAAGTGGAGTGGGGAGTGAAAATTTTTAACATTTCACATACGTCACTGGCAATGCTGCATTGTATTCACAAATAGGGTTATAGTAAAGGAGGTTTTTTTCCTATTGTTTCTTTGTTGTGTTTTTAGTCCAGGTTGTATTATTGGATTCCAGGACGTGGGTGGGTGCAAGCCTGCCCACAGCTGAAGGCTCCTCCCCCAGGATAAGGGGAGGAACTACTGAGCCTGGGACTCAAATAATCATGGGGGCAACAAATGAAAGAGCAAGAACAGGTGTTAAGGTCAAAGGGTCAAAGTAGGGAACCTGAAGGGGATACTGAGAAGAGAATTCTGGACAGCTCCCACTGCTCCTCTAAGGTGTCTAGGGAGCCAGAGGATGTGGCCCAGAGGAACTCTGTCCAGATACATGAATTAAGAGAGGAATGGAAATAGGCCCCACAGTGGCAGAGCCACTGTGCCGACATCTTCTTCCTACTGTTATAGATGGCCATTTTGGTCATTGCCAGGAGGAGGAGGAGGCGGTCTCATGACTTTGTGGTGCCCCAGATAAATAAAATTACAATATAAAGATAAATAAATTACAAAGTACAGGGAAAAGTTCAGCCAGAACTGTAAAAGAAGGTTCAGAAGGAGCCGGTAAAGGGGCTGCAACCTGGCACACTCAAGGTAAGTGTGTGCCAAGGTCTCCCTCATGCTGCAAAAAGAGCAGGTATTTAAAGATGAGGGTGAACTGCATCAAGTATACGCCCATGCTTGTGGCTTCACAAAGGAGCCGTCAATTAATAACCCAGTGGGTTGTGGGACCAAGGTGGAATACAGACTGGCCCCCTGGGGTTCCCCACTCTCAATAGGTGACAAACGGTTCCATCACTTAATGTCATGTCAGGGCATGAGGGTGAGGAAATAAAATGTGGAGCATGAGCGTGTATAGATGTGTCCTTGGCTCAGTTCAGACATGAACTGGCTGCAGGTCATGCAGCTGGCTTGAGGTGTGTGGAAGTGGTGGCCAGATTGGCTTGCACGGGACCTGTAAAAGGGCCTTTTCATTCCTGCCTCTTCTCCAGTCCACACACTACTCAGAGACCCTTGTGCTAGTTAAATACCTTGTGCAGTTTATTTAAATAGTGGATTCCTATCACCTTCACAGTATATACTTCTCTGGCCTAGCACTCCTAAGGGTGCCCAGCTCCCACCCATCCCCAACCATCAGACCAGAGCTCTTGACCCAGTTGACTCGGACAGAAGAAGCTGCTGAAGAAACAGTCTGGCAGGCCTCCACCCACACCAGGTCCTCCAGGTTCTCAGCCACATGTCATTGGCACATTCAGATAGACCACCTGCAACTCTGGCTCCTGGAGCTCCAACCCCATCAACCTCCTATGGAGAACACAGAGGACAGGCTAAATGGCCAGCTTGTATAGCTAGCCTGACAGCATACAGCCTTGATGCATCCCTCACCCGAATTTGGGAATTTCATTCTTTCCATTGTCTTCTTATTTGATCCTATTTTGCAATAGTGAATTGAATGTAATAGCTAACAAAAACAATAAATAACTCAAGACCCCCAATTTTAGGATCAGAACAAATCTTAAGGCCAAGCTACAGAGAAGGGATGACACTTAGCTTCAGCACCGTTAAAGAATTACGATTCAGAATTTTTCCCTTGATCCCCTAACTTGCTCTTGGGGAGGGAATAAGTCACTTCACGTCTTCCAAGGTACAGCTTACTCACAACTCATGCTTCAGCAGCTTTGCTGCCTGTACATGCAGAAAGACAGACTCATAGCTAGTTTATTTCTCTGTCCCTAGTGATCCGCTACATCCACATTTGCTTATGGTATGAATGTCAGGTATATACCCTTTGCTCTCCCCGCCAGTACTCCTCTCAGTATCTGATGAGTGCTATATAAGACAAAGATCTCAAAGCACCTTTAACAGGAAGTCAGGATCATTATCCCCATTTTACAGGTGGGGGAACTGAGGCGCAGGAAGTGACTTGCCCTAGGTCACCCAATAAACCCATGGCAGAGTCCAGGTCTACTGAATCCATTGTGTTAGCTACTAGATCACATTGCAACATTCGCCAACTGCTGAAAATCATACAGGGCCTGTTGGTTCATTCATTCATTGAATTGCAATCGCCTCGGTGGAGATTTGGGACAAGCAAATAATCAGGATTGGATTCATAAAAGTAATTTAATTTTGCATGTTTGATTTCAGAAAACACTCAAGACAACACAGAAATATAGACTAAGGTTTTGCAATAGCAAAAAATTATCATGTGTGATAGGGCCCATAACTAAATACTACAGTAACTGTGTTGTAGAAATTCCAGAGAAACAAAAAATGAGTAGACATTTTCTGGAGAAGAAAAATAAAAAAAAAGAGGAGAAAAGAGAAGAATATGCAAGCTATTATAATTAGGAATCAATGCTGCTTGTGAAGACTAGCATTATAGATTTTATAAGACAATCAAATACAAATTACATTGTTCAGCTTACTCAGACTTACTGAGTCAATTAATACAATTCCACAATGATACTGCTATTTTTGCTTTTTGAAGAAGTTTCAGAGCACTGAGTTATTGACATGCAATATTCCCAACCAACTGTTATTCATTATCACAGCTAAGTGCTATTAATTGATTATACCACAAGAAAACAAAATATAAAATATTTAATAAAAATTGGAGAAAAAATATTACATGATAATTATATACATCTTGTAGATTGTGTTCAGTCAGAAAATCTACGAACACTAGTCATTTGGTATGGGCCTGAGCCAAGAAGTTTGGATCAGAACCAAGAAGATTCAAATTTGGTTTTCCTGTTTAGATCCCATTCATGGATCCCTTTCAGTCAAGAATTTGAGGGGTTTGGATCTGATGTTCTAGTTTAACCCATCTATATTGGATTTATCAGGAACAAAGTGCAAGGCTTTATGGAAAAATGTAGAGAATTTAATAGAAATGGAACCAACAGAGTTTGATAGAAATTTAATAGAGATATCTAAAAATGACTATAGAATTACTATAGAATGCTAAATATTGCAGGATTGGGGATGTAATCAAATAGTGCACAGATTACACAGATACGTTATTTTACAGTCACTAACAGAATTGATGTAAATGATTTTCATAGATGTCTTTTTATTATCAAAAATACTCTAGTCATTTTGGCATCTTGGGGAATTTAAAAGCTGTCGAAACTAATATATTTCAGAAGCAATATTATTTGACATTTGTTTGATGTGGTGTTCTGGATTTTTTTGTTTTTCTTTTCAATTTAGAATAAGTTCCTTGATTGCCATTAGAACTATGTAATTCTTTGATACAGTGTATTTACTCAAGAGAGGATTAGGGGAAGTTCAAAAAAACACCTAAAACATGTAAAATATGTAAAAATAGTGCATATTGCAAACAAACACGCAGGGCTAGATTCGTAAAAGGGTTTAGGTGTCTGACTGCTACTTTAGAGATCTAAATCCTAGAATCAGGCGCCACTAGGATTAACAAAACCCCCACTTAGTTGCCTCTGAACCGTGTAGGTGCCTAAGACTCACTCAGTGCCTACATTTTTGCAATAAAAGTTCCGTAAGACTCTGTTTCTGCTTTTAATCATCTGCCCTGCAGCCCCACACTTGGCATCCTCAGAGCAATACACAAACTGGGGGAATATAGGTATTCCTCTTCTAACTCGCCTGCAGGACTGGATCCAGTAGACACGGGGAATGGGAAAGGACCTGCTTCATAATGTTTAGCCCAGTAGGTATGGCACTCATATGAGAAGCAGAAGGCCCCTCATTCAGGTCTCCCCTCCACCAAGAGGGGCAGAAAAGATTTAAACTGGGTTCTTTTATTTTTCAGATCAGTGCCCTACCCACTAAATTATTCGCTGTTCTGATGGCAGGAGAGGAGGGGCACCCTCAAGCTCTCCTATTGAAGTTGTTGTACTGTGGATAAATAATTTAAAAAGTTATCAGAGTAGAGGAACTGAATCCCAGATTCTCCACCCCCACAACCCTTGCAGTGCTCTTTCTCTGCCTCAACCAATTATGTATCCACAGAGGAACATTTTTATCAGGAGAGTCTGAGGGAGTCCTATTGCCAAGGGCACTTATTTGACAGATAGCAGAGTCCATTTCAAACCCCTTCTTTCCCCTCAGAAAGAGGGGTACTTTCACCATGGGGCTGACAGTTATGGGAGTGCTTCCCCTGCCCTGGCTTCTTGCTGAAACAGCATAGGGGCCTAACACCAAGAAAAGGTTTGCAACTCAGGCTACATCTACATTTAGAGCTACAGGTGTGATTCCCAGTTCAGGTAGACAAACTCATACTAATTCTCATCAAACTAGGGAGCTAAAATGGTGATGTAGCGATGACAGAGCCCAGGCCGTTTTGTACATGGGATGGCTAGCCCATGTTGCTGCTTGCTCATAGACTCACAGATATTAAGGCCAGAAGGGACCATCATGATCATGTAGTCTGATCTCATGCACATTGCAACCAACAGAACCTACCCACACACTCCTGTAACAGACCTTTAACCTCTGGCTGAGTTACTGAAGTCCTGAAATCATGATTTAAAGACTTCAAGTTACAGAGAATTTGCATTAGTTTAAACCTGCAAGAGACCCATGCCTGATGTGGCAGAGGAACACAAAAAAAAAAAACAGGTTCTCTGCCAATCTGACCAAGAAGAAAATTCCTTCCAGATCCCAAATATGGTGATCAGTTGCACCCTGAGCATTTTGGCAAGACCCAGCAGCCGGACACCTGGGAAAGAATTCTCCATAGTAAGTCAGAACCCTCCCCATCTCGTTTCCCATCACTGACCATTGCAGATATTTGCTACTAGCAGTTACAGATCAGATTCATGCCATTGTAGGCCATTGCATCATATCATCCCCTCTATTATTTTAACAAGCTCAGTCAGGAAACCATTTAGGTTTTTTGCCCCCTCGGGTTGCCTTCGAAGGCTGCTCCAGAACTTCATAGAATCATAGAATCACAGAATATTAGAGTTGGAAGACACCTCAAGAGGTCATCTAGTCCAACCCCCTGCTCAAAGAAGGACTAATGCCAGATAAATAATCCCAGTGAGGGTTTTGTCAAGCTGCATCTTAAAAACTTCTAAAGATGTAGATGCCACCACCTCCACAAGTAACCCATTCCAGTGTTTCACCACTCTCCTAGTGATAAACTTTTTCCTAATGTCCAACCTAGATCTTCCACACTGCAACTTGAGACCGTTGCTCCTTGTTCTGTCATCTGCCACTGCTGAGAACAGCCTAGCTCCATCCTCCCCGGAACCCACTTTCAGGTAGTTAAAGGCTGCTATCAAATGCCCCCTCACTCTTCTCTTCTGCAGAATAAACAAGCCTAGTTCCCTCAGCCTCTCCGCATAAGTCTTGTGCTCTAGTCCTCTAATCATATTTGTTGCCCTCCGCTGGATTCTTTCCTACTTCTCCACATCTTTTTTGTAGTGGGGGGCCCAAAACTGGACACAATACTCCAAATGCAGCCACACCAATGCCCAATAGAGGGGAATAATCACTTCCCGTGATCTGCTGGCACTGCTCCTACTAATGCAGCCCAATATGCCATTAGTCTTCTTGGCAACCAGGGCACACGGCTGACTCATATCCAGCTTCTTATCCACTGTTACCCCCAGGTCCTTTTCTGCAGAACTGCTGTCTAGCTTGTCGGTCCCCAGTCTGTAGCTGTGCATGGGATTCTTCCGTCCTAAGTTCAGGACTCTGCACTTGTCCTTGTTGAAACTCATCAGATTTCTTTTTGCCCAATCCTCCAATTCGTTTAGGTCCTTCTGTATTCTATCCCTACCTTCCAGGGTATCTACCACTTCCCCTAGCTTAGTGTCATCTGCAAATTTGCTGAGGGTGCAATCTACCCCATGCTCCAGATCATTAATGAAGATGTTGAAGAAAACCGGCCCCAGGACCGACTCATGGGGCACTTTGCTTGTGACTGGCTGTCAGCTAGACATGGAACCATTGATCACTACTCATTGAGCCCTATGCTGTAGCCAGTTTTCTATCCACTTTATAGTCCATTCATCCAACCCGTACTTCTTTAACGTGCTGATAAGAATACTGTGAGAGACCATATCAAAAGCTTTGCTAAAGTCAAGGTATATCATGTCCATTGCTTTCCCCACATCCACAGAGCCAGTCACCTCTTCATAGAAAGCAATCAGGTTGGTCAGGCATGACTTTCCCTTGGTAAATCCGTGTTGACTGTGCCTGATCACCTTCCTCTCTTCCAAGTGCCTTAAAATGGATTCCTTGAGGACCTGCTCCATGATTTTTCCAAGGATTGAAGTGAGGCTGACTAGTCTGTAGTTCCTTGGATCCTCTTTCTTCCCTTTCTTGAAGATGGGCACTAAATTTGTTTTTTTCCAGTCATCAGGGACCTCCCCCAATTGCCATGAGCTTTCAAAGATAATAGCCAACGGCTCTGAAACCACATCAACTAATTCCCTCTGCACCCTTGGGTGCATTGCATCTGGCCCCATGGACTTGTGTATGTCCAATCTTTCTAAATAGTCCTGGACCTGTTCCTTCAGCACTGCGGGATGCATCTCCTTCCCATTCTGTGCTGCCCAGTGCTGTAGTCTGGGAACTGACCTTGTCTGTGAAGACAGAGGCAAAAAAGGCATTGAGTACCTCAGCTTTCTCGACATCCTCTGTCCCTAGGTTGCCCCTCCCATTCTGTTAGGGGCCCACACTTTCCCTAATCTTCCTCTTGTTGCTAATATACCTGTAGAAACCCTTCTTGTTTCCCTTCACATCCTTTGCTAGCTGCAACTCCAATTGCGCTTTGGCCTTCCTGATTTCATTCCTGCATGTTCGAGTAGTATTTTTATAATCCTCCCTAGTCACCTGACCAAGTTTCCACTTCTTGTAAGCTTGTTTTTGTATTTAAGTTCACCAAAGATTTCTTTGTTAAGCCAAGCTGGTCGCCAGCCGTATTTGCTATTCTTTCTGCACGTCGGGATGGTTTATTCCTGTGCCCTCAATAAGGTTTCTTTAAAATACAGCCAGCTCTCTTGGATTCCTTTCCCCCTCATATTAGCCTCCCGGGGGATCCTGCCCATCAGCTCCCTGAGGGAGTCAAAGTCTGCTTTTCTGAAGTCCATGGTCCAAATCCTGCTGTTCTCCTTTCTTCCTTTTGTCAGGATCCTGAACTTGACCATTTCATAGTGATTGCTGACTAGACTGCCACCAACTTCTACTTCCCCTACTTTACTCCATTGATGGTTAATTTCTAATCTAATTTCAAGACTAAATGAAATTTATATCTATTTGTTCTTATGTCAGTAATTGGCACTTAACTTAAGTAACTCTTCTCCTTCCCTGATATTTATCCCTCTGATGTATTTATAGACAAAAATCATATCTCCCATCAGCCTTCATTTGGTTAGGCTAAACAAACCAAGCTCTTTGAGTCTCCTTTCATTAAGTAGGTTTTCTATTCCTCTGATCATCCTAATAACCAATTCTCCAGTCATGGGGTACAACTCTCAAGTTTACAGATTCATTAAAAATCCTTGCTATTGGGCTTGCAATTTCATGTGCCTGGTCCTTTAATATTTTTGTATGGAGATAATCCAGACCCTCTGATTTGTTCCATTAAACTGTTTGAGTATGAGTTCCACCTTAGATGTGATAATTTCTACTTCCATATTTTCATTTCCATTAGTTACCCTGCCACTATCCCTAACTCCTCATTACTCATTAAATACTGAGGGAAACTATTTGTTTAGGAGTTGGACATACCTAGATTATTTTTAATCTCCACTAAAACTATAGAACCTTTTACTTTTACTTTTAATCTCCCTCACAAGGTCCAACTCTGCTTGACTTTTGGCAGTTCTCACTTTTTCCCTACACTTTCTGACTTCCAAGAGGTAGCATTCTTTGTTTTTCCCATCTTCCATTCCTTATAGGCTCTTTGCTTTCTCTTAACCTGTTTAAAATGCTTGCTCATTCAGTTAGGGATGCTTGCTTATTCCCTTTGCTTGGGATGCAAGGCTTCAGATAGTTTCTGCAACTTTGACTTAAAGTAATTCCAAACCTCCTCCACATTCAGATCTTTGAGTTTTTCAGTCCAGTTCACTTCCCTAACTAATTCCCTTAATATTTTTAAGTTTTCCCTTTTGAAATCAAAGACCCTAGTAGCACACCCGTTTTTGTTTATCCTTCCATTTAGTTTAAACTGAATTAGCTCATGATCATTAAAACAAAGGTTTCCCCTAGAACCAGCTTTTTTATGAGGCTCTCCGCCTCCACTACTCACCAATACCAAATCTAAAATGACATTACCTTTGTTTGGTGCGGTGATTTTTTGGTTGAGAAATCTGTCAGCTATCACATCTAGGAAAATCTGAGCCAAACCGTTTTTAGTAGAACTTGTCCTGTAATATATATCTGAGAAATTAAAGTCTCCCATAATCATACAATTCCCAGTAGTATTTCCTTCATTATAAAAATTGAAAATGTCTCTATCCATATCCAAATTGGGTTCTGGGGAATGGGGGTCTGTAACATACCCCAAGCACTGTCTAAGGGTAGCCTCTGGTAGTTTTCTTCCCCAAAGTGATTTTGACCCAGACTATTTTATCCATGCCATCACTTCTAATTCCTTTACCATCCACCTCATCATTAATATACAGTGCTATTCCACTACCTTTGTTTCTGTCTTTCCTGAACAGCATGTATCATTCAATACCTGTACTCCAGTCAGAACTATTATTCCACTGTGTTTCTGTTATCCTTATAATATCTGTTTTCACTTTCTGTACCAATAGTTCTAGTTCCTCCATTTTTTTACCCAGGCTCCTTGCACTGATATACAAACATCTTAGTTGTTTCTGTTTGGCTTTGCCCATATTCCTCAACCAGTTGTGTACAGTCATTTTACTGCCCATATCACCTACGTGACTGTGAGCTTCATTGGTATTGGCACTATCTTTCTTCTTAAAATTAATTCTCCTACCTACAGCTGTTCCTTTCTCCATTGTTGTATTCTTTCTTACTTGATTTTCCACCCAGGCAATATTAGAATCAGGCATGAAGACTGCATGAGCATCTCCCAACTGCCTCCTCCCAGTTCCTAGTTTAAAGCTGTTTTAATCAGTAGTAACAAACTCCATCCCAGAATTTTATTTCCCTCCCAAATCATGAGGAATCCATCCCACAAGAACAGTCCTCTGGCCATGAATGCCTCCCAGTTGTCAAACATCCCAAAGCCCTCCTTATAGCACCACTGCATGAGCCATAGGTTGATAATCTTGTCTCACCTTCGTTCTCCTCCTATAGGTCTAGGTAGAATCACACTGAAGATCACCTGAGTCTCCATTTCTTTAAGCATCTTCTCCAGCTTGGCATAGTTTCCCTTGATGTATTCCAGTGAGAGTCTAGCAGTATCATTTAACTGCACATGAAGAAGCCACATCAGTGGATTCATTCTTCCTCCCATTAGGATTCTTGTTGGGCTGAAGTCCACATCCTGTATCTTAGCTCCCAGCAATCAGCACTCCCTAGTGTTTTTCTGGATCAGCTCAAGGACAGGCTTGACCATTTTTCTTAGTAGGGAGACACCAATCACATAGATCTGCCTCTTCCTGGTGTTGGTGTGATTCTCCATCCTTCCTCCTGTTCTTTCTGGCTGCAAGTCCTCTCCTCTTTTGTTCTCCCTTGCAATTTTCTGCACGTCATCCTGTATCCTCCTGGAGGCTCTGAACTTTGGCTATCTCCATTCACTCTTCCCCTCTTCTTATAGGACTAGCTGCTCTTCTCTTCTTCCTTGCCTTCTCACCTTCTGTTACTGTCTACTGTGCCCCTTCTTCATTTTCCAACTTCACAAACCTGTGGCTGAGCGCTGTTTCTTTTTTATTAGTTGGTCTTTTTCTCTACCTGGTCTGTTAGTCACCTGCTTCTACTGGCTACTTTCCTCATCCAGCAAACTACCCTCACAGTTCTCCAGTCCAGTTTGAGTCTGTGGGTCTTGAGTTTTCCCTTCAGCCTCCTCTCGCCTTCCCTCTCTTTTAGCATACTAGCTTAATGCGATGGATCACACTTCTAACTTCAAATGTAGACATTGTCTGAGAATCCCAAGCAGAAAGAGGTGCCTTCATGCAGCCTGGACTTAATTCCCTACCTTAAGGAGAAGGGGTGGGGCTTATAACGCATTGCTCACCTTTGCATCTTCCATCAGCTAACTTGGGTGAGGATTCATCTAGCATGATTGATTTTGTGAATCACACTCTAAGGCATCTCCTCATTCATTTTACAGGAAGCTGAAGTGTCGAACTCAGGCTTTGTGATGCACAATGATTTTCTAAGCATCTCTAAAGGCTATGTGTGGTGATTCTCAACATCACCACACGTACATTTCTTCATAAATCTAGCCCTCAGTATTTTTAAAAAAAATGTAAAACAAGGTTGTTAGCCATTTTTAAATTAGACAAATGATATATAAAGAATGCTAGTGACATTGGCAACTTCTAGTCTGTGTTTTGAACATATGTAACAAGTTACAAGTTACTATATTCTGATTCAGAAGCATCTAGAGGATAGTCTAATCCCCAATACATATTGGGACATTCCCTTTTCTTGTGGGTGGGTGAAGTTCTGTGGCCTGCATTGTGCAATAGGTCAGACTATATGATCAGAAAGGTCCCTTCTGACCTTATAGTCTATAAGCCTATGAGCTTGTCCAGAGATAACAACCTATATAGATCCTTATTGCTGAAATACTAAAATTAGGGGTACATGCATATTCACGTTCTCTGCATTCCTATCATAAGATACCGGGGGTCTTCTTAACCTATTAAAACTTCATCTGAGTGAGCTCTGATATAATTCTACCTATAAAAATACCTATAAAAATATTTGTGTTGCTGTGCACTTAAGAAAGCAGAATCAAAATGGTAGTAGAAAATTAAATTAAATCTTGATTATTTAAAAAAAACACTTAATCATCCTATTGAGATACTTATCTTAAAGGAAAGTAAGTGATATTAATGACCAAACAAAATGCTTGATTTTTAAGTGTTCTGCATAAGAAATGAAAGATATATTTGATGTGACAGTTACCATGGAAACTACTCCGTTTTCAGTGTATACTAGAGTGAATAGTTGTGTAAAAGCTGTTGATGCATGAGACCTTAGTCTGACAGCTTTACATTGCACATTCATGTATAATTGTTTTATTTCTTTCTTAAATGCAAAGAAATTCCAAGACAGAGCTAGCTCGGAACACTCAGTTTTCATGTAACTCCATCCTGTTTTCTGAATGCTGGTAGAATTTTCAACACCACTGTAAAAAGAACAGCCCCACAGAAAACCAACAAGAAAGTCAAGCTTTCACTTCACTATATTTTTATAGCTCATATCTAGAGTTCCTTTAGATTTTTGTCTGTCCAAGAAAACCTGAGCTGTGAAATGGATCATTACTTCTGGCTCACTACTGCTTGCAGACTTGCACGTTACTCAAGCACACTTTTGTTTTGTATTTTGCATTTTGCATACAGACGCCAGTATACCACAGCTAGTCAGTGTAAAGTGTTTCTTCTAGAATGGTTTGTGCTAGCTAATGGGTAATTTGATTGAGTAACAAGTCTTTGGTCCTAGACCTACAGACACCATGGTCTTTAAAACTATTAGAATCTAAAACCTTCAGCACCAAATTAAATTCCCTACCATTTGATCTAAAGTAGCTACTCTATTAGCTGTGAATAAGTAAGTGGCTCATCTTCTATATGAAAGAAGCAACTTCAGGACTAGTGCCAAGTGATTGTGAAAACCAGAAGGAAGCAAGGGAGTTTCAAAATATATCCAGGAAGTTTAAGAAATTCAGCCTGTGGACAGGTGAGACAGGAACTAGTTCTGTACAAGGTAACCTTTTGTTTTGGAAGGGAAACCACCCTCCAAAGATACAGTAGGTAGCTCTGAGGGAGAAGTTTCAAAATAGTTGTCAAAATCCTGTTTTTATTGATTCCAGTGACAAAACTCTCTTTGACTTCAGTGAGGTCAGGATTTCACTCAGGAACTATGCCTCACACCATCCTGATTATTAGAGATGAGTGAATAATTGATTCATCCTTCAGGGAGTCAGACCAAATAAAGCTCATTTTGGATTGAACAAAAGTTTTCATTTTTTTCATTTAATTTTGGGTCATTTTCAGGTATATTTCACCCGTTTTGTTTTGTTATTTAAAAGCTAAATTGCTAAATGAAATAGAAATTTTCACTCTTTTGTTATGTTATTTAAAAGCTCAATTTCTAAATGAAATGCCATTTTAAAACAAAAAGCTGAAATGTTTCATGTAAAAATGGTAGAAGCAAAATATTTCAAGTTTCTCTTACCAAAAAAAATTCATTTTTCCTCCAGACAAAACTATTTGCTGAATTCATCTTGAACTTGCTAATAGTCTTGATGAGCCAAAAATATTTTTTTCAGCAAATTTACAATCAGCTGAAAACAATTTTGTCCATGTTTATTGATAAAATGTGGTCTGATGCCTTCAATTGTTGGTAGGGTTAGAGCATTGACAAGCTCCTCAGAATGTTTCCTCTTCTTACCAGTATCCTGTCTCTTTTCTTGGTGTCAGACACTTTTGTTAGTCAAGTGGGTAATCATAAATTAACAAAACTTTAGATAATACTTCCACTACATAAAATACATCTTGGGGCACGTGGACCTGATAGCCAAATTATCTTTTCAGTTATACCAGTGTGTTTCCATTGAAGTCATTGAGCCAAATTCATTCCTGGTCTAAATCTTTTCAGCTTCAGAGAAGTCAATGAGATTACATAGGTGTAAGTAGGGTCAGAGTTTCACACTGATTTAGACTAATATCCCCTTTTAGATTTGGACTAATACCACGTAATGCCCCTTCTGGAGCTCCGCTGATCCCCATTGAGGTTCAACACGGACAAGTGCTAAGTCCTGCACTTAGGACGGAAGAATCCTATGCACAGCTACAGACTAGGGACCAACTGGCTTGGCAACAGTTCTGCAGAAAAGGACTTGGTGGTTATAGTGGACAAGAAGCTGGATATAAGTCAAGAGTGTGCCCTTATTGCCAAGAAGACTAACAACATATTGGGCTGCATTTGTAGGCGCATTACCAGAGGATCGAAGGAACTGATTAGTCCTCTCTATTCAACACTGGTGAGGCCACATTTGGCGTATTCTGTCCACTTTTGTGCCCCCCACTATAGGAAGGATGTGGACAAACTTGAGAGAGTCCAGCGGTGGGCAGCAAAAATGATTAGGAGGCTGGAGCATATGACTTATGAGGAGAGACTGAGGGAACTGGGCTTGTTTAGTCTGTAGAAGAGAAGAGTGAGGGGGGATTTGATAGCAGCCTTCAACTACCTGAACGGGGAGTTCCAGGGAGGATTAAGTTCAGCTGTTCTTAATGGTGGCAGATGACAGAACAAGGAGCAATGGTCTCAAGTTGCATTTGAGGAAGTCTAGGTTGGACATTAGGAAAAACATTTTCACTATGAGAGTGATGAAGCACTGGAATGGATTATCTAGGGAGGTGGTGGAATCTCAAGGGTCCCCACAAATTATGCATATCAACAGGCCACTAAATTTTATTACTGTTGTATCAGGTCACATGATTGGGAGTTCTAGGAAATTTCATTGGAATTTTCACTGAGTAGAGGGCACCAGTGACCCCTAGAATATTGGTTTACTATGTTATGTTATATTAACTTCCTGTTTAGTACAATTACTCTTAATATATTCTGTGTTTGTGTTATGACCTGGGACTCTCCAATGACCTGGCAAGTAATTCAGGGTTACTTTGTGATTAGAATTTTCCTTCCATTATGATCTGCCAGGAAGGCGCAAGGGAGGCTGAGGCATTGACAGGTAAATTCACATGAGAAGAGAATAAGGAAGTTATACCTGTTGAGCTGGAGGTGGGATCCAGATGAACTCAGAGCCATCCATTAAAATCTGTAAGGAAACTGGCATAAAAGGAGGTAACCTGGTTCACAGGGGTGCTAACCAATAACAAACCCTAGATCTCTGGGGTATATTACAATTCACTTATACAATAATATAATAATATAATATAATAATAATAGCCTCCATTAATTCTTCCACAAATAGATTTAAACATGTTTACACCTGAATGATTTTTCATCCAGCAAAAAGAAAAGTGTGAGGGAGGAAATGGGTGGGGAAATGGGAGATCCTCGTTCGGAGGGAGAGGAAATGGGGCACACAGATCCCCTAACTAGGAGAAGGATATTGGGGAACTCTGGTATATGGGGGCAGAACAGGGAGCACACAGGACCCTTGTCATATGGGGAAGATTGAGGACCCTAATATGGGGAGGAAGAATGAGGAAGGGGTACACAGAGTCCCTGGAATGGGGGTGAAAATGAGGAAGCATGGAAACAGCTCCTGTCAGGGGTAGGGAGGGGAGGCACACAGAACTGCTGGGAGAGGAGACTAAGGGACTGTAGCTTGTGGTCAAGGAAGAAATGGAGGACACAGAGACTTAGTCATAAGGAAGTGGGTGAGGGAAGTTGCAGGGAGTCCCTGAAATAGAAAGGGATTCAAGGGTGATACACAGGGAGCTTGTGGGGAGTGTGAAGGGATACAAGGAGTCTCTGATATGTGCATTGAGCCTGATTGACACAAGGTACAGAGTGTCTAACTCTCTAGTTTGAAATCTTTAAAAGGCAAAATGATAAGAAATCTACTCCTTGGTTTTCACCATTTTAAGAATTATACTGGATAACTGAATAGGGGACTAGTCACCTACCTGTGGGTAGCTTAGATATTTAACTACTCAAAAAGCTCCACTATAAACAGGATCTACCTGTAGGCATACAATTTTTTTGTTGTTGTTTTCGTAGAAGTGACATTTTTTTCACTCTTGTAGACCTGAAAGAAACAATTAAGGCAATTAAGACAATTGTATTTGTCTTTCTAGGGAAAAAAATCACCTTTAGACATTTAATCCCAATGATAAGTGTTTCAGAAATTTTTTAGTGCAAGAATGTATGGGTGTGTAGTGGAAACTTTTGCAATATTAACTACAATGGATGCAAGTGTAACCTATGAAGAGGGATGGTTAGTCAATTTACTTACCAATTCTGTTCTACAGTAGTCCTCTAGCTTAATGTATTTGTACAGACCACAAAGTCCTATTCTTGCATGAAACAACATTGGATTTTCTATAGGAATCTTTTAAATACTAAAAGTGAAAATAAGATAAGTGAATCCTAGGAATCCAGTACCAGTCTTTACTATAAGACAGTTACACACAATTAATAGTTTTAGTACCTTTTAATGAATAACACTTCAAATATAAGCCATTACAGTACAGCAGTTGCAATGCACCTAACTAGACTAACATAACTAACTAGAGATTTGTTATTTACCTTTAAAATGAAGAATGTAAAACAGGTCATAAACCCTATATATATGTACTATATAGTATTTATTTTGTAAAGTAAAGTGTGTGTGTGTATATATGTGTGTATGTGTATATATATATATATATATATATATATATATATTCTTTACAAAATAACTATAGGGTTTGGAGCTTCTGACAATTGGAGATTTTCTGTTTTTGTGTAGACTCTCCCTGAGTATGATATTGACCATTTAATAAAACACTTAATTCTACCATATAACTGGTTGTTTCAACATCTACACTATTGACCACATACACCACTTCCAATAAGAAAAAACACACAAACTGACAATTACTATAGCTGTTTGAGTCAATGATGTAAGATATTTGGCCTCCAACCTGCAATCTCTCCTTTATGGTGTTTTCCCAGTCTGAGTCTAACTGACTTCTATACATTTACAGGAAACTTCATTGAGATCCAACTCACAGATAGAGTCTGGGTTAACCTGGCAGCTCTGTCTTCCACCAGCAGAGCTGGGCTGGATCTGACTGGAACTCAACAAGGCTGACAGTTTTGTACCCTTGACAGAACTCACTACTGATTGTGTCGGAGCTTTCAGAGTCTAACTAAGGGTGCATATGTATATAAAGGAAAGTTCACCCTTAATGAAGCCTTCCACACGAGCTTCAAAATAGCTACTGAGCATAGTTAGCAACTTCCTGCACTTTCCCCTAGCCTGCTGAAATAGCAACTATTTATTTGCACTCACTCAAGGCTCTATACAGCCATCTTGTCAGGGAATGTTTCCATATCAACTCAGAGCAAGTAGAAACAGTAGCTGTAATTACAGCAATAAATGTTTTGGAGCTTTTTCTGGAGAGGGGGCTGAATACCATGCAATAAACAAGTAAAGTGCGGTTACGTTATCCACAATCATTGTCATAAAATATCAGTGTTATTGTTGTTGTTGCAAAATTTGGATCCAGATATAACAGATCTAAGGAGTTTTCAATTTTCCCCATGTGCATATGTTGACTTTATATCTATTAGATAGTAGACTTTTTTTAAGTAAATCAACTTCCATGCAAATGAGTGAAAAAGAAACAGATATTATGAATGGATGCCAGGCTGGTAAAATTCTGGATTGTTTAAAAGGATTTCCGGAAATAAGAGGTGAGTTAGATGAGAAAATATTAATTGCATAAGAAAAATTTTAGACATACCTTCACTTTATGTATTCTATAAAGACATACTTTAACATGTATTAAGGCTGGTAAAGTGTGAGGTCTTCCAACCAACCCTAAAGAGACAAAAATGCTACGCTTTGCTTCTTAATTGTATTGTATTGCCCACACAATATTTCCACTAGCAGCAACAGACTCTTTGTCACAAAGAACTATTTGCCTCCTACTGATTAGCTAACAGACAACATATTATTCTCCCTCACAGTATACAACACAAACGTCAATTACAAACTCAGCAATATTATCAACTATTCAGGGATGATGCATTTGCACAAATTAATTGTGTGCTATATTGTGTTTGTATGGCAGGCATGTGGTCATAATTAAGGCTTTGCTTATTACAGAGCAAGACCTCATAAGCTTACCTTAGGAGACAAAAAAGTACCATCCACACCACTTTGAAAATAAGTTTAATTGTACAGTTAAATTAAATCAAAGATAATACATAGAACCCAGGTCTCCAATATGGTAGATTAGCCTAGCATTTAGCCCTTTCTCTAACTATTACACCACTCCCTTTTAAGAATAATGAGATAGAATCTAGGGTTCCTGACTCCTATTTCATCCTCTAGACCACATTCCATCACACAGCTCACAATAGAACCCAGCAGTCCTGATTTGCAGCATTGTGTTGCTGTCTACCTATAGTTATGTAACCCATACGCAAAATGTGGGTCACATCCCTTTCTACTTGCTTGTGTCCAGGAAGTCGTAGTATTCTAGACTAGTGCTGAGAAGATTCACACTCTATAATTCCAGTTTTCTTTTTAAATGAAAGTGGTTTATGTTATTGACATAATGAGAAAATATCCTTTTAAGGTAAATTTTGTAATGAAAACCATTATAATCTCTCAATTATTGCCTGCCATACAAAAAATATAGGTGTTCCATATTTTGATAATTTATCACACATTTTGATCTCTTTGTGCCATATTTTGGCAGGTTTGAAGAGTCAGAGGTCTGTTAGCAAACATTACTAAAATGGCAGCCATCTTCCCTGATGGCAGCCTGTAGCTTTAGTGCTACTGGAAAAAAATGAGTAACAGTTGTCATCTTTACTACTGTGCCTCTAATTTCCCCATTTCTCTCCCTTTTCTTTTATCTTTTCATTTCTTCATGAACCCTCTCTCATAAATTTTAAAAAAAACCAAACAAACATACAAAGCTGTATACCTGTTCTGCTTCTGGTAAGCCTTTACAATCATCAAGTATATGTAAGATGTATGGGATCTAAGTTATTTTGACTTTTTGATATCTTTTCAGTTGTATCATATTATATGCTTCCTCATTTGTGTTTTACATGGCAGTGTGTGTGTATTTGAAAATCTTCAATACATGGATCATTTGGTTTGTTGTCAGTCTCAGCAGAGAAGCCAAGGATTGAATTGCCCTGCTTCTAGCCCTTAGTTATTCCGGGATAAGAATAAGACACATTAGTAATACACAACAAAAAAAAGACTATACTGTCACACTACTTTCAGTATCTATTCTGTAGAGAAATAGAGCACTTTGGTCTTCAGGATTATCTTTGTAATCCCTTTATTACAACTAAATTCAGAACAAATTAGAACTATATATACATATTTCCTACCCTGTTCTTATGGGCCATTGTGATACCTTTGGTCAGGCTGTGTATTTCCTTATTAATTCTCTTTATTTCATTGATATTACTTGCAGAAACATACTATTCAATGTGAGTAAGGATGGTAGAATCTGGCCCAAATTTTATAATCCAAGACATTTTGATTTTAAGTGAAGTTGAAGCATTTTCTTATAATAAAACATAACTTTTCAAAAGTGTTGTTATTGTAAAAATAAAGTAAATAATGCAATGTTTCAATGAGGATCCCTTTCAAAATTAAATGAATGGGAACTCTGTTTCTGACAGTTTGGTGAGCCTGAGGCTTATCCCAGGTGCTAGCAATATACATTCATGCCAAGCTAAGGCAAGGTTCAAGAAAACACTTCTCTGCCCTTACAAATCTGACATGCCATCTATCCAGTTATTGTTTCTAATTATTTACAGCAGTATTTCACAAGAATAGTCAAGGTTATCCTAATGAATGTTCCCTTCTTAATTAACAGATTTTTCAGCTACCATGTAGCTTCATAGTAATGAAGTAAATCTTTTCCATACATGTATCCATACATTGACAAAGATGATCAATGGGATGGAATGCAAGCCATATAAGCAAAGGCTGAAGGAACTGATATATTTAGTTTGGAAAATAGGATATTAAAGGGGGGACACGATAGCAGTCTTCAAATACTTGAAAGGTTGCCATAAAAAAGATGGAGCAAAGTTGTTCTTTCTTGCCACAAATGGCAGGGAAGAGGCAATGGGTTCAAACTACAATATAGCAGGTTTAGATTAAATCTCAGGAAAAACTTCCTAACTGTAAGAACAATAGAACCATGGAACAGACTGCCTAGGGAGGCTGTGGAACCTCCTTCACTGGAAGTTTTCAAAAGGCAGCTGGATTGCCATCTGTCTTGGATGTTTTAGACACAACAAATCCTGCATCTTGGCATTGAGTTAAACTCAATGACTCTTGCAGTAACCTTCTAACCCTATGGTTCAATGATTCTGTGATGTCTGAAGTACTTTTGCATTATCTCAGTCTCATACTAAAATAGTCAGTCAACCTTTGTTATTCAGCAAAAGTATCTATTTGGGAGAGAGAAAGTGACATTTATTCATAGTTCAGAACTCTTCAATTTTAGTTCAGCAATAATTCAGGCCACACTAAAACTGTCAGGCTTTCAATACCTATAATTTTATTATTGCTGAGGATTCCATTATTTTAATGTGTTTGCTGCAAAATGATTTGTTTGTGAGCAGGCCATTAGATGGACCGTTTTAATTTTTCTACTGTATAGGAAAGGAGATCGTTTTTTCTGATAGATACTTAGAGTCTGGTTCTTATTTGTACCTAGGCCCATTTACACCAATCTAGCAGTGTATGCCCATTCCATTCTTAAACCCCAGTTTACTGCAACCACAGGCCACACCAGTATTCTAAAGGAGTTGAAAGATTAGTCTTATACTAAACAAAATAAAAAAGTGGCACTTCATAAAATTCATTTAGTTAACTTCTGCATGTTCTTTTTATTTTTTAGAGATAATATATTTATCAACTTTAATCTCCAGGGCTCCCATGTTGAGTCACATATATGGTTTCCCCCTCTACTAAGATACAAACAGCACAAGAAAGGAAACACTAAAGTAACACTACATTAGCATTACTACATAACAATGCTTTAAAGAGGGTACTAAAGCATAACATGAATCTACTGGAGGTATTTTAGGGCTTAATTTAATTTTAAAAAAGTAGGTAATGTAGCTTGGATTTTGGCAATGGTATTGAGATAATCACTTCTACTCCTGAGAAAAAAATATGGGATTTTCAAATGCTAAAGTCACTAAGGAGGACTTTGAAAGGGTCAGCTCACTCTGGCACCTTCTTTGGCCAGGCATGGCATAGTAGCGTTCTCTCCACTATGCATCTCCTGCCAATGGCTGCTTCACTTCTGCAGTGGCCCACCTTCTTCTGTGACTTGACTCTCTGCCCAAGTCACTTTCCAGGGCAGTCCATGAACAGAACACAAAGAGAATTAATTCAAATACACTGAATTAGTAAGAGAAAGAGGAGAATAATTTCCTCTCAGAGTACATGCCTTGCAGATGATGTGGAGCAGATCTGTCTGAGCCAAGAGCAGCTCCTTAGTCCCTTGTTGTCCCCCATCACAGATCATATAAATGTGGGAAGACATTTGAAGAGTGTTAGCACTCAAGTGAATTTGCTTGTGTCCTCACTGCAAAGTAGGTGAGTTCTAGCCTAAGTAGAAGTAGCTCTTAGACTCTAACCTATACAACCATCTGAGCAAGCTAGTGTTGGCTTAAAGCACTTCCAAATGCTGGTCATTTTCTGTGTGGATGTTAAGAGGTTTGAGCACTCCATCTAGTCAAACTAGTAGTAGCCAGAGCAAGGAATGCTGCACTAAGGGGAAAGGATAAAATGGGGCCCAGCCAGGACCACCCCTCCCTACAGTACCCCCTGGACCCAGATCAAGGAAGAGAAGACCCTCACATATGCTAGGAGCACTTGGACAAAGGTCATGCCTCCCCCTGCCCCAAACACACACACATTGCCATGTGGCCCAGGGGGTTAACTGCAATAAGAAGCCAACCAGATACTCCAGCTGGTAAAAACAGAAGAAGCCAAAACAGGAACCTCTGGACATAAAGGGCACATTTACAGTAGAATAAAAGACCTGCAGCATGGCCTCAGATGGCGTGATTCAGCTGACTTGGGCTCATGGGGCTTAGGCTGCATGGCTAAAAATTGTTGAGTAGATGTTGGGGCTTGGGCTAGAGCCTGGACTCTGGGAACCTGTGTGTGGGGAGATTCCCAGAGCCTGGGCTCCAGATGCTTAATCTCTATGAGAACTTCCTACACTTTTGATTGGAGTTTCTCGGCCTTATGCTGATTGACAGTTTGCTCCACCTCTCTCTCTCCCTCACAGTTTCTTCCCCTCGGCTTCACTCCACACCTTCACCTTTTATCCCCTTCTCCCCTTCCCTATCCCCCTTTAATTTGAGTGACATATGCTGGATGTCTCATGCTGCCAGTAATAAAACATCCTTGGAATTTCTACACATTAAAGATAATAATTTCCTACTCAAAAAGTGTTGCAGCCAACAGGGGAATTCTTTATTAGACCTTGTCCTAACAGATAAAGAGGAACGATAACAGAACTAAAACATAATGATTGTTTAGATACATGACTTGACTGCATATATAATATGCAAGCAGAATAAAGTCCAGACCAGTATATATATATATTTACTTATATATATTTACATTTGGTGCTTTAAAAGGTCCAGTTTCACAAAGTTGAAAAAATTATTAACCAAATCGGCTGGGAGGAAAAAATTAATCAGAAAATGTGAATGATAATTGGGAATCATTTAAAAAACACCTTACTAGATGTTCAAAAAACCACAGTTCCACAACTGAAGAAGAAGGCTGTGTGACAAGGTCAGGCTGGACTATGAGAAAGTATTAGAAGGCAGTGTGGGTTGTGGAGTTTGGAGAGAGGACGTGTGGAGGACGGAGGTTGGAGTTATAGTTATAGTTTGGAGTCACAGTTACAGTTTACAGCTTTGGAGGTTTGCAGCTCGAAAGCCTGCAGTTGGAGTTGGCGGCTTGGAGCTGGCAGGCTGCAGCCTGCGGCCTGCGGCCTGCAGCCTACAGAGGCTTGCAGCTTCCACAGTTGCTACCGCAGCCCAGAAGGGCAGAATACCTGTCTGGGGAAGCAGAGATCGGACCACGGACTACCCCGAAGGGAAGGTAGCAGTACACAGGGGAAGAGCGGGTCCCAGCCCCTCCCTTGACCCTTCCCCAGCTGCACCACCAGCCAGGCCGGGAGAGCACGAGACCCACGAGGGTGGAATATCTCTCCCTCCCCCGCCCCACCTTGTCACAGCTGTAATGGTTAATAAAGCAACATGGTTTGGTGTGAAAATGCAGGCAATTGTACAAATAATATATATGAAACAAATGGAAGAAAAGGGAAGTTCATAAAAATTATTATAAATAAGACATTATGAATTGCAGAAAATTGATAAGGGAAGCAAAGGGACACGGGGGAACTCTATGGCCAGCAGAGTTAAGGACAATAAGTTTTAAAAAATATATTAGGAGTAAAAATAATCTTGACAATGGTTTTGGTTCATTACTAGATGGAAATGGTAGAATTATCAATAATAATGCAGAAAAGGCAAAATAATTCAATAAATATTTCTGTTCTGTATCTGGGGAAAAAACATTATATAGCCTCATCAGATAGTGATAATAACACTATTTCCAGCCCACTAGTATCTCTGGAGGATGTTAAACAGAAATTGCTAATGTTAAGTATTTTTAAATCAGCAAGTCCAGATAATGCTCATCCAAACATTTTAAAACAACTGGCTGAGGAGTTCACTGGACCATTAACGTTGATTGTGTCCTATTCTGGTGCCCAAAATTCAAGAAAGATGTTGATAAATTGAAGAGGGTTCAGAGAAGAACCACAAGAATGATTAAAGGACTAGAAAACATGCCTTATGGACTCAGTCCTGGTCTATACTGCTGGCGAAATTTGGTGGCAGTTGACCTCTTAACTTCCATTTAGCACACTGTCCCCACTGTGCTGCGCTGATGGGAAATGCTTACCTGTCGACGCAGTGCTATGTTTTTTTGGAGGTGATTTTAATAGATCAACTTCCAGATCGATTGAGCGGGTCTTTACTTCCATTCAATTGATCTGGATAAATCAGTCTAATGGCGGCAAATTTGCCACCGTCAGTGTAGACATACCCTCAATCTATTTAGTTCAACAAAAAGAATGTTAAGTGGTGACTTACTTACAGTCGATAAGTACCTACACAAACAAATATTTAATAATGAGCTCTTCAATCCAGCAGAAGAAGGTATAACATGATCTAATTTTTGGAAGTTGAAGCTAAACAAATTCAGACTAGAAATAAGGTGTAAATGTTTAACAGTCAGAGTAATTAACCATTCAAAAAATTTATCCAGGGTCATTGTGGATTTTCCATCTTTGACAATTTTTAGATCAAGATTGTATGTTTTTCTAAGAGCTATGCTCTATGAATTATTTTGGGGAAGTTCTGTGGCCTGTGTTATAGAATCACAAAGAACCCTTCTGGCCTTTGAATCTATGAACCTCCTTCCCTTTATTTCCCACTTAGGAGATTTTTCCTAAGCCAACATACCACAAACAAATACAATAACTGTGACAGTAACATGCTGTTTGCTGTCATCACATAGTTTACTCTGTTGGTGCGTTGTACCCCTTCCTCCACTGTGAGTCTCTCTTGTTTATTTGGATTGTAAGGTCTTTGAGGCAAGAACTATCTGCTACTCCCTATACGTACAGTGCCCTGCACAATAGGACCTTAATCTTGGTTGTCCCCTAGGCACTAACACAATCAACATGTTTAAGCAGGGTCTGAATGAGCTATTCCCTGACATCTAATGATGCACTGGGGGGAGAACAGTTGAGGAGCAGACTGTGTTTGCATAGATATGCCTTTTCTACCTAGATGTGCAGTATGATGGAGCTGCTTTGCCAAAAGAGCAGTTTTGGCTGGTTTGGGCCAAAAGTCATGCTAGCATTTGAATGTAGGGTAATGAAACGTATTGTATGTGTAAAGGGCAGCAGAGCAGTGCTGAGCCTCCCCGGATTTCCCAAAATGAACCTCACTTCCTAAGCAAAGGGTATGGATGCCAAATCCCAGTGAAGATGAGAGTGGGTGGAGCCATGTATTTCTACCTGCTGGTATGGACTGTACATAAAAAGTCCTAAACACTATTTGATATGCACCTCTCCAGTGTTTAATGATTAGACACAATTAAGCATCCTTGTTTCCAATGGTGATTCCTAGAGCTGGCCTCACTGCTGAGCAAATCTTAGCCTTAAAACTTGTGTGGAAACAATGAAAGGCAACACAGAGACTGCACTGTGCGGTTCCCTACTATCTACTGAAATCACTGAGAGCTAAGTTAAGGGACAGAACCTCAGAATGTGACATTCTGGTGAGGGGCAGCAACAAAGAAATGGCAGGCGGCAGCAAAGAGACAGCAGCAGCTGTGAACCACTTTCAGAGAAGACAGCAGCAGAGGAATTGCTCAACACCCCATGCAGGATGGGAAGTGATACCCCCCGTGAATACACCTCTGGACTCTGGGTCTTCACTAACCAAGGACCACCAATAATGAGTGGGGTGCTGCGGAGGGAAAGGGGTCAGATGTGTTAAGGGACATTTGTTTGTGGGACTTTCCCACTGCATGGTGAGAAACGGAGGCAAAGGACATTGCCCAATGTCCTGTAGGGTATATGTTTGTATGAGATCACATACATTTGTCTTATTGTTGTGATGTTTTCCCAAATTAATGTTTTCCCCTTTTCTCTTTTAATGAAAGTTTTATTGTGTGGTACCCAGACTCAGTGCTTTCGAGAGGTGAAGTATTGCCTCTTAGAGATGCCCAGGATGATGTTTAGTTTTCCTAGATTACAGGGTGGGTGCTCCAGGTGGTTCTATCTACTGTTGTTAGGAGAACCCCAATACAATGAACCCCAGCCTTTATTGCTGCCAACTCCACCTGGCAGAAAGTTTATACATGATTACTTGTCACGCGGGCTGCATTAAGGGGGGGGGCATTGGTGTTGTTTGACCTTAATATGTCAAAATCATAATAATTCATGTAAGACATGCCATGTCAGGTACTGTTAGAAAGGTTATAATGTGCTGAGTAAGATGATAATATTTGTGTACATGTGTAATATGTGTGAGGAAAGTTATGGAGATCTGTGATATTCTGTATTTCAAACTGTGCTGTAAAAGACACACCCCAGACAGAGAGG